>CM068824.1:98913909-99513909 GCA_028554795.2 Sinohyriopsis cumingii
TTACCTAGTATGTAATACATAATGGACTGTATAATTAATTACCATGTATGTAATACATAATGGACTGTACACTCAATTACCAAGTATGTAAAATGTAATGAAGTGCATCCTTAATTACCAAGTATATACTATATAATCCATTGCATACTTAATTACCTAGTGTGTAATATGGAATGGACCATATACTTAATTGTCATGTATGTAATACATAATGGACTGTATACTTAATTATCAAGAATGCAACATGTCATGAACTGCATCTTTAATTACCAAGTATGTACTCTTTAATCGACTGCATACTTAATTGCTTTGTATGTAATATTTAATAGTCTGCATACATAATTACCATGTATGAATACATAATAGACTGTATACTTAATTACCAAGTATCTAACATGTAATGAACTGCATCCTTAAATACCAAGTATGTACTATATCATTGACTGCATACTTAATTACCTGGTGTGTAATATGTAAAAGACTGTATACTAAATTACCTAGTATGTAATATGCAATGGACTGTTTGCTTAATTACCATGAATGTAATATCTAATGGACTGTACACTCAATTACCTAGTATGCAATATGTAATGGACTGTATGCTTAATTACCTAGTGTGTAATATGTAATGGACTCTATACTTAATTAACTAGTATGTAATATGTAGTGGACTGTATACAATACTTAATTACTAGTACGTAATATGTAATGGACTGTATACTTAATTACCATGTATGTAATACATAATGGACTGTATACTCAATTACCAAGTATGTAAAATGTAATGACATGCATCCTTAATTACCAGGTATATACTATGTAATCCACTGCATACTTAATTACCTAGTGCGTAATATGGAATGGAGTGTATACTTAATTGCCATGTATGTAATACATGATGGACTGTATACTTAATTATCAAGAATGTAACATGTCATGAACTGCATCTTTAAATACCAAGCATGTACTCTATAATCGACTGCATACTTAATTGCTTTGTATGTAATATGTAATGGTCTCTATACTTAATTATCAGGAATGTAACATGTCATGAACTGCATCTTTAAATACCAATAATGTACTATATAATCGACTGCATACTTAATTGCCTAGTATGTAACATGTAACGGAGTGTACACTTAATTACCATGTATGAATACATAATAGATAGTATACTTAATTACCAAGTATGTAACATGTAATGAATTGTATCCTTTATTACCAAGTATGTACTATATGATCGACTGCATAGTTAATTACCTAGTGCGTAATATGTAATTGACTGTATACTTAATTACCTAGTATGTAATATGTAATGGACTGTATACTTAATTATATAGTATGCAATATGTAATGGACTCTATATTTAACTACCTATTATGTAATATGTAATGGACTGTATAATATACCTAATTACCTAGTATGTAATATGTAATGGACTATATACTTAATTACTATATATGTAATACATAATGGACTGAATACTCAATTACCAAGTATGTAAATTTAATGAAGTGCATCCTTAATTACCAAGAATGTACTATATAATCCACTGCATACTTATTTACCTAGTGTGTAATATGGAATGGACTGTAGACTTAATTGCCATGTACATAATACATAATGGACTGTATACTTAATTATCAAGAATGTAACATGTAATGAAGTTCATCCTTAATTACCAAGTATGTACTATATAATCGACTTCATACTTAATTACCTAGCGTGTAATATGTAATAGACTGTATACATAATTACCTAGTATGTAATATGTAATGGACTGTATACTTAATTACCTAGTCTGTAATATGTAATGGACTGTATATTTAATTACCTAATATGTAATATGTAATGGACTCTATACATAACTACCTAGTATGTAATATGTAATGGCCTGTGTACTTAATTGCCATGTTTGTAACATCTCATCGACTGTATACTTAAATACGAGGTATGTAAAATGTGATGGACCGTAAAGTCTGATTACCTAGTATGTAATATGTAATAGACTGCATACTTAATTACCTAGTATATAATATGTAATGGACTGCATACTTAATTACCTAGTATGTATTATGTAATGGACTGTATACTTAATTACCATGTATGTAATATCTCATTGACTGTATACTTAAATACAAGGTATGTCAAATGTAATGGACCATATAGTCTGATTGCCTAATATGTAATGGACTGTAACCTTAATTATCTAATATGCGATATCTAATCAACTGTATACTTAGTTACCTAATATGTAATATTTAATGGACTTTACAGTATAATTGCTTAGTATGTGATATGTAATCACCTGAATAGTCCAATTGACTAGTATGTAATATGTACTCAGCTGTATACTTAATTACCTAAGATACAATCAGCCATTGACTATACTTAATTACATGCTATGCATTATGTAATTTCTTGTATACTTAATATCCTATACAATATGTAATGGACTGTGTACTTAATTAGCTACGGTGTAATATGCAATGGACTTTTGAATTTAGTTATCTAGAATGTAATATGTAATGGATAGAATAATTATCACCAGGTATTAAATGCTTTTCATGTGTATTACAAAACCAAATCAGGCTTTGAGAGTAAACAATTAAATAAGACTGAAATGTGATGCAGTTTTTAGTTATTTAATTCAAGATATAGAAATTTTTCAATAATGGAAATCAGATCTTGCGGAGTACAAAAATAAATTTAAATTTAATGCATTCTTATTTATTATGTTGGTGATCAGCTGTTAAAAGGAGAAAGAAGTTAAAATTATGTAAAATAAAATAACTGAAAAATATATCGCGTAAGCTGTTAAGGAGTGGATGAATGTAGCAATAACATATCAATCTTAAAGGTCAAATAAGAATGCCTGTTTTCAAAATTATTTTTTTTTAATTTTCCATACTTGAAAGGTCCATATTTATTATTATAAACCTTTAATGCAGTCATTTATGAATACCTGCATTTAAAGGATGACCCTCACAAAACTTGGATCATGTATTGCCTAACCCTGATATATGCGTAGAAGTAACAGACAATTATTTAACATTGAGATTACAGTGTTCTGAATTTGAAATATGTATGCAGAAGCATTGCATCAGTGTAACAAAAAATTCACTAAAATTCAGATTACAATGTTAGGAATTTATGTTATATACAGGTATGTCCGATTGTTGCATCATCATAACAAACAAGTCATTAACACTGAAATGAAGTGACAATGTTTGTCTAATGGGATAATTGCTATAAAATACATTAAAAAACATATCAGCAGTGATGTGAGAACAGAACAAAAGCTGTAGAAATGAAAGAAAATCGCAACCATATATAGGTGGCATATGAAAATCCATTAATTATTAAAATTTTATAAGGTGACGCGATTAATTTATGAAGATACAAATCACATCACTGGTCAACATTTACTATCAAAGCAAGAATAAATATTCCATTTTATTGTAACGTTCAGTGTTGTGGGAGGTGCATATTCATCACAAATTTATTTCATGACCTATGTACAAAAAGGTTCACCATAAGTTCTATGACAGTAAAAAAATTATTTGTTTTATCATGCCCCAAGATATATGACAAATACAACATGTATATTTGGTTTGTATTGTGTTTTTGTCTTTTGTCCTTGATTGTTTGTATTATGCATGTCTCATTTGTGATGTGTGATTGACCAATGTACATGACTGTAAGTAGGTGTTTGTGCTTGCATACATAATTTCATGTAGGGTAAACATGTGAACTAGGTTCTAGACCAGGTCTTGATTATGACCTTAGAATATTTTTTTTTAATTGTTTACTGTTTGATTAAAATTTCCCTTAAGATGACCCTCATCCTGGTCCTCAAATTGTCTCTTAGGGTTTTAATCTTAAGGTTTTTTATCTTAGAATTACTAATTGTACATATTAACATCAGTCTTGGTTAAATCAATTTAAGGTGCACTTCAGTTACGATTTGAGAGGATTTATGTCTTTAATTATTCATCAGAACTACAATGTGTTCACTGATACTATTTGGACTACAGGTAAATCAAAATTTCAGGATTATCGTGAATTCATTCAAGGACATTTCGGATTATACCATTGTGATACATCAAACATGTTGGCACACTGCCTTATTCCAGGCTACTGGTATATCAACACATTCAAACTGGAATTAATTCGGAACACCAAAGAAATCCATTCCGAATAATCTAAAGTTTCGGACTTTTGATATAAGTTTTGGAACTATTTGGGACTTAATTCACAATACTGTTCTTTTTAAATTTTAACCAGGGTTCATACAAAATTCTGAATGATAAATTCAAAGATTTTTCCCAAACTTTCAAACACCACAGATTTCCAAGACATATTTTCACTAGCATTTTAGAAACAAGCTATGTTATATGAGAAAACAACGAATACTACAAAACTGTTTAATGATGAAATGAAACTGAACAGATCATCAAAAGAAAGAAACCAGGAAAACTCGACTACATCTGAATCTAACAACCTTGGAAAATTTTATTTGTGATTATGGAAAGAAATTAAAATGTTTGTGTTTATTTCAATTTTTAAAGACTTCTAAAGACTTTGTGGTAATCTGCTAGATTTTCCCAAACTTTCAAGGTCTTGAAAATGCTACCTCATTTTCCCAAACTGTCAAAGACCTTCAAAGACCATATGAACCCTGTTAACACTGCATAGTGGGAAAATAAATTAACTGTTGAAAATTCTTTTTTAATTGGTATCTTTTTTTTGGACGAGAAATACATTATTTGTTGAATTTTAAAAATATTTTGGTTTCGTTCTTTTATGTTGCTTAGTTTAAGACCAAACTTTCTTAACAGTAGGTGATACAACCTCATCATGTGCCAACAAGATTATACTCTACAAAGGTGTAATGAAAACTGACTAATACATTTGGATAAACCAAAGATTTAATTCTCACTACCAAAAAGAAGCAAAATTTGTACCTTTTACCTATGACTAAGTTGTAGATTAAGAAAAAGACATTCTTCTGAGATATCACACTGAATATGCTTTGTTCAGGCATATATTTTTAAGTTTTCCAATATTTTATGGGGTAATTCTACTGCTAGAAACCGTAAAAAATATGTTCAAGTTACATAAAATAGCTTGCAAAATCATTCTTGAGGACTCCATTCATAAACATTTCTGGAACAATGAATGGCTGAAAATTGTATGTGTGTGTTTGTCAGAAAAGTTAAAATTAATAAAGTATTTAAGACATGAGCTCCCAAGTGTCTGCATTATCTATTTAACTAACCATAACATCAATACGTATTCTCCTAATCTAAGGTCTACTATGTCAAATAACAACAAACTGTACACACAGAAAAAGAATATGAAAGAAGCTTTCAGTATTCTGACGTTTATGTATGGAGTAATATTAAATAGACTCAAATTACACGATCCTTCCATAAAAGGATTATCGTGTGGATGAAACATAACAGTTAAATATATTCACTGACAAGCTCAAATTACACAATCCTCCAATGAATGGATGTCAGCACGGGTGAAACGCATCATTTAAATATTCACTGAAGTTCATGATCCTTTCATGAAAGGACGAAGGATGACTGTGTGGGTAAACCATAACAATTAAAAATCCATCACTTCCTACACTTTCTTGTAAATTCCTTCCGAGATTAAGGGTGTTTCCATCCCTACCATCACTTACTGAAATCTCCTACATAGTCCAAATTATTAACTGTTTTAAAAAAAATAAAACAGAACATCAAGGTTTCCATTTTGCCGTGGTTAAGTCTACTTGTGATCATGTCAATGCTGACAAGCTTACGCAAGCATGACACTTTACTTGCTAATCAATAGACAATACCCTAAGCATAATCATAAAAGTATGTGTGATCAATAGCAATTCTGACAGGACTTTAATGTACAGTATTATGGTTAGAATACTAAAAAGCTCAAGCAGCATAAAACAATTAACATTTATTATCAGAAGAAACTCTTCAAATATTCCTTCAAATCATTTCTGTAATAATAATAATAATAATAATAATGACCTTATTTAAAGAGGGTAACACAATTAGCTAAACACTAATCTACCTTGAGGCCCTCATACAAAGGAATTTATCTATTTTAACTGCATCTCTGAAGCCACCGGATATATTGGGTTTGGAAGAAGGAAATAGAGTAGGCATTTCTAATCTCAACTGGAATACTATTCCAGAGCAGAGTTCCAGATTATTTGAAACTTTTTTTAAATAACTCCTTATTTGGTTTGGGAATTTTATACTGTTTGGTAGACATGGATCGCAGATGGGGAGTATTACCAGGTAGCCTACACTGGAATAGTGATTGTAAATATTCAGGAGCACTATTATGAGATATCCTGTACATTAATTTGGCTTTTCTCAAACAGATTCGGTCTTTAATAGGTAATATTTTTAACCTACCAGCTAAACTTTCCTAGGTTTCTTTCTGGATTGATATTAGCCCAAATGCTCTTTTTTGAAGATGTGCCAGCTTTGCTATGTTTTTATCATCTGAATTACCCCATACTTTACTACAGTAGTCCGAATAGGGTTGTATGTAACTGTTATAAAATAGTTTTCTGTGCCTTTCAGGGAGAAAATGTCTTATCCTACTGAGAAGCCATAAACTTGAATTGACTTTTTTACTGATATGTTTGATATGTTCAGTCCATGATAGGTTATTATCCACCAAAACACCAAGTAGTCTATCATGACAGACCATTTGCAGATTTGTATCCTTCCATGTCAGACATCTGTAACACTTCAACATTGACCGTGAGTAGGCGTTTGTGCATACATGCCTAATTTCATATAGGTTAAACAAATGTACTAGGTTTGAGTTCTAGACCTGGTCTTGATTATGACTTTAGAATTTTTTTAAAAAATTGTTTACTCTTTGATGAAAATTTCCCTTAAGATGACCCTCATCCTGGTCCTCAAACTTTGTCTCACATTTTCATCTTAAGGTTGATTATCTTATAATTACTAACTGCATATATTAACATCAGTATCAGTCAAATCAATTTAAGATTTACTTCAGTTACTATTTGAGAGGATTTATGTCTTTAAATTATTCATCGGAACTATGCTGTTGAAATAAAAGTAACAGAAAAGAGTGAAGACAACAAGTTTTGTAAAATTAAACAAATAATTTATTTCCCTAAAATACTAAATGAAAAATATAAGAAGAGGAACTTAATTGTATTGCAAATTAAGTCCAAAAATAACCCAAGAATTAAAAAACACAAGTCCTATCAATGAAAATTTCTAAGTGAATCAGAGTCCAAATCTCGATGGAATCCAATATGGAAAGCAATAACATCTGTAATAGTCAGCGCTGTACTGATGTGTCAACAGCCTCTTGTTGAATCACGGAAAATATTATTACAGTTAATTTCCAAGGAATGTCTCTGTTTAAGAATTATCAGAGCACTTATATTTTTCCAAGGAAAAGAATCACTTGAACTTCAATAATTTGAAGAAAATAAAAAACTCAGCCGAAACTGGACACAACATAAAGCAACTCGACTTTTCAAGTCTTAAGGCACAACAACTAGAATTCATATCATAACATCAGCTATAAAACTAACTAAATCGCAAAACAGATTCCTGGATCGGGGTCAAGCGTTCAACCTTCTATAAGGAATGCAAGCTTTTTACATGATAAATATCACGTCGACCAGCTGTGACATTGACTCAACTTAATGATTCTTACTCTGAGAAAGAATATTTTAAAAGTTGTTTACCAAAAATGTCAATGATTGTGAATCAAGGTCAGCAACTAAATACAATGTTTCATTTATTAGTTGTTTACATAAAAAATAAATCTTTTTTTAAAAAAAATCAGTCAGAAATGAACTCTATTCAAATCCAGTAAACAAAATTACATTACAGAAGCATGTAATGGAATAAAAAAAAATTAAATCTAACAGACCAACAATTAAAGTAAATATACATAACACTACAATGTGTTCACTGATACTATTTGGACTGCAGGACTACTATTTGGACTACAGGTAAATCACACTTATAGGATTATTGTGAATTCATTCAAGGACATTTCAGATTGTACCATTGTGATACATACAAAGTTTTGGCACATTGTTATATTCCGGGCTATTGGTACATCAATACATTCAAAACTGGAATTCATTCAGAACACTACTAAAATTCATTTGAATCATCTAAAGTTTTGGACTTTTGATATAAGTTTTGGGACTATTTCAGATTTAATTCACAATACTGTTGTTTTTAAATTTTAACATTGTATTTTATGGAAATAAATTATTTGTTGAAAATTCTTTATAAATGTTCTCTTTGTTTTTTGGGGGGAAAAACATTATTTGCTGAATTTTACAAATCTTGTTGGTTTCACTCTTTTATGTTACTTAGTTTAAGACCAAAGGTTCTTAACAGTAGGTGATACAACCTTATCAAGTGCCAACAAGATCATACTCGACAAAGGTGTAGCGAAAATTCAGTGTTACTAAATTTGGATAAAACCAAAGATTTACTTCTCACTACCAGAATGAAGCAATCTTTTGAATGATAATCAAACATTGTCAGTTACAGATGTTGATGAATGAATGTCTTGATATGATTCTTGGCGTGAAAGCGGATAATAGATATCAATCCATTTTTTTACCCTTGACTAATTGTAGATTAAGAAAAAGACATTCTTCTGAAATATTACACTGTATATGCTTTGTTCAGGTATATATTTTTAACTATTCAAAATATTATATGGGGTAATTCTACTGGTATAAGCCGTAAAGACCTGTTAAAGTTACATAAAAAAGCTTGCAAAATCATGCTTGAGACTCCATTCATAAACGTTTCTGGAACAATGATTGGCTGTAAATTGTATGTGTGGATTTAACAGAAAGGTTAAAATAAATAAATACATAACACATGAGATCCCAAGTGTGTGCATTATGTTTTTAACTGACCAAGTGTCTGTATTGTCATTATAACTGACCATAACAGAGCAATATGTATACCCCTAATCTAAGGTCCACTATGTGAAATAACCACATACTGTACTAAAAGAAAAATGATTTGAAATAAGCTTTCAGTATTCAAGCATTATTGTATGGAATGATATTAAACAGGCTCACAATAACACAATCCTTCCATGAAGGATGACCGCTGGGATGAAACATAACAGTTAAATATTCACCGACGGGCTAAAATTACACAATGCTACCATGAATGGATGTCTGCCTGTGTAAAACAGAACATTTAAATATTCACCGACAGGCTCAAAGTTTATGATCCTTTCATGAAAGGACTGCATGAGTAAACCATAACAATAAAAATCCATCACTTCCTATATTTTCATGTAAATTCCTTCCGATATTAAGAGTGTTTCCATCCCTACCATCACTTACTGAAATCTCTCACATAGCTTAGTTCCTCAGACACTGCGAGTGCATAGTCATGCATTTTGATAGAAGTTTTCAAGTTAGTGATATAAACCATCGCAAATAACTACTGTTAAGGTCACATAGAATACAATGAGCTCACTTCCTTGCTTTTCTGACAATGGAAATGTATCATGCACATGTTGACAAGATCCAGATATTTAAAGGAAATCTCTGAACTTTGATACTGCAAAGTTTACAAAAATGTCTAAACACAGGTTTCCAATAACTACAGCGATGGCATTTAATTGAAATGACTAGAAACTCAACAAGTGGTTAGATTGTCCACCTTGGATCTGGGAGGTCATGGGTTTGAACCCCCGCCGAGTCATATCAAAGACTTATACAAATAGTACTAACAGCTGCCTCACTAGGCACTTAGCATTAAGAGGTCAGTGTTAGGACTGGTTGGCCTGATGTCAGGATAATGTGACTGGGTGGGACATGAAGCTACAAGTCTGCGGCATGATTCCTCAGTTCTAGACATCAGTATAAGAGCTGCCACAGTGCAGACATCATAACATTATTACTGCAAAAGTGTTAATGCCAAGTTAAAAATAAAAATCACTCACACAGAAACTCCACATTTTTCCATCTCTACACGCTAATCTTGCTGAACAGCTGACAGCTATATACATGCTGCACCTTGCTGAATTTGAGACTTTTTTATTTGCTGTACGTCCTTCATTTTATATTATGACAGATTCCATTTTTCTGACAGATCTTTGCTGAATATATCAGGCAATTTAAGTAAAATACGATTACTGGTATATTGATGTTCTTTCCTACTTTTACATACATGTGCATGGTGCAAAATTTGATAATGGGTACAGTGATACTGCCTAGACATTCACATGGGATGTTCTTGAAGGGTCAACAGTGATCAAAACACAATAAAACAAACTTGAAACGGGTTTTATTTTTCTTTTGAAACAAAAGATTCCACTGATCCAAGGCTGATAATTAACACACTGTCTGAAGGTAAATACTGTAGCTTAAAGAACATTTTATAAGCATTAACAACAAATGAACCTGATGAGTAATGTTCAGTCATTTGCCCTAATAATTCTCATTAATCTGTGATCTTTCCATAACGAGGTCACAATGGATGTGAAAATCATAGGTACATGCTTTCAGAAAAATATTAAACAATTCCCATGAGGGATCCGATGCTCTACTTGGGTAAAAGGATCTCCAGGAATTCAATATAAGGCCATTTCTTTCTTTTAACTGCAGAAACTGCTTAAACCAAATCTCAGATATTCTTCAGCGATAACAAGATTTTCAATCTAACTAATATTGTGAATATAATGGATATCAAGATTAGAACAATTTTCATTCAGAACAAAGTAAACATATCAAGCGTTCTTTGGTCAAAAGCCAACATCATATAAAGGATCCATTCCGAATTGTGACAAGATTTGAAAGACAGCTGTCATGACAGTCAAACTAGATTTACAACTGGTACCAGTTTAATTTAGGATCAACTAAGCATCATAAGTAGTGTACTGGTTAAGCCCCATGATGGTATAGCTGTCCATGTGTCAAAAGCCCCATGATGATATAGCTGTTCATCTGGGAGGAGTACAAATAGCGATATTTTAATGGCTGCCATTTTATGGGTAATTCATTTCCATTTAGGGCCAACTCGACATCATAAGACCTCTTCCGATGAAAACTGCATCTCAACATGAAGTTCCCTTCCCTTTTATCTGAGTAGCAAATACAAGTATGTCATGATGACCACATATTAGACATCAAATCAGCGCCACTTTAACTTAAGATCAACAAAATATTGACAACACACATATACAGATACATATACATATGTCCAAACATATGTACAAAGACATAAACATATGTACAAACACATGTACACAAACATATGTATATACACATATACATATACAAACACATCTGCAAAAACATGTACACAGACATATACACATATACACATATCTATGTACATATGTACAAACTTATGTACAAACACATGTATAGATGTACACATATACATACAAATGTGCAAAAACACAGGTACAGTTACCTAACACATCTTCATAATATGTACAAATACACAGACATGTGCACAAACACATGCACACAGATACAAACATATGCACAGATTCACACACATGCACAAATGTTTGCAAACATGTACATACATACACAAATACATGTACACATATATACAGTGTGACCCCGCTATAGCGCACTCCATCATAACACAAATTCGGATATAACACAGTTGTGGTGTGGATCCCGAAATTTCATATACTTGTATTTTTCTTGTGCACAAAAAAATTTCTTTCTTAAAAAGTACCAAAATCATCAATATTGTTTTCAGATTTTTGATATCTTTATGTTGACTAAAAGAAAGCAAATCTACTGACTCGTGTAGTAAACTAAACTTAAGAAAGAATACTGGCTCTGTCATGTGGTAAACAAAGCTGCATGAATCAGATATGGACTACTTACAGCTTTCTGTTCTCTTTTTGTAGCTGTCTCCTCCTTGACAGGCTGTTTCCCTTCATGACTCTGCTGGACTTCATGGGCTTCGTCATCTGGATAGAAAACAACATGATTTATAGTTTCCACACTCCCCAGCACTTCTGGCGTTTTATTATCTCCTGCACAGGAAACACATTAATCTTAGCTTACACTACTCCCCAGGACTTCTGGCGTTTTATTAGCTCCTATACAGGAAATACATTAATCTTAGCTTACACTACTCCCCAACACTTCTGGCGTTTTATTAGCTCCTGCACAGGAAACACATTAATCTTAGCTTACACTACTCCCCAACACTTCTGGCATTTTATTAGCTCCTGCACAGGAAACACATTAATCTTAGCTTACACTAATCCCCAGGACTTCTGGTGTTTTATTATCTCCTGCACAGGAAACACATTAATCTTAGCTTACACTAATCCCCAGGACTTCTGGCATTTTATTATCTCCTGCACAGGAAACACATTAATCTTAGCTTACACTACTCCCCAAGACTTCTGGGGCTTTGTGAACTGACTATCCACTCTAAAATTTTAATCAGGTAGAGAAGGATGTTCATTATCATTAACCAAAACTAAAGTTAGTGAATAGTGTCTTCAATATATCAACCAGGTACACTGCCACTTAGTGAATATTGTCTTCAATATATCAACCAGACATCCTGCCACTTAGTGAATATTGTCTTCAATATATCAACCAGACATCCTGCCACTTAGTGAATATTGTCTTCAATATATCAACCAGACATCCTGCCACTTAGTGAATATTGTCTTCAATATATCAACCAGACATCCTGCCACTTAGTGAATAGTGTCTTCAATATATCAACCAGGTACACTGCCACTTAGTGAATATTGTCTTCAATATATCAACCAGACATCCTGCCACTTAGTGAATATTGTCTTCAATATATCAACCAGACATCCTGCCACTTAGTGAATAGTGTCTTCAATATATCAACCAGGTACACTGCCACATAGTGAATAATGTCTTCAATATATCAACCATACATCCTGCCACTTAGTGAATAGTGTCTTCAATATATCAACCAGACATCCTGCCACTTAGTGAATATTGTCTTCAATATATCAACCAGACATCCTGCCACTTAGTGAATATTGTCTTCAATATATCAACCAGACATCCTGCCACTTAGTGAATAGTGTCTTCAATATATCAACCAGGTACACTGCCACTTAGTGAATATTGTCTTCAATATATCAACCAGACATCCTGCCACTTAGTGAATATTGTCTTCAATATATCAACCAGACATCCTGCCACTTAGTGAATATTGTCTTCAATATATCAACCAGACATCCTGCCACTTAGTGAATAGTGTCTTCAATATATCAACCAGGTACACTGCCACATAGTGAATAATGTCTTCAATATATCAACCATACATCCTGCCACATAGTGAATAATGTCTTCAATATATCAACCAGACATCCTGCCACTTAGTGAATAGTGTCTTCAATATATTAACCAGGTACACTGCCACTTAGTGAAAAGTGTCTTCAATATATCAACCAGGTACACTGCCACTTAGTGAATAGTGTCTTCAATATATCAACCAGGTACACTGCCACTTAGTGAAAAGTGTCTTCAATATATCAACCAGGTACACTGCCACTTAGTGAATAGTGTCTTCAATATATCAACCAGGTACACTGCCACATAGTGAATAATGTCTTCAATATATCAACCATACATCCTGCCACATAGTGAATAATGTCTTCAATATATCAACCAGACATCCTGCCACTTAGTGAATAGTGTCTTCAATATATCAACCAGGTACACTGCCACTTAGTGAAAAGTGTCTTCAATATATCAACCAGATACACTACCACTTAGTGAATAGTGTCTTCAATATATCAACCAGGTACACTGCCACATAGTGAATAATGTCTTCAATATATCAACCATACATCCTGCCACTTAGTGAATAGTGTCTTCAATACAGCAACCAGACATCCTGCCACTTAGTGAATAGTGTCTTCAATATATCAACCAGGTACACTGCCACATAGTGAATAATGTCTTCAATATATCAACCATACATCCTGCCACTTAGTGAATAGTGTCTTCGATATAGCAACCAGACATCCTGCCACTTAGTGAATAGTGTCTTCAATATATCAACCAGGTACACTGCCACTTAGTGAAAAGTGTCTTCAATATATCAACCAGATACACTACCACTTAGTGAATAGTGTCTTCAATATATCAACCAGATACACTGCCACTTAGTGAATAGTGTCTTCAATATATCAACCAGGTACACTGCCACTTAGTGAATAGTGTCTTCAATATATCAACCAGGTACACTACCACTTAGTGAATAGTGTCTTCAATATACCAACCAGATACACTGCCATCGCTGTGGAGAAAAGCATCCTAAAGTGGAATTTGGTGGTGCCCAACATCTTGATGAACATTTAAAGTGCTGAGATTAAAGCTGAATATAAAGGTGCAGAACTTTTTTACTACCCCGTTGTAGATGAAGTGAAAGTATTTGCATGATGTGTGAATAGGAATAAGTGTCAGACAGATCAAGAACGGTTTCCATGCATTTCATGGAGAGACCTCGCTGTCTCCATCTTGAATGATGGGCAGTAATAAAGTGATCTGAGTCTGTTAAAGTCTGTTGCACAACTGGAGATTACCCAATAGACAGGAAGGAAAGCAAGTCATTAACAGTTGCCAACAGGCTTGGGGAGATTACTCAATAGACAGGAAGGAAAGCAAGTTATTAACAGTTGGCAGCAGGTTTGGAGGAGGAGAAACACATTTCTTTTGACTTTACAAGTAGAAATAGATATTATCTGGTCAAAATTAAATGTAAATTGCAATGCATTTTTGGGGCACTGTTTGTGCAATGCTTAAGTTAAATTATGTTATATAAGGGTGGCTACATATACAGAACAAGAGGAGTTAATTTGTAAGCGTTACTTCCCTTGACATATCTATATGATCCATATACATGTATATGGAATGTCCTTTTTCACAATTTAAGAAAGACATAGTCAAAAAGGTAACATAGATTAATTCCTAATATTAATGTAATTGCATGATGATTTTGATGAAGAAATATGTCTTTGGAGTGCC
Source organism: Sinohyriopsis cumingii (assembly GCA_028554795.2). Classification (NCBI taxonomy): domain Eukaryota; kingdom Metazoa; phylum Mollusca; class Bivalvia; order Unionida; family Unionidae; genus Sinohyriopsis; species Sinohyriopsis cumingii. The sequence continues at coordinate 98,928,971 of CM068824.1, forward strand.
ATTTAAAAGTGGAAATTAGGTTAGGTTATTTCTTGGGATAACAAGTCACTTATCAGACCTTTTTATCTTCTTGACACACCAACATTGTGTGGTGCAGCATATTATACAGACAAACAGTGGAGTAGAATTTAAAATGCACATTTTGGATATCGAGTTGCTTGGGTTTTCAAATAATCATATAACACTTTCAGGCTAAACTCTTAAAAAAGTTCACACTCCAAATGACATGTATTCAGAAGAATCTAGTATAATCTTTGGATGAAGTTTATCTGTTATTTAGTATATGTTTCTCTAGTGCCTATACCAACATTAGTCAATATAGTTTGTTTTGTCATTTTCAAAGAAAAAAGATTTGAATTGGTGGCATTATACAGAAATAAGTTAAATGCAGTAAATGTTTTAAATATATAACATGATGTACGATGTTTGTGTCTGAGGCCAATTTCTTGCTAAAAAATACTGCAAGTTTTAACTCTGAAGTCCGGGGAAAGCCCATACAATCAACCCAGTAATTTTGCTTACATTATCTACCATTCGATGACATTATTTTCTCACATTATCTGAATGCAACACTCTGATGTTTATTCTTGCAGCGTTTGTAATGTTGAGAAAATCTGTCATTTTACCCACATCTGTAAAGAACTACTTAAGGTTTTACACAGCAAATACATTCATTTCAGATACAAACATATGGTCACATTCATATTTTTACAAAGAAGACTTATTGTGATGTTTATTTCCTCCCAAGCAAAAACTACCCATCTGACATTCAATATGACCACCATGGCAATCACCTTAAAATCCTTGTTATTGCTACTCCACCCAAACAAAATGGCATATAAACAATGGTTTTCTAGCATAAGAGTTCTTATTATATGTTCATTTATTTCTCTGTTAACTTTGCATTGTCAGAATTGTTCAATATTTTACGATAATTAACTCGCGCGCAACTTCATATTGCACTTATAAAGGAACTACTTTCTACTGTAAACAAACAATTGATGCAGACGCTAGCTCTTTTGATTTGTAAACAAAATATGTACACTCACATAGTAGGTGCTTTACTTTTTGTTTGATGAAATTTGTTTCTGAATGAAGTAAAGCTGATGTTTCGTGGACCGTCACATACCAGCATCTCTGGCACATTCCACGTTAAATATTTTGATACAATGTTTCAGATTTATGCTAGCTATACAGTAGATGCCAAAAAGGGTCTTTACAAATAACATGCAAGTGACAAGGCATAAACTGTCTTCTTTAGCTGGTAATAAGAATGGCAAATATATATATATATATACTTACAGTTTTATATCCTGAATTTGCTCAAAATGTACTTTCTTAGTTCTGCAAATTCAAATTACATGAGCAATGTCATAGGTTCTCAATCTTGATTACACATTTCGAAATTGTACTGTAATTTCGAATATAAATGCAATTACATCCTCCTTAATGCACTCAAAATGAAAAAAGCATTAAAATCCATAGTGCCTTTTTTGATAATTGCAATTGAAAGACTTCATATTTTTCCCACATTATGATTTCAAACATTCAATGACAGAAACAGAAACACATTTGCAGATGTCAACACGCTTCTCCCTCGCTTCTTCAATCCGATATATTTTATGTGGAATTGTCACATATAAATCCAGTCCATAATCATGACATTTCGTAGAATTGACACAAGTACCAAAATCTATTTATTCCAGATCGAATGGAAAAGTTGTTGCAATGCCCATTCATTCACAATATGACTCCAAATTTGAATTTTTACTAGACATGCCATTTTCTTCTGAAAGTTATGCAGAGCACGCAACTAAGTTCAAATTTATCTGGACGGAGTTATGTGCGCAGTAATAATGTTGTTGTTGTGTAATGGTGAATCTGCACTTGTGTATTTAGTTTGAATATGGCATACATTCAGTTACTTTGTTTTTTGTAGTGTATTTTCTTAATATAATTAAGCATTATGTAGAATAAGAAAATGAGCATATGATAAAAAGGTTACTGAGTTTGTATGGGAAAATATGAACTCGTTTTGTCGAATGAATATACTGAACTCCCAAGGTCGTGCAGTATTTCATCCGAAAAATTTGTTCATATTTTCCCATACAAATGCACTAACCTATAAATATCATGTCTGGATGGTCCACCTTGAGAGTTCATATCATGTCTAGATGGTCCACCTTAAGAGTTCATATATCTGGTTGTTGTTGTTGTTGTGGGGTTTAACGCCATTTTTCAGCACACGATAGGCTATGCATAGCGGCCAGTATTAATGGTGGAGGAAGAACCCGGGAAAACCTCAGGAAGAACCACTGAATCATGAGAAGCTACTGGCAAGCTTTCTCACATACCCACATTAGCCGAATCCTAGACTCGAACCCATGTACACAGTCATATTCTGTATTCCAAACCACCATACTCTACAACTTACGGGCTTATCTTAGTGACCCTAGGAAACCTATTCAATTTTCCTAACCATAATACTCCACAATGTTGGGGCTTATCTTAGTGACCCTAGGTGATCTATTCAGTATTCCACACCACCATACTCTACAACGTAGGGGCTTATATTAGTGACCCTAGGGAACCTATTTAATGTTCCAAACCACCATACTCCAAAACTTAGGGGCTATACCTTAGTGACCCTTGGGGAGCTATTCAAGATTCCAGACTGACATATTCCACAACTTAGGGGCTATACTTTAGTGACCCTTGGGGAGCTATTCAAGATTCCAAACTGACATATTCCACAACTTAGGGGCTATACCTTAGTGACCCTTGGGGAGCTATTCAAGATTCCAAACTGACATATTCCACAACTTAGTGGCTATACCTTAGTGACCCTTGGGGAGCTATTCAAGATTCCAAACTGACATATTCCACAACTTAGGGGCTATACCTTAGTGACCCTTGGGGAGCTATTCAAGATTCCAAACTGACATATTCCACAAATTAGGGACTATACCTTAGTGACCCTTGGGGAGCTATTCAAGATTCCAAACTGACAATTCCACAACTTAGTGGCTTTATTCTAGTGATCCAGGGCACCTATAGATGCTTGCAGAGCAATCACAGACCATATAAATATTTGAAGCTTGTGACTATGGACACCTTATAGACCATATAAAGGGGTGTACTGTTGTGAATATGGACACCTTATCGAGCATATGAAGGAGTGTACTCTTGTGAATATGGACACCTTATAGACCATAAATAGGCTTGTATAGTTGTGAATATGGACACCTTATAAGCATGTTTCCTTGTGAATATGGACACCTAAAGGGAAAGTTAGATACTGCTCTACACCAACGCTCTATTCTGGTTACCTCATAACATGAAAATAATATACAATGGCTTTTGGAAGGGTTTTTCAATTTCAAGAATTTCACAATACTATTTCCACTGTACTTATGGGTATAATTGTTTAAACATAATTAAATGTCAAGAAACTAAATTTTTTATATACTCTTACCCATGGGCTGTAGTGACTGGTAGTGACTCTCCCATATGTGCCCCAGAAGAATTGGCTGCCCATTAAAATTGGTCTGGCCGACAACCCATGCGATGATGTTATCAGGTCCCGAAGAAGGTGCACTGGTCACGATCATGATATCCCTCTGTAACATCCGGGCCATCCCAACAACAACAACATGATCTGCCCATTCCCCGTCCTGGACCATCCGTTCACAGTAGTCATTAAAGTTGCCAACAGATATGAATTCAGCCAAGTTTATGGTACCTTCAGCTCCCTGAGTAGTGGAGAAGCATTGTATAGTCTACAGGGTTATGTCATATAATCAATATTAGCATTCCTCATACTAACTTATGGATGATGATGCACATTATACTACATCTGATATGTGCTTTCATTGTTCAACCTCACTCTCAAGAAAACGATGTTTATCTGTCATGATGTCATTTGATCTTTCCTAGTCTTGCTTCCACTAGAGAATTGTATGAAAATAATCTTATAGACTGTCATGGTCATCGATGAGGTAAACTGACTACATGACTTGTTACTTCATCTCACTGCAAGCGCATCACTGAAAGTTTTTTTTTCTGACATATATAAGCTTATAAGCGTCTAAATTCAGTCATTACAATGAAGGCCTGAAATGATGTAATTGCAGTAAGTGTGTTAAGTTCAGCAAAATGAAGGCCTAGCACGAAGCTAATGAAATGTGTAATTGTGCAAGTTCTGCAAGTACAAAGGTATGAAACTGTTGCAGTGTGTAGAGTATAAGCGAAACAAGTAAAACAAAGATGTATGAATGAAGTCTGTAAGCATGTAATTACAGCAAGTAAAACAAAGATATATGAATGAAGTCTGTAAGCATGTAATTACAGCAAGTAAAACAAAGATGTATGAATGAGGTCTGTAAGCATGTAATTACAGCAAGTAAAACAAAGATGTATGAATGAAGTCTGTAAGCATGTAATTACATCAAGTAAACAAAGATGTATGAATGAAGTCTGTAAGCATGTAATTAAAGCAAGTAAAACAAAGATGTATGAATGAGGTCTGTAAGCATGTAATTACAGCAAGTAAAACAAAGATGTATGAATGAAGTCTGTAAGCATGTAATTACAGCAAGTAAACAAAGATGTATGAATGAAGTCTGTAAGCATGTAATTACAACAAGTAAAACAAATATGTACAAATGAAGTCTGTAAGCATGTAATTACAGCAAGTAAAACAAAGATGTATGAATGAAGTCTGTAAGCATGTAATTACAGCAAGTAAACAAAGATGTATGAATGAAGTCTGTAAGCATGTAATTACATCAAGTAAAACAGAGATGTATGAATGAAGTCTGTAAGCATGTAATTACAGCAAGTAAAACAAAGATGTATGAATGAAGTCTGTAAGCATGTAATTACAGCAAGTAAAACAAAGATATATGAATGAAGTCTGTAAGCATGTAATTGCAACAAGTAAAATGAAGACATGATATGAAACCATGGAAGTGTGTAAGTAAGTTCAGCAAGTGAAAAGAAGACCTCTTTATGAAACCACTGAAGTAAAGTTCAACAAGTAAAATGGAGACATGACCCTTGATAAACACTATACTGTCTATTGGTGACCTGATTATGAAGTAACACTTACGCCATAATAAACGTAAAGGCACACAGCTAGTGACTGCCCCACTAAGTTTTCTACTGACTCAGCTGTATCCCATACACCATCTCCACACAAGCCATATACCTGTTTGAACTGTGGTGTATCTGACTGTGTACTACCCCATACCCAGTCTCCACACAAGCCATATATCTATTTTAACTCTAGTGTCCAATCCACTAAGTTTTCTACTGACTCAGTAGTATCCCATACCCCATCTCCACACAAGCCATATACCTATTTGAACTGTGGTGTATCTGACTGTGTACTACCCCATACCCAGTCTCCACACAATCCATATATCTATGGAACTCTAATGTCCGATCCACTAAGTTTTCTACTGACTCAGTAGTATCCCATACCCCATCTCCACACAATCCATATATCTATTTTAACTCAGGTGTCCGATCCACTAAGATTTCTACTGACTTCATACTACCCCATAACCTGTCTCTGCAGAAACCATATACATATATGAACTGTGGTGTCTGACCAACAAAGTCTTCTACTGACTTGGTACTACCAATACCCAATCTCCACACATACCATATACCTATTTTAGCTCTAGTGTCTTACCCAATAAGCTTTCTACTGAGACTCAGTAGTACCCCATACCCAGTCTCCACACAAATAACATACATATTTAAACTCTAGTGTCTGACCCACTAAGCTTTTTACTGAGACTCAGTAGTAGCCCAAACCCAGTCACCAAACAAACCATAACAAAACAGATTGGCTAGTATCACTGGTAGAGGAAGAACCCAAGAAAATTCACGGAAGAACTACCACCCCATGGGAAGCTACTAGCAAACTTTCTCAAGTACTCACATTGGCAGAACCTGAAACTCGAAACCGCACAGACAGAGGCGATATCAGTTATTGGTGGTAGCACTTTAAACCATTCAGCCACCTGGAGCCCCTGTTCCACAAAGTTTCCTACCAGCTAGGCAGTGTTCCATACCCAGCAATTGAAATCTAATGTCTGTCCCAGCAAGTCTCCTAACAATCAGGCAGTATCCCATACAAAGTCTCCACAAATTTCATATACCGTGTTCCCCTCTTATATGGCCACCCCTTCTGCAGTGGGAAAGTGGCCTTATAAGATGGGTGGCCTTTCCAGAGGGGGGCTAAATCTTTTGTGAGAAGTAAATGTAATGTACATAGTAAGAAAGCTACATACTTCAAAGCATTTAATATCTTTATTTACTATCTTCGTTTAAAGGTAACATTAATTATTAAAAGGTTCTTCTTGTTATAATAATAGACTTATTTCAATTGAATATCCATTAATCGTTCTTGTTCTTGGCAAAAGCATGATAAGCAAGTGGATATTGCTGTCATGCACATTGAAAACCATTCAAAAACGTCATTTAACTCTTGGTACATATATAATTATCTTTCAATTTGCTCCCTTTTTCCACTGCTGCTGAATAACCTCCTTATTGATTATGACTTTGTGTATTCAAGTCTTTTCAACAATAAAATTGTTTTATTCGAGTCTTTTCTACATAAAATTGTTTGTCAAGTCCCTAACCACTACCTCACCTAATGTCATCAAGTAGAATAAATGACTTTCTTCTAAAATGATACGTTTCCATTTACGTGATGACATGTTAATGTTTGGTAAAGATTTATTCAGATGTTGCTAACTGTATGCAATTTAATTATGCAGTCAAAACTTTTGTCAAGTGGTCAAAATGCCTTCGTAAAGGAAACAATAAATGTCTTGTCACATGATTTTTCGGTCTTTGTCTGGTACCCTGATCTGTTCAAGGTTAATTTCTGTGTGTGTTAATGCACAAAATCTATTTTTAGCCTATGCTGACTTTATTATGATCCTGACAATTATGTCCGGTTGTAATCATCAAAGAGAAGAACTCGACAGATGTGTGAAGCCCAAAACTCTATCATAACATTGTTGAGCCCATTTCCTGTAAATGTCAGCTTTTATAGACAATGATATAATAACATTAGTGTTACATGTACTTTGGTCAACACGTTTTTCAGTAACGGAAACGACATTGGGAGACATGTATTGATGATGGTGATAATCTGATTACATATTTTATGTCACGATATGAATTAAATATTGGTTCTAGATACATTTTTTAAAAGTGGCTGCTTGTGAGGGGAACATGTTCCATTTTTGTACTAATATGCTGGCCGCTGATCACGTTAGAGGGGTGGCCATTCTTGAGGGGTACTTTTGGATACAAACTTGTTGTTGCAAGGCGTTCAGGCCATAAGAAGCAGGTGGCCAATGGTCAGGGGGGCCGTTCAAGAGAGGGACTACTGTATGTAACTGAACTCAAGTGCCTGTCCCAGTAAGTTTCCTACAAACCTGGTAGTTTCCTATACACAGTCTCCACAATAACCAATATACCTAATTGAACATTTTTTCCATTTGTGTCTGTTTCTCACGTATTTTACAAACCTTCATAAAACTACCTCACAATTACAGCACACACAATTTAAATTGTATATATGTATGTATGTATGTACAAACACGCATGAATCATAGATACATTTTGTACAAGATGACTGATGAATATGGAATTAACTGTCTTGTACACATTTGCTTAAGATTTACCTTCCATCCCATAATGCTTACATATTTGCTTATAACTTACCAGCCATCCCATAATGCTTACATATTTGCTTAAGACTTACCAGCCATCCTATAATATCTGCACATTTGCTTAACACTTAGCAGCCATCCAATAATGTCTACACATCTGTTTAAGACTTAGTATACCTGTTATCCCATAATGTCTACACATTTAATTTCATGTAGCTGCTTCATTCAATCTTGGAAAATATTGGAAAATATAAAAAAATGTCCCTCATATTAAAAGACTCCTTTTACTTTTGCTTACCTATGGTCTATTGTCCCTCATATTCCAGAAATGTATAGACTGTTATTGGCCTGTAGTAAAGTATAGTCCTCATATTCCAGAATGTACGGACGTTTACTTACGTATAGCAAAATATCCTTCATATTCAAGACTCCATGCTTATATGTAGTAAAATGTCTTCATATACTAGATTGCAATGTCTTTTACTTACCTGCAGTATGGCATTAGCCTTCATGAAGGCAACTACATCCTGGCGTAGTTGTTGTGGTGACCTTTGTACAGCACAATTTAATCGATGAAGTTGACTAGACACAGCCTCAAAGAAGCAGTTCCCATTACCCGGAGTTTCACCATGAAATTTCAGCCCAGCTCTTTGGCAGTTTTCTTCCAGAGTCCTTCGACTGGAAGAAGCAACTTGTGTTGACTTCTTTAGAACTTGACAGAGCAATTCAGGATCTGAACAAGACACTCCTGTAAACAGAATTTTATGTCTGGTTACTTACTGGTGTTTACTGTTGATCAGAGAGAATTTCACTATTCTTGAGTTCAGTGTCAGAGCCCAAAATAATATCATACTATGTATTTGGTTAATACTAGTGATATGCATAATTTGTATATATTGTATGCTTGACCTTTATCCATGACTGAGGGTAGAGTTCTGGAAAACCTCACTACTCATAGTCATAACACTAGCTGAAATAAATCTCTCTTGAATTGAGTATGGGTCTTATTGTAATCACTTAATTATTTTTCAAAAGCAATCAAGCATACTTCCAGTTCAAGATAAAACAAACAGCCAATAAACTTCCAAAAAATATTAGCAATATACATGACCAGTCAAGCATCAAGCACCATTTTGGGTATTTTGAAGTTGTATTGCATTTATATATTTCCTTGCTGTATAAATGACCAAGTGGCAAAGAATCATATATATATATATAAATGGAATCAATTGAGTTAGTTTTTGTTTCATCACTGACTGGGTGAGATATATTGATTTTTGGCTGAAGCAGTCACTTACAAACAACATAAATGCATTTCTTTAATATATAAGGATAATAATGATGGAGGAATGTCATTAAATTTGACACTTTACATTGTACAACATCAAGAAATAAGCTAGAGTCTAATATTGGTGCAGGAAACATCCAAGACAATGTTTTATCACTTATTATAAGCCCCTGCCAGTTAATTTTAGAAAAGGGCTGCCAATGAGAACACATAATCTGGTACATCGTGTTAAGTAAGCTATACCTGTCTTTTTACTGTCCTTAATATCAGTGATTTCTAATTCATAAGGTACATTGTGTTAAGTAAGAGATACCTGTCTTTTTACTGTCCTTAACATCAGTGATTTCTAATTCATAAGGTACATCATGTTAAGTAAGAGATACCTGTCATTTTACTGTCCTTAACATCAGTGATTTCTAATTCATAAGGTACATCATGTTAAGTAAGAGATACCTGTCTTTTTACTGTCCTTAACATCAGTGATTTCTAATTCATATGGTACATCATGTTAACTAGGTAAGAGATACCTGTCTTTTTACTGTCCTTAACATCAGCGATTTCTAATTCATATGGTACATCATGTTAAGTATGTGATACCTGTCTTTTTACGGTCCTTAACATCAGTGATTTCTAATTCATATGGTGCATCATGTTAAGTGATACCTGTCTTTTTACTGTCCTTTGCATCAGTGATTTCTAATTCATATGGTACATCATGTTAAGTAACAGATGCCTGTCTTTTTACTGTCCTTAACATCAGTGATTTCTGATTCATCTGGTACATCATGTTAAGTAAGTGATACCTGTCTTTTTACTGTCCTTAACATCAGTGATTTCTGCTTTGTCTGGTACAACTGACTGACTGGTGTTTGAAATTTTCTTTGCCACCGGTCCTTTCAATGCACTGCTCCTTTTCCTTTTCCTCTTCATGCTGGGTAGCTTTACGGATATTTGCTGCTTTGCTTTTCTCTTTTTCTTGGTTTCTCTTGCTGGAACAAAATTTCAATGTACATATATAACAGAATTTATAATGAAATGTTTCTAACTCTATAAGAGATAAAGAAACACACAAAGAAAATAAATTTTAATTTAATTTAAAATGTATTAAAAGCCAATCTTTATCACATAAAGAAAAACTCACAGAAAAATAGTTTTTTAATTTCATGTAAGATGTATGAAACACTTTTCCTGGGGTTTAAACTACAAGGTACACCAACACACAATCCACCCTATTTTTATCCCTGTTCACCGATAAGTTAGCTTATGGTACATATAATGTACTAAATATCTGGCAACAAGTCTGTGACTCATGCACTACAATTAATATACAAATGTGAAAGTTGCATATTTATTAAGGCAGAGGAATTTTTGAACCACTAATAGAATTCGTGAAAACAACCATATTCATGAAGGCAAGGGGATTTTGTCAATATAGGTGAAAACATCCATATTTACCTTGAGAGTGGGAGTTTGGAAATGCTGTCAGAGTGTGTAAAAATGTTTGTATTCATGAAGCCAGAAGGATTTTGGAACTGCTGTCAGAGTAAGTGAAAACATCCAAACTTATCTAGACAGTAGAAGTTTGGAATTGCTGTCAGCACATGTGAAAATGTTCATATTTATGATGGCAGATGGATTGTGGAACCACTGTCAGAGTAAGTGAAAACATCCAAATTTATCTTGAGAGTGGGAGTTTGGAATTGCACATGTGAAAATGTTCATATTTATGATGGCAGATGGATTGTGGAACCACTGTCAGAGTAAGTGAAAACATCCAAATTTATCTTGAGAGTGGGAGTTTGGAATTGCACACGTGAAAATGTTCATATTTATGATGGCAGATGGATTGTGGAACCACTGTCAGAGTAAGTGAAAATATCCAAACTAATCTAGACAGTAGAAGTTTGGAATTGCTGTCAGTACATGTGAAAATATTTATATTTATGATGGCAGATGGATTGTGGAACCACTGTCAGAGTAAGTGAAAGCATCCAAATTTATCTAGACTTTAGAAGTTTGGAATTGCTGTCAGTACATGTGAAAATATTTATATTTATGATGGCAGATGGATTGTGGAACCGCTGTCAGAGTAAGTGAAAATATCCAAACTTATCTAGACAGTAGAAGTTTGGAATTGCTGTCAGCACATGTGAAAATGTTTATATTTATGACAGCAGATGGATTGTGGAACCGCTGTCAGAGTGGGTGAAAGCATCCATATTTATGAAGCAAGACGGATTTCTGAATTGCTGTCAGATTGGTTAAAACCTTACACGGAGATAGTATTTCAGGCTGTAGAAGGTCTCCTTGTTCCCTTCCTTGATAAAAGCAAACAATAAACAAGGGCCCCATGTGGGCCTGATATTATTCACTGGGAAATGTGTGGGTAGGTGCAGGGTATTGTTGACTCTGTGGATTATTGACAAACTGATTTCAGTTACCCCAATATTCTGCAATGTTTGTGATTTTGATCAAAACTTAATATGCAGAAGAAAAATAAAACATTTTATTATTAACCTGGACCTGCATCAGGACAAACTACTTGGTAAAACAAACTAAATCCATGTTATTAGAACCAGAATACAAACATAAAAGATACTGACAAATTATTTAATTCAACACTCATTTTAACAGTCAACATGTCTTTTGTAAAATAATCATGAAGTCCACCAATTCTGACATGTGGTGAGATCCAATTATTGTCTGTGGGATGAGCATGACGAAATGCTAAATCTCAGTGCTGAATTACATCACTCTAATATTCTTCCTTTCAAATTTGTACAGCAGTATTGATTTGTCCTTTTTCTGATCAGAAAAATTCAGACATGTTTTAAAGTTACAGAGACATGTCTACTCTAAGAATTTTCATCGACAAGTCAAACTATAAATACCCGTTTTGCTTAACATCTAACTCATTCTTATGCAGTAGGCATTCTTTAAGAATAATCTCTAATGTACTTAATGAGTGAAAAAAATGATAATAGAAATTAACAAATGCAATTTTTTTAATTCACTGGAATAGCATAATACATATACAGGCAAGCATAAGACATAATTAGGTTAAAACTTAGGTAGGGATATTTGAAACCTGAAGTGTATGCAATCCAAAAAACCAATGAATTTACAATTACGATAACTGGCAATAACAAAAATTTCAAAATGATTATGGTCATACTTGACATTTTTCTCATAAAAACTGAACGTTAAGACGGATTCCATCCAGGAAAAGTAGCAATAACATTTGTTTCAATACCGGCTATGACGACCCTGTTTGATGTCTGAAAAAAATATTTTTGTTTAGGTCAAGCTAAACATCGTAAGAATTTTTTGGGGTGATAATCCAAAGTTGATGTTAAAAAAAAAGGAGCTTTGGTAACATGGTCTTCAAGATGGTGGTGATACAGGAGGTTATGTAAGCACTATTTTCATCTAGGACAAATCAGGCACCATGAGCAGTCCTCTGGTGAAAACTCCATGTCAAAACAAATAGACTTCTATTCAGGAACAATAGTGAATAAAGATTATCAAGGTGGATGCTATGGTGGCCATATTGGGATGTCATATCTATGCTCATTACCTTTACAACCCAACCATTTTTTATAAGAACTTTTTAGTGAAAATGTAGTTTTTTCTATAAAACTAATTTTAGTTACATGATAATTACCTGTCACAAATACCTTGCTTACTTCTTCTGAGACAAACGCACCATTGTCCAAGCTTGTAACTTCATTCCTCCTATTATATATCACAAAATTCAGACCCAGTCTGATTCCCACATCACAGGCCCATACAATGTTGTGATGACATAAGATAATGAAAGTTTTCAGTAATGACAATTAAGTTTTACATAATTAAATCTAATTTTACAACCACACACTAAAGTATGTTTACCAGCAATAAGACATTAAATATCACTATTGCCTTTATCAATTACCTGTTGATGACCCACAAAAAAAATGGCATTTAAAAAAATAATACACACACCTTTATAGTAAAAGTGTTAACTACTGTAAGTTGGCAGCAGATTAATATATATTTTGTGCTTTAACTATAGGGCCCAAGGAAATATGCCTTCTCTATGGTGCACCAAAAGTTTGAAGATAGAAGGAGAAAATAACGTCTAACTGAAAAAAACACAGCATTTATAATGTCCTCCAGTGGTGCATAATTATCATAGACCCATGAAATAGAAACAATCCAATGGTGCATAATTATCATATATCCATGAAATAGAAACAGCCTTAACTTTATGGACTTTAATTCACATCAATGACATGTCCCACTCAGTGACAGATTGATAAGCTCTGTTAATAGTGAATTCAACCCACCTGGAAATAGTGGTGATTCAGACTGAGGACCTTGAATGAAAGTAGGGCTACAAGGCTAAGACTGGAGACTTTGAGAGGGAGAGGGACTACAATAATCAGACTGGGGACCTTCAGAGGTGGTAGAGCAATTTGACTCAGACCAGGGATCTTGAAAAGGGACTTGACCAATATGACACAGACTGGTGACCTTCAGAGGTAGTGGTGCTATATGACTCTGACCGGGGTTCGTGAAAGGGACTTGACTAATATTACTTGGACTGGGGACCTTGAGATGGAGAGGAGCTACAGAGGTAACTTATTATTAGGATCCTATTATACATTTACCTACTGAAGGAAGCTGGTTCTTTACCAAAACACTCAGACTGCCAAAGAAGAGAAATGAACTTGTAATTATTGCTGAATTGTAATGTTTTACTATGATCTAGGTTTGAAGCACATTCCTTTTCTGAGATTCTCAGAAAAGCAGGAAAATACTATCATGGATTAGGTTTATAAAAGAAGCTTCAACAAATGGACCATAAGAGGTTCTGACAAAACTCACACAATGCACAAAAGATTCCATCCAGATATTTGAGGGTATGATACCAGTCTCCACAGATAAAACTACTTGACAAAGCCAGAACTAAGTACATATATTCTTGGTCATTTTAAGGTGACTGAGGTACAGTTGATGTCCCCATAAGTGTGTCTTGGTCATTATAATGTGACTGATGTACATTAGATGTCCCCATAAGTGTACCTTGGCCATTATAAGGGGACTGAGGTACATAGATGTCCCCATAAATGTACCTTGGACATTATAAGGGGACTGAGGTACATTAGATGTCCCCATAAGTGTATCTTGGTCATTATATGGGGACTGAGGTACATTAGATGTCCCCATAAGTATATATTGGTCATTATAAGGGGACTGAGGTACATCTGATGTAACTCTGACAGCTAAACAACTGTGAAACACTGAGAAAAAGTCATAGTCAGACCAAGCTTTCTACAACAGATCATATTCCTACAAAAAAGCACTGATCATGATCAACACCAGATTATAGTCATTCCAAGAGTCATATTATTATAACATTCACTGCAGGCAAGAATAAAAGAGATGATCCTGATCAAGATCTGATCATAGTCAAAACTAGTTAAAGCCAATTATGAATTAGGAAATACAATATACTTACAAGCAATAACATCTCCAGATTGGTCCTGAAATTTAAACAAAATAAAATTCACAGGATGTGGGATGCATTTGACATTTCATGTATATCAAACTTTCAGACAAAATGGACAAATGAATATTAATCCTTTCTTAGCATTATGATGACACTGAAGTTTAATTCAACTTGAAAAAATGACATTCCCATTGCATGGCTAAAATACACTGCTTCTGAGCTAGTACATACATATCAATCAGTGTTCCATTCAGTAAAATGACTTTGCCTGAGAATAATAATAATAATAATAATAAAAAACATAGACTTAGTATAGCCTAATCTTCAAAAAACCTATGCACTTTAGTAAATTAGATAAGACAAAAAAACATTTACAACAACAATATCATATAAAAAATCATCCTGAAATTACAAAACAAAACCATGTTGACAAACATTAAAAATGTAAACATTATTAAGTCTTTAAGTATGTTCATGTAGTCGACAAAGTGAGTTTTGAGATCAATCTTTGGATAATTCATTCCTTATCATCCTGGTATGCAAAAGAACATTGTCCATATGACTTTACTTAAACAGTGGGAACAGTGAGATTATGAGTGTCAGATGAGGAGTGCATGCTTCTATATGCAGTGTACACATGGGCGAGGTCAGATAAGTTTTATTTTACTGTAGTCATAGTAAACAGAATTTTGGTTTGATTCTGGATCAAATATGATTATATAAGTTTTATGACTATAATCCACTATCTCAGTGCTATTAAACTTGATATAATGTGGCGCTCAGTTCTAATAAAATAATATAACATAATATTGCAAGTGTTTAAGGAAACATACTGAGAAATAAAATGAGAATGCAACAATATGCTAGTACTCACCTGAATGTTAAACCAGAATTTCAGCAGATTATACGACACAATAATGTTGTCATGGAAATCACAGCGTACTTCTGTATTCTCTTCAAGAAGGGACACAGAAATCAGGCTGTTGACACTGATGCCGTTGTATTCTGGACATTGTATAAACAACTCATATCTCAGGTTCTGGCTCAGGTATCCAATAATCTTGGAAAGCATAGAAGTGATGAACTCTCTTGCCCCAATGCACACCTCTGAAGAAGGAGTCTTCTCCTTGATCCCCATTCTGATGACTCTCACAAATATGACGTATTCCCTAAAGTGTAGGATTAGTTTGTGGAACTGGTCCAGCTGAAAGACACCACAACCACAGAAAATCTGATTTTCTTGCAACTTCTCTTTCTTCTTTGTGGCTAGTGGCCAATGAGCAACACAGGCAGCAAGAAGTCTATGAAAGATCGGAGAAGGCAAATATTTCTCTGCAAAAACATAGCACAGTACTGACGAGGTGTCCATCTGAGGATTTGGTTTTGGGCAGATAACATCTTCTGGTGTTTTCTGACGAAGCATGCATGGGGCAAGGAAGTAATTCTCATCCTAGTAAATCAATAGATTATGTTTTAATCGGAATGTTTGGAAGATGTAATTCGTTCATTTTATATTGCATACTTTATGAAAATATAACAAAATATACATGGGCAATTAACATTAATATTTGCTATTGTTCATGTGTTTTAATGCCATTCTTCATGATATGATAGGCTATACATGGCAGACAGCACATCTGGTGGAGGAAGAACTCAGGCAAATAAAGTGAAAACCAGAGACCACTTGGAAGCTACTTCTTTAATATGCCTGAATTTCACTTATTATTAAATTCAACAAACACTTAATGATACAGGCCTATTTTTCAAGTTTGATCGATGTATTATCAAAACCCCCATGACCAGTGTGGTAAAACAAAAAGCCATTGTCTCAGATGCAAGATCACCTGATATAAATATGCACTGGTTAATATTAATCAAAATTATCTTGATGATATGGGCTGCTTTAACAAATCTGATTAAATGTGGGTCAGAGATAGCATCTATTAAGTGGTAAAAAGCCGTGTCAATCATGTGTAAAATAATGTCTTTAATCTATATCGGGCTTGATCATTGTAAAAGTACATTATGCACCATATGACATAAGCCTCTATACCAAGTTTGATCATTGTAAAAGTACAATGTGCACCATATGACATAAGCCTCAAGTTTGATCATAGTACAATGTGCACCATGTGACATAAGCCTCTATACCAAGTTTGATCGTTATAAAAGTACAATATGCACCATATGACATAAGCCTCTATACCATGTTTAATCATTGTAAAAGTACAATATGCACCATGTGACATAAGCCTCTATACCAAATTTGATCATTGTAAAAGTACATTATGCACCATGTGACATAAGCCTCTATACCAAGATTGATCATTGTAAAAGTACAATATGCACCATATGACATAAGTCTCTATGCCAAGTTTAATCATTGTTAAAGTACAATATGACCATATGACATTAGCCTCTATACCAAGTTTGATCATTGTAAGCGTATAATATGTACCATGTGACATAAAGCTCTATACCAAGTTTGATCAACATATGATCAGAAATAGTCAATAAGGTACTGATAAGTTCAGACAATCACATGCATGTTCACCTCAATATACACTGATATCAAACTTTCTCATACCTGTACTTATCAATGATCTTAATTATTTGAACAAATTAACCAAAATCTGATAACAATTGGATCAGAAAAAGTCTCTAGTTTGCTAAAACGCTCAAATAAACCTATATTTGAAAAGTGGTTAAAATCAGACAAAAATATGACTTTCAAAGTTGGAGCAAGCATTGTCAAGCACATGCAAGATCATTCATTATCAAACCAGTCCAAGACCTTGACCCAGTGATGTAGCCAAAGTTATTAAAAGAAAAATGCCTATTTTGGGATAATTAAATCAAGTTAGACCAACCATAATATATAGTACCTGTATCCACTGTTTGTCATCTATAATTGAATATATCATCATACATCAAACGTTTTCATCATCATACAGCCAATGTTTCCTATCTATAACGTATTGGCTAATGATACATTTTTTGTCAATTACTTCCTCAAGAAACTTATATGAATTTCTTTTGCATGAAACTAAAACTAGAAAATCTCAGACAGTTTGGTAAACAGGTTGTTTAAAATTTAGCCATCTATGTAAGAAACTTCTGACATTGGAAATGTTCTAGCTTAGGTTTCGTGCACAAATTGTTTAAAGATAGTTGACCTAGTAAGATAAAGAGTAAGCGGCCTGGACAGCTACAGAGTGAGGGGCCCAGACAGCTGCAGAGTGAGGGGCCCAGACAGCTACAGAGTGAGGGGCCAGGACAGCCAGTGAGTGAGGGGCCCGGACAGCTAGAGAGTGAGGGGGCCAGACAGCTAGAGAGTGAGGGGGCCAGACAGCTAGAGAGTGAGGGGCCCAGGCAGCTAGAGAGTGAGGGGCTCAGGCAGCTAGAGCGTGAGGGGCCCAGACAGCTAGAGAGTCAGGGGCCCAGGCAGCTAGAGAGTGAGTGGCCCAGACAGCTAGAGGGTGAGGGGCCCAGACAGCTAGAGAGTGAGGGGCCCAGACAGCTAGAGAGTAAGGGCCCAAACAGCTAGAGAGTGAGGGGCCCAGACAACTATGGAGTGAGGGGCCCAGACAGCTATAGAGTGAGGGGCGCAGGCAGCTATAGAGTGAGGGGCCCAGACAGCTAAGGACCTAGTCTGATAAAGAATAAAGCAGCCTAGTCTGATAAAGAATAAAGCAGCCTAGTCTGATAAAGAATTAAGCAGCCTAGTCTGATAAAGAATTAAGCAGCCTAGTCTGATAAAGATTAAGGAACTAGACAGATAAAGAGTAAGGGACCTAGTCAAGTTAAGAGCAAAAGGCCCATTTAAATCTGAATCATCAATGTAACAAACATGTTTTGATGGTGAATTATCACTGTCTTTTGCAACAGGGTCATTGACATTATAGACATGTATAATTATGAAGTATCACACAGAGAAATATAAATTATGTATTATGTTGCTTACAAAAATATCTTGCTAGTTAGGCATGACATGAACGTGATTTCGGACGAGGTGAAGAACAATACAATTACACAAAACATATAAATATTAATAAAGCACACAAATGATACAAATTAAATAAACATAATGCTATTACCTTGATGACTCTGTCACAAAAGTAACAGCTGTAGGTTAAATACTAGGATCATTATCTTGGTCTGAGTCAAGGACATAGCGATTTCCAGATGGATAACCAGGCGTACCTGTTGTTTACCATATTCTTTATTATAATTTTAGTAACAGACCTTGTCTTGTTTACAACTTAGATTGTTCTAGAAATTAACTTTTGTCCTACATTCTAGCATTTTTATGTGTCTTAGCTTTTTATATAATTGTGTTGCTTGAAACATTATTCATTCCTCTGATAATGTATGTGGCAGAAATCATTTATATTGTTGTATTCAACTTTTGGTTTGGGTACATTTATTTATTCAAATTATTATTCACAAGAATTACAAAGTGCTTATCTTGGACAGAGACATTAACTTGAAATTATAGTGAATTCGAATCTTGGATAATATTGCTGTGATTCCTCAAAAGACTATTGGCACATCATCACACTTCAGGTCACTGGTACATTAGTACATTCAAGACTACAGGCTCATCAACACCTTTGGCATTAGATCTTATTTTGATCACCACTAGAATATATTAGAGTTTTATTCAGTAAGACTGGAAATGGAACTTCTTGGACTATTTGGGGATTTAATTTGCAATACTGTAAATTCTTTTTAAAGTTTCACTTCATAATTAAGGGAAATAAATTATGTGTTGAATATTACAAAACTTGTTGCTTTTTGCTCTTTGCTATTTCTGTGTTTAAAACCATAGAGTCATAACAATAGAGATATATAAATAATGGATCACACATGTGGTTACATCATTACCTCTAATAATAAGCTAAAAGTATACCAAGTTTTATGACATATGTCTAAACTTATAACAATGAAAAGATAGTGTAATGAGAAAATACTGAACTATGATCTTCACCTTCAAGATGGACCTTCAATTGAATCCAATGGCATAAGTTATAGGGATAAAAGTGTAATGGAAAACTTGAAATAGTCACTTGTTATCTTGACCTTGAAGATGGGAGCCCCCCCTCCTCCAAAGTGTTGCATGCCACTATTCAATGCTGATGTAAATGAATACCTCGTTTTATTCTTTGATCTCAAAACCGCTCCGGTGGCCTAGTGGTTAGAGCATCCACCTCGGATGCGGGAGGTCGTGGGTTCGATCCCCGGCCAAGTCATACCAAAGACTTACAAAAATGGTACTAACAGCTGCTTCGCTTGGCGCTCAGCATTAAGAGGTTAGTGTTAGGACTGGTCGGCCCGGTGTCAGGATAATGTGACTGGGTGGGACATCATGCTACATGTCTGCGGCATAATGCCCCAGTGCTAGACATCACTATAAACTGCCACATTGCAGACATCGTAGCGATATGACTGGAAAATTGTTAAAGCTACGTTAAAAATCCAAATCACATCACATCACATCTTTGATCTCAAATGAATTGAAAGTTGCACAAATATTGACTAACAATCCTCCAATTAGGTACAGGACACAAGATTTATGATGATTTATAGAATAAAGTTTCATACTTTAATGTGACATCATGGTACAGTTATAGAGTGGAAATGATATGGAAATGGTTTGGTTTTGAGTCGTGTTTTACAAGATATGTGCTGGAACAAAAAGTAAACTGTCTTGCCAAGGACACATCATAACAGCTGTCAAAGACTAATTCAGTGGTAGCATTTAAATCAGCATCCTTTCACTGACATGTCTGTCAAGCTAACCAGCTAACATAAATAGATAGCCACTCAACACAACCTCACTGTTTTTAAGTTTACCCCTCTACCCCATTAGTGTACACTTCTGCCTACTTGAATGGGAAAAATAGCATTTTTATAAACACTGTAAGATCAATTTGCATATGACTGACTTGTCATAATGGTGAGTTTAATTGCTTTCTCACTTGAATTACTTGCTGACTTAAATGAAAACCACATTAAAATCATATAAACCTAAGTTGTGTGTCCCTGTTCTCACTCAAGCTTAACTACATCATCGATGACATTGCCATATGTTGTTCAGCCTGGAAGAATCCCTCTCATGAACATTCATTGAACCAAATGATACAGAAATCTAAATTCAGACTATTTCTTCTATTTGATAGCTGAGTCTTGAAACCATCTCCAACATTCTTGTGCAATAACAAGATCTTAAATAAGGTCGATGTGGTGGACTTGTACTCAATTCAATTTCCAGACCATTTTCATTTGGTAACAACAAAACATCCTCATCCCTGTTTGGTACATGATAACCATTTTAGGATGTTATATAGAATAAAGTTTAATCCGTTAATCTCAAATCACGTGAAAGTTATAGAAATAAAAATGTGATTAAAACAAATCATTCAAGTGTGACCTTTGACCCCAAAATTTGTACAAAAGATAACTGAAGGCAATTGTGTGCATAAATACAAAGTCAGACCTAAATTTCATGCTTTAGATTATATTGTTATTTATTGCTATTAGATACTGTTTGTATTTAGTTTTAATTCTACCATGAGATACATGATCCTTTCTAGCTGATAATTTTCATACTTAGGCACTTTGTTGTGCTTCTGCCATGGGTTATCTGCTCCTTTCTAGTTAATAATGTACTAATTTATTTACTTTGTTCTAATTATGCCATGAGTTATATGTTCCCTGCAATTTGATAAATGTATTTATTTACTTTGTTCTAATTATGCCATGAGATCTTCGTTTATTGCTAGACGACGAATGTACTTATTTATGTACATTGTTATAATTCTGCCACAATTTACTTGTCCTTTGCTTTTTCATAATGCACTTATTTATGTACTTGTTTTAACTTTGCCATGAATTATCTGTTCCTGGCTAACTGATAATGTACTTATTTAGTTTTAATTATGCCAAGAGTTACCTCTTCTTTGCTGGTTGATCAGGGTTGTTAGGAAGCACTCTACAGTTTCATATTTTGGATAGGGTTATATTATTTAAAGGAAACTAATTTCCCAGGTTTTCCATGCTGGCTATACTAGCCATTTCAAAAAAGATGCTGTATATCTTTGATATCGTAAAAAGTACTTTTAAATCACTTTATTTTGGTGCATAATCAATGGGTGTAATTTGGGTTATAGAGTATACAGTAATTTATTCATTGCAGTTTCAGAAGCAGTGTTGTCTGATGTGACAAAATGTGTTTAACTATTTTAATAACTGTTAAAATAATTTGGGCCAACATTCTCTCCATTATGCATGTAGCAAATGCTAAGAGAATCACCTTACACCTGTCACTCTCTCAGAATAAAGGTAGAGCACCCCTTATTTATTTCCTTTATCATAAATCTGTCATGAATTATCTGTTCCTTGTTAGTTGATCACTGTACATGTAACTATATCTTTACTGCATGTTACTTTTGCCAAGAGCTATAAGTTACTTACTAGATAATAAATGTACTTACTGTATATTAAATGAGTTATATGTTTCTTACTAGATAATAATGTACTTACTGTATATTAAATGAGCTATCTGTTCCTTACTAGATAATACATGTGCTTACTGTATATTAAATGAGTTATATGTTCCTAACTAGATAATAAATGTGCTTACTGTATATTAAATGAGTTATATGTTCCTTACTAGATAACAAATGTACTTACTGTATATTAAATGAGTTATCTGTTTCTTACAAGATAACAAATGTACTTACTGTATATTAAATGAGTTATCTGTTCCTTACTAGATAATAAATGTACTTACTGTATATTAAATGAGTTATCTGTTCCTTACTAGATAATGAATGTACTTACTGTATATTAAATGATTTATAGGTTCCTTGCTAGTTGATCAATGTACGTATTTGTTTATTATATTTTAAACCTACCTTGTGTTAGGTGTTCTTTACTAGTTCATAATGTACTTATTTATTTACTACATTTTAATTCTGCCGTGTTGCTCATTATTTCTGCTATTTTCTCTTTCTTTTATTGGTCGTGTACATAAATGTAAATATCAAAACATAATAGTTTACAGTGATAAACTTTGTCACCAATAACCACGTATGAAAAGGAGCACAAATTATCACCGCTATTATAGATTGTATAATACTGACCAAACTATCAAGAACCTGGAGGTGAAACCCCAAACATGGTATACAACCCCAAAACATGGTATACAAATCCAAACATGGCATAAGACACCAAACATGGTATGCAACCCCGAACATGGTAAACAAGCCCAAACATGGTATACAACCACAAAAATGTCATAAACACCCCTTTCAAAGATAATATACCAAGTATAATATGAAACAGAATTTCATTATTAATCAAATCTCTGTACACGATTGTTCCATATATGATGAACTAGATATCTTCCCAAATAAAATACGCACACCTGTTTCATATTTTATCAAAAATACATAAAACGGTTGATAAGTCACTACCTTTAGGATATCCAGGTAGACCCATTGTTTCTACATATAACTCAATTACAAATAATATATCGCAATATACTGATCACATTTTACAACCACTGATGAAATCACTACCTTCATATGTCAAAGATACTTTTGATTTCATTACCAAATTGAAATCTTTACCAAAACTAACTTGTTATACTTGATGTGGTTTCACTCTACACGAATATAACACACAATGATGGTATCGAAGTGTGTAAGTATTATCTTGAAGAAAATGAATATACATATAAACTATCAAAATAACATGTTTGTGATTTGATAAAACTTGTGCTCAAAAATAACTTTTTTTCAATTCGGTAATACAAAGTATCTCCATAAAATGGGAACAGTAATGGGTAGTCCTATGGCACCTGCTTACGCATCTTTATTTATGGGAAATTTAGAAAATGATTTTCTAAAACAAAATTCCTATTAAAACCAGATGTATGGTTAAGATTTTTAGACAACATCTTTATACCTTTATTATTTTATAGACAGTTTAAACAAATTACATCCAACAATAAAATTTACATTCAATGTCTCTAAAATTAAAGCATCATTTTTGGACGTAGATGTCGTGAAAAATAAAAATAATGACATTACTACCATGGTTCATGCTAAAATATGAAAATTCATTAATATGTTGAATATTCTTCATGCCATCCTAAATCATATAAAAATGGGATACCATATAGTCGAGCAAAAAGATAAAGAAGAATTTTTTCGGATGACGCTGTTTTTAAATCATCTTTGACAGAGTTAGGTCAGCATTTTTTAAATAGAAATTACCCTATTGACATCATTAATACTTCTTTCCAAAAAGTATCTTCTTTTACACAACTTGAATCTTTACACTGTAAAATCAAAAGTAGAAATGAAGATATCATTCCTTTTGTTACTGAATATAATCCAAGTTTGCCTACTATAGGTAAGATTGTCAATAAACATTGGGATTTATTAAACTTATCATGTAAAGCAAGTGTTAAATCACTACACGAAAGCAAACCCACACTTGCTTATAAAAGGACTAAAAATCCTAACTAATTCTAAATTAGAAAAACATCATATAAAATAGGATCATCAACTAAATGTAATAGACCTAGATGTTCACACTGTTCATTTATTAATGAAAATGCTTCTTTCAATAGTAATAATATGAATGAAACTTTTAATATGCATTGTGATTCTAACTGTGCAACATCAAATGTTATTTATTTGGTATCATGCAAAAACTGTGGCATTCAATATATTGGACAAACCAGTCAACAAATATCTAAATGTATGAACCAACATGGATCAGATATAAAAAATTATATCGATCAATCATTTTCATCTCATGTTGCCGCATATTTTAACAAAATCTCCCATACCTTGCAAGATTGGTCATTCCAAACTATTGTTAAAGCTGATTCTGAAATGGAATGTCTGCTAAAGGAAACCTATTTGATTCGCTGTCTTATACGGTATATCCAAATGGTCTAAATTCAAAAACACTATATGACATTCATTAATTTTTTTATTTTTTTTATTTTATGAAATATGTCCCCTGCTTACAATTAGATAAGAATATTTTTATATTATTCTACTTTGCAGGAAAACTTAATTGGTAAAAGTATAATCTAATATCATACAAATAAGTTTACTAATTCTTTAAAAATGAAAGTGCATTTCTAAATTAATTCTCAATATAATATGATTAATTATTTATAAAATACTTGATAGCAAGCATTATGCACACCATTAGTTTTTGTTATATAAATTGAGTTCTGATAAACTATTTAACATTTGGCAAGAATATATCAAGATATGTGTTTTTTACATTTATTTATTTTATAGATCATTAATAAGTGTGCATTATACATAATACAAATGTGATAAACCTGTTTATGTCTATTTAGTCATAAATTTCATATATAGTTATCAGTAGAGATATATGTATCTTTAAGATCCAGTTTTATATATTTGTATGTATTAAGATATCATTAAACTTTGCTGTATATGCACACCTCCATGTAAATTATTCGTTAAAGTATAAGATAATTAGGTCAAAAATGTAAGCTATTACGTCATTTGTTTATGTCATATTGTTTATTTCATTGATCACTTAGAAACAACATATTTAATGACGTAAGCAGTGATATTGAATTCAGTTTTAATTTAGTTTGATGAAGCATTAAAGCGAAACCGGTCACACATTCTACATGTTGGTGTTTATTTTATAAATTATCATGAAACAGTTAGAAATATTGAAATCATAAAGGAAAGTGTGATTGAAATTTTAAACCTTAGACCTGGACAAAGAAAGTGTGATTTGAAAATTTAAACTTTGACTTTGACCAAGAATGTATATATTAAATATTTAAATTTCTTGCAGGACCAAGAAAATTTAAACTTTTGATCTGGACCATGATTGAAAATTTAAACCTCTGACTGTAATCAATATGTTAAGATGGAACCCAAGTATTATAAATGGCACAAATTCCACAGATGTTTTATTTTTAAAGTTCTGACTTGGACCAAGAGTAAAAACTTAAACTTTTGTCCTGGACCAAAACTGAAAATGTAAACTTTTCTTCTGGACCAAGAAAGTCTTATTCAAAATTTAAACTTTAGACCCAGACCAAGATGTCAAAGATGGAACCCAAGTATTGTACAAGGCATACAGTCTAATGATTCTGTCTTGGTTTCCAAGTTTCTACCTGGACCGAGAATGAAAATTTAAACTTTTGAGTTGGACCAAGAAAGTGTAATTAAAAATTTAAACCTCTGACCTGGATCAAGAAAATGTGATTGAACATTTAAACTTTTCACTCAGACCAACAAAATATGATTGAATATTCAAACTTCTTACTTGGACCAAGATGTTAAAGATGACACCCAAGTATTTTAAATGGCATCTATTCCACAGATGTTTCATTCTCAAAGTTTTGATTTGGACCAAGAAACTGTCATTGAACATGTTAACTAATGTGGTAGACCAAAACTGAAAATTTAAACTTTTGACCGGGACCAAGAAAGTGTGATTTAAACTTTAAACTATTCACATTGTCCAAGAAAGTGTGATTGAAAATTTAAACTTCTAACCCAGACCAGGATGTCAAGGATGGAATGCAAGTAATGTAAATGGGACACATTCTAATAACTCTGTTTTAGTTTCCAAGTTTTATCCAGGACCAAGATTTAAACTGTTGACCTTGACCAAGAAGGTATGGTTGAAAAGTGAAACTGTTGACCTTGACCAAGAAGGTATGGTTGAAAATTTAAACTGTTGACCTTGACCAAGAAAGTATGGTTGAAAATTTAAACTTTTGACTTAAACAAAGAAAGTACAATTAAATATTAAATTTCTGGCAAGAGGATCAAAGTGCAATAAAAAATTGAAGCTTCTGACTTGGACAAAACTGAAAATTTCTACTTCTGACCTCGACAAAGAAAGTGTGATTGAAAATTAAACTTTTGACCTGGACCTGACTGAACATTTAAACTTCTGACATAGACCAAGATGGAGCCTAAGTTTGTATATGACACACATTCTAATTACTGTCATTAGTTAGTTTCCAAGTTTTGACCAGGCACAAGATTTATCTTTTGACCTGAACCAAGAAAGTGTGGTTGAAAATTTGTCTTTCTACTTGGACTAAGACAGAGTAATCAAAAATTCATTTTTGGCAGGAGGAAGAAAGTGCAATTGAAAATTTAAACTTTTGACTTGGACCAAGACAATGCAGTTGAACATTTAAACCTTGACCCAGACCAAGATGTTAAAGGTGGAATGCAAGTGTTGTAAATGGCACACATTATAATCACTCTTAATTTAAATGTTTTAACCTGGCCCAAGATTGAAAATTTAAACTTTTGACCAGGACCAAGAAAGTGTAACTGAAAATGTAAACATCCGACCTTGACCAAGAAAGTGAAATTAAAAATTATAAGTTCTGACCTGGATAAAGATTGAAAATTTAAACTTCTAACCTGGACCAAGACAGTGGGATTAACAGTTTACTAGTTTACAACAAATTCATCAAATGCAAATATCACATAAAAAAGGAGGGCTCATTAAACTAACCTTGAACTCTTCACTGCCTTCAATATATATTCTTGGTTTTGCGATAATATTCAATTTTTCCATCACAAGTAACACATGTGCCTTATTCTTATAGAATTCGGGGTTGTTCTCTCTTGTCCAGATGGCATCTAGAATGTAATATAATTTCTGGCATAAATATTATATTTTTATTTGAAAACAGTATGATTAGACTTAGACTATCCCTCGCAAAAGGCATTAATACAAAATGATTAAACTTAGACTATCCCTCACAAAAGGCATTAATACAAAATGATTAGACTTAGTCTATCCCTTACTAAAGGCATTAATGTTGTTGCTGTTGTTGTTGTGGGGTTTAACGCCATTTTTCAGCACACGATAGGCTATATATGGCGGCCAGTATTAATGGTGGAGGAAGAACCCGGGAAAACCCCAGAAAGAACCACCGACCCACGAGAAGCTACTGGCATGCTTTCTCACATACCTACATTGGCTGAATCTGAGACTCGAACCGGCGCAGGCAGAGGTGAGATGGCAGTGATCCGTAACGGAAAATGCTTTAGAACATTTGGCCAATTGGGGACCCAAAGGCATTAATACAAAATGATTAGACTTACTATCCCTAACAAAAGGCATTAATACAAAATGATTAGACTTAGACCATCCCTCACAAAAGGCATTAATACAAAATGATTAGACTTAGACCATCCCTCACAAAAGGCATTAATACAAAATGATTAGACTTAGACCATCCCTCACAAATGGCATTAATACAAAATGATTAGACTTAGACCATCCCTCACAAAAGGCATTAATACAAAATGATTAGACTTAGACCATCCCTCACAAATGGCATTAATACAAAATGATTAGACTTAGACCATCCCTCACAAATGGCATTAATACAAAATGATTGGACATAGACCATCCCTCAGAAAAGGCATTGAAGCAAAATTATTGGACTTAGGCTATCCCTCACAAAAGGCATTACTACAAAATGATTAGACTTAGATTATCTCTCACAAAAGGCATTAATCAAAATGATTAGACTTAGACCATCCCTCACAAAAGGCATTAATACAAAATGATTAGACTTACTATCCCTAACAAAAGGCATTAACACATAATGATTGGACTTAGACCATCCCTCACAAAAGGCATTAATGCAAAATGATTGGACTTAGTCTATCCCTTACTAAAGGCATTAATGCATAATGATTCGACTTACTATCCCTAACAAAAAGCATTAACACATAATGATTGGACTTAGACCATCGCTCACAAAAGGCATTAATGCAAAATGATGGGACTTAGTCTATCCCTTACTAAAGGCATTAATGCATAATGATTAGACTTAGACCATTACTTACAAAAGGTATTAATACAAAATGATTAGACTTACTATCCCTAACAAAAGGCATTAATACATAATGATTGGACTTACACCATCCCTCACAAAAGGCATTACTGCAAAATGATTGGACTTAGTCTATCCCTTACTAAAGGCATTAATACAAAATGATTAGACTTACTATCCCTAACAAAAGGCATTAACACATAATGAATGGACTTAGACCATCGCTCACAAAAGGCATTAATGCAAAATGATTGGACTTAGTCTATCCCTTACTAAAGGCATTAATGCATAATGATTCGACTTACTATCCCTAACAAAAAACATTAACACATAATGATTGGACTTAGACCATCGCTCACAAAAGGCATTAATGCAAAATGATGGGACTTAGTCTATCCCTTACTAAAGGCATTAATGCATAATGATTAGACTTAGACCATCCCTTACAAAAGGTATTAATACAAAATGATTAGACTTACTATCCCTAACAAAAGGCATTAATACATAATGATTGGACTTACACCATCCTCCACAAAAGGCATTAATGCAAAATGATTGGACTTAGTCTATCCCTTACTAAAGGCATTAATACAAAATGATTAGACTTACTATCCCTAACAAAAGGCATTAACACATAATGAATGGACTTAGACCATCGCTCACAAAAGGCATTAATGCAAAATGATTGGACTTAGTCTATCCCTTACTAAAGGCATTAATGCATAATGATTAGACTTAGACCATCCCTTACAAAAGGCATTAATACAAAATGATTAGACTTACTATCCCTAACAAAAGGCATTAATACATAATGATTGGACTTAGACCATCCCTCACAAAAGGCATTAAAGCAACATGATTGGACTTAGTCTATCCCTTACTAAAGGCATTAATACAAAATGATTAGACTTACTATCCCTAACAAAAGGCATTAACACATAATGATTGGACTTAGACCATCCCTCACAAAAGGCATTAATGCAAAATGATTGGACTTAGTCTATCCCTCACTAAAGGCATTAATGCATAATGATTTGACTTAGACCATCCCTCACAAAAGGCATTAATACAAAATGATTAGACTTACTATCCCTAACAAAGGCATTAATGCAAAATGATTGGACTTAAGACTATCCCTTGCAAAAGGAATTGATACAAAATGATTGGACTTAGACCATCCCTTACTAAAGGCATTAATGCAAAATGATCAGACTTTAGATCATCCCTCACAAAAGGCACTAATACAAAATGATCAGACTTAAGACTATCCCTTACAAAAGGCATTAATACAAAATGATCAGATTTTAAGACTATCTCTAACAAAAGGCATTAATGCAAAATGATTAGACTTAGAATATCCCTCACAAAAGGCATTAATACAAAATGATTAGATTTAGACTATCCTTCACAAAAGGCATTAATACAAAATGATTGACATAGACCATCCCTCAGAAAAGGCATTAATGCAAAATGATTGGACTTAGCCTAACCCTCAGAAATGGCATTATTGCCAAATGATTGTTCTTAGATCATCCCTCACAAAAGGCATTAATGCAAAATGATTGTTCTTAGACCATCCCTCACAAATGGCATTAATACAAAATGATTGGACTTAGACTATCCCTAACAAAAGGCATTAATACAAAATGAATAGACTAAAGACTATCCCTAACAAAAGGAATTAATACAAAATGATTGGACTTATACTATTCCTAACAAAAGGAATTATTGCAAAATGATTGTTTTTAGACTATCCCTCACAAAAGGCATTAATACAAAATTATTAGACTTAGACTGTCCCTCAGAAAAGGCATTAATAAAAGATGATTCGACTTAGACTATCTCTCACAAAAGGCATTAATGCAAAATGATTAGACTAAAGACTATCCCTAACAAAAGGAATTAATACAAAATGATTGGACTTATACTATTCCTAACAAAAGGAATTATTGCAAAATGATTGTTTTAAGACTATCCCTCACAAAAGGCATTAATACAAAATGATGAGACTTAGATTATCCCTCACAAATGGCATTAATACAAAATGATTGGACTTAGCCTAACCCTCAGAAAAGGCATTATTGCAAAATGATTGTTTTTAGACTATCCCTCACAAAAGGCATTAATACAAGATGATCAGACTTAGACTATCCCTCACAAATGGCATTAATACAAAATGATTGTACTTAGACTACCCCTCACAAAAGGCATTAATACAAACTGATTGTACTTAGACTATCCCTCACAAAAGGCATTAATACAAAATGATGAGATTTAGACTATCTCTCATAAAAGGCATTAATGCAAAATGATTGGACTTATACTATCCCTCAGTAAAGGCATTACTACAAAATAATTAGACTAAAGACTATCCCTCACAAATGGCATTAATACAAAATGATTAGACTTAGACTATCCCTCACAAATGGCATTAATACAAAATGATTAGACTTAGACTATCCCTCACAAATGGCATTAATACAAATTGATTGTACTTAGACTATCCCTCACAAATGGCATTAATACAAAATGATTGTACTTAGACTATCCCTCACAAATGGCATTAATACAAAATGATTAGACTTAGACTATCCCTCACAAATGGCATTAATACAAAATGATTGTACTTAGACTATCAATCACAAATGGCATTAATACAAAATGATTGTACTTAGACTATCCCTCACAAATGGCATTAATACAAAATGATTGTACTTAGACTACACCTCACAAACGGCATTAATACAAAATGATTATACTTAGACTATCCCTCACAAAAGGCATTAATACAAAATGATGAGACTTAGACTATCCCTCATAAAAAGGCATAAATGCAAAATGATTGTACTTAGACTATCCCTCAGTAAAGGCATTACTACAAAATAATTAGACTTAGCCTAACCCTCACAAATGGCATTAATACAAAATGATTGTACTTAGACTATCCCTCACAAATGGCATTAGTACAAAATGATTGTACTTAGACTATCCCTCACTAATGGCATTAATACAAAATGATTGTACTTAGACTATCCCTCACAAATGGCATTAATACAAAATGATTGTACTTAGACTATCCCTCACAAAAGGCATTAATACAAAATGATGAGACTTAGACTATCCCTCACAAATGGCATTAATACAAAATGATTGTACTTAGACTATCCCTCACAAATGGCATTAATACAAAATGATTGTACTTAGACTATCCCTCACAAATAGCATTAATACAAAATGATTGTACTTAGACTATCCCTCACAAAAGGCATTAATACAAAATGATGAGACTTAGACTACCCCTCACAAATGGCATTAATACAAAATGATTGTACTTAGACTATCCCTCACAAATGGCATTAATACAAAATGATTGTACTTAGACTATCCCTCACAAAAGGCGTTAATACAAAATGATGAGACTTAGACTATCCCTCAGTAAAGGCATTACTACAAAATAACTAGACTTAGCCTAACCCTCACAAATGGCATTAATACAAAATGATTGTACTTAGACTATCCCTCACAAATGGCATTAATACAAAATGATTGTACTTAGACTATCTCTCACTAATGGCATTAATACAAAATGATTGTACTTAGACTATCCCTCACAAAAGGCATTAATACAAAATGATGAGACTTAGACTATCCCTCATAAAAGGCATTAATGCAAAATGATTGGACTTAGACTATCCCTCAGTAAAGGCATTACTAGAAAATATTTAGACTTAGACTATCCCTCACAAATGGCATTAATACAAAATGATTAGACTTAAGACTATCCCTCACAAATGGCATTAATACAAAATGATTGTACTTAGACTATCCCTCACAAATGGCATTAATACAAAATGATTGTACTTAGACTATCCCTCACTAATGGCATTAATACAAAATGATTGTACTTAGACTATCCCTCACAAATGGCATTAATACAAAATGATTGTACTTAGACTATCCCTCACAAAAGGCATTAATACAAAATGATGAGACTTAGACTATCCCTCACAAAAGGCATTAATAGAAAATGATTGTACTTAGACTATCCCTCACAAATGGCATTAATACAAAATTATTGTACTTAGACTATCCCTCACAAAAGGCATTAATACAAAATGATGAGACTTAGACTGTCCCTCACAAATGGCATTAATACAAAATGATTGTACTTAGACTATCCCTCACAAATGGCATTAATACAAAAAGATTGTACTTAGACTATCCCTCACAAAAGGCATTAATACAAAATGATGAGACTTAGACTATCCCTCACAAATGGCATTAATACAAAATGATTGTACTTAGACTATCCCTCACAAATGGCATTAATACAAAATGATTGTACTTACACTATCCCTCACTAATGGCATTAATACAAAATGATTGTACTGAGACTATCCCTCACAAATGGCATTAATACAAAATGATTGTACTTAGACTATCCCTCACAAATGGCATTAATACAAAATGATTGTACTTAGACTATCCCTCACTAATGGCATTAATACAAAATGATTGTACTGAGACTATCCCTCACAAATGACATTAATACAAAATGATTGTACTTAGACTAACCCTCACAAAAGGCATTAATACAAAATGATGAGACTTAGACTATCCCTCATAAAAGGCATTAATGCAAAATGATTGGACTTTGACTATCCCTCAGTAAAGGCATTACTACAAAATAATTAGACTTAGACTATCCCTCATAAAAGGCATTAATGCAAAATGATTGGACTTAGACTATCCCTCAGTAAAGGCATTACTACAAAATAATTAGACTTAGACTATCCCTCATAAATGGCATTAATACAAAATGATTGGACTTAGACTATCCCTCAGTAAAGGCATTACTACAAAATGATTGTACTTAGACTATCCCTCATAAAAGGCATTAATGCAAAATGATTGGACTTAGACTATCCCTCAGTAAAGGCATTACTACAAAATAATTAGACTTAGACTATCCCTCATAAAAGGCATTAATGCAAAATGATTGTACTTAGACTATCCCTCACAAATGGCATTAATACAAAATGATGAGACTTAGACTATCCCTCACAAAAGGCATTAATGCAAAATGATTGGACTTAGACTATCCCTCAGTAAAGGCATTACTACAAAATGATTGTACTTAGACTATCCCTCATAAAAGGCATTAATGCAAAATGATTGGACTTAGACTATCCCTCAGTAAAGGCATTGCTACAAAATAATTAGACTTAGACTATCCCTCAGTAAAGGCATTAATGCAAAATGATTGGACTTAGACTATCCTTCAGTAAAGGCATTGCTACAAAATAATTAGACTTAGACTATCCCTCAGTAAAGGCATTACTATAAAATGATGAGACTTAGACTATCCCTCATAAAAGGCATTAATGCAAAATGATTGGACTTAGACTATCCCTCAGTAAAGGCATTACTACAAAATAATTAGACTTAGACTATCCCTCACAAATGGCATTAATACAAAATGATTAGACTTAAGCCTATCCCTCACAAATGGCATTAATACAAAATGATTGTACTTAGACTATCCCTCACAAAAGGCATTAATACAGAATGATGAGACTTAGACTATCCCTCATAAAAGGCATTAATACAAAATGATTGGACTTAGACTATCCCTCAGTAAAGGCATTACTACAAAATAATTAGACTAAAGACTATCCCTCACAAATGGCATTAATACAAAATGATTAGACTTAGACTATCCCTCACAAATGGCATTAATACAAAATGATTAGACTTAGACTATCCCTCACAAATGGCATTAATACAAATTGATTGTACTTAGACTATCCCTCACAAATGGCATTAATACAAAATGATTGTACTTAGACTATCCCTCACAAATGGCATTAATACAAAATGATTAGACTTAGACTATCCCTCACAAATGGCATTAATACAAAATGATTGTACTTAGACTATCAATCACAAATGGCATTAATACAAAATGATTGTACTTAGACTATCCCTCACAAATGGCATTAATACAAAATGATTGTACTTAGACTACACCTCACAAACGGCATTAATACAAAATGATTATACTTAGACTATCCCTCACAAAAGGCATTAATACAAAATGATGAGACTTAGACTATCCCTCATAAAAAGGCATAAATGCAAAATGATTGTACTTAGACTATCCCTCAGTAAAGGCATTACTACAAAATAATTAGACTTAGACTATCCCTCATAAAAGGCATTAATGCAAAATGATTGGACTTAGACTATCCCTCAGTAAAGGCATTACTACAAAATAATTAGACTTAGACTATCCCTCACAAATGGCATTAATACAAAATGATTAGACTTAAGACTATCCCTCACAAATGGCATTAATACAAAATGATTGTACTTAGACTATCCCTCACAAAAGGCATTAATACAGAATGATGAGACTTAGACTATCCCTCATAAAAGGCATTAATGCAAAATGATTGGACTTAGACTATCCCTCAGTAAAGGCATTACTACAAAATAATTAGACTTAGACTATCCCTCAGTAAAGGCATTACTACAAAATAATTAGACTTAGACTATCCCTCAGTAAAGGCATTACTACAAAATGATGAGACTTAGACTATCCCTCATAAAAGGCATTAATGCAAAATGATTGGACTTAGACTATCCCTCAGTAAAGGCATTACTACAAAATAATTAGACTTAGACTATCCCTCACAAATGGCATTAATACAAAATGATTGGACTTAAGGCTATCCCTCACAAATGGCATTAATACAAAATGATTGTACTTGGACTATCCCTCACAAAAGGCATTAATACAAAATGATGAGACTTAGACTATCCCTCATAAAAGGCATTAATGCAAAATGATTGGACTTAGACTATCCCTCAGTAAAGGCATTACTACAAAATAATTAGAGTTAGACTATCCCTCACAAATGGCATTAATACAAAATGATGAGACTTAGACTATCCCTCACAAAAGGCATTAATACAAAATGATTGTACTTAGAATATCCCTCACAAAAGGCATTAATACAAAATGATTGTACTTAGACTATCCCTCACTAATGGCATTAATACAAAATGATTGTACTTAGACTATCCCTCACAAATGGCATTAATACAAAATGATTGTACTTAGACTATCCCTCACAAATGGCATTAATACAAAATGATGAGACTTAGACTATCCCTCACAAATGGCATTAATACAAAATGATTGTACTTAGACTATCCCTCACAAATGACATTAATACAAAATGATTGTACTTAGACTATCCCTCACAAAAGGCATTAATACAAAATGATGAGACTTAGACTATCCCTCATAAAAGGCATTAATGCAAAATGATTGGACTTAGACTATCCCTCAGTAAAGGCATTACTACAAAATAATTAGACTTAGCCTAACCCTCACAAATGGCATTAATACAAAATGATTGTACTTAGACTATCCCTCACAAATGGCATTAATACAAAATGATTGTACTTAGACTATCCCTCACAAATGGCATTAATACAAAATGATTGCACTTATACTATCCCTCACAAAAGGCATTAATACAAAATGATTGTACTTAGACTATTCCCTCACAAAAGGTATTAATACAAAATGATTGTACTTAGACTATCCCTCACTAATGGCATTAATACAAAATGATTGTACTTAGACTATCCCTCACAAATGGCATTAATACAAAATGATTGTACTTAGACTATCCCTCACAAATGGCATTAATACAAAATGATGAGACTTAGACTATCCCTCACAAATGGCATTAATACAAAATGATTGTACTTACACTATCCCTCACAAATGGCATTAATACAAAATGATTGTACTTACACTATCCCTCACAAAAGGCATTAATACAAAATGATGAGACTTAGACTATCCCTCACAAATGGCATTAATACAAAATGATTGTACTTAGACTATCCCTCACAAATGGCATTAATACAAAATGATTGTACTTAGACTATCCCTCACAAAAGGCATTGATACAAAATGATGAGACTTAGACTATCCCTCATAAAAGGCATTAATGCAAAATGATTGGACTTAGACTATCCCTCAGTAAAGGCATTACTAGAAAATAATTAGACTTAGACTATCCCTCATAAAAGGCATTAATGCAAAATGATGAGACTTAGACTATCCCTCACAAATGGCATTAATACAAAATGATTGTACTTAGACTATTCCTCACAAATGGCATTAATACAAAATGATTGTACTTAGACTATCCCTCACAAATGGCATTAATACAAAATGATGAGACTTAGACTATCCCTCATAAAAGGCATTAATGCAAAATGATTGGACTTACACTATCCCTCAGTAAAGGCATTACTAGAAAATAATTAGACTTAGACTATCCCTCACAAATGGCATTAATACAAAATGATTAGACTTAGACTATCCCTCACAAATGGCATTAATACAAAATGAATGGATTTATCCTAACCCTCAGAAAAGGCATTAATGCAGAATGATTATTGTTAGACTATCCCTCATAAAAGTCATTAATGCAAAATGATTGAACATAGACCATCCCTCAGAAAGACATTAATACAAAATGATTGGACTTACACTATCCCTCACAAAGGGCATTAATGCAAAATGATTGTTCTTAGACTATCCCTCACAAAATGTATTAATGCAAAATGATTGAACATAGACTATCCCTCACAAAAGGCATTAATTCAAAATACAAGATAATACTTTTCTTTCCAATATTAGAACAGCAATGAGATCACTGACCTAGAATATAATAACTTTAATTATGTTGATCAAATAGTTTAATCTGTATGTAGAACAGGTACGATTTTATTCCACTAGACTTTAGCATTGATACTGTCTTAGACCAGACTATATTATATTTGACCTTAGCATGGATATTGCCACAGACCAGATTATATTATATTTAACCTTAACATGGATACTGCCACAGAAGAGATTCTAGTCTGTCCTTAGCATGGATAATGTCACATACAAGATTTTATTATATTTTACTTTACCATGAATATTACCACAGACAAGATTTTATTCCATTTGACCTTAGCATGGATATTGCCTCAGACCAGACTATATTCTATTTGACCTTCTCATGGATATTGCCACAGACCAGGTTAAATTCTATTTGACCTTAGCATGGATACTGCCACAGAAGAGATTCTAGTCTGTCCTTAGCATGGATAATGTCACATACAAGATTTTATTATATTTGATCTTAACATGACCAGATTATATTATATTTTACCTTAACATGAATATCATCAAAGACAAGACTCTATTTGACCTTAACATGGATATTGCCACAGACAAGATTCTATTGTATATGACCTTAGAATCGATAATGCCACAGACAAGATTGACCTTAACATAAATCTTGCCACAGACCAGATTATATTCTATTTGACCTTAGCATGGATAATGACATAGACAAGATTATATTCTACTTGACTTAGCATGGATAATGACACGTATACAGGAATGTAATTCTGAGTATGGAATAATTAAAGCTGGCATTAGTGGATATTTGAACACCTTATGTTACAGTCTAGGTATGATGACAAACTAGACTTGTACTTTTTCCCTGGCAACACTTTTTACCTGTCATTCAGGTATTTGTATATGGTAAAGAACTCACACCTTGACAAGATGTATACTCAGGTACAGAACTCACACAAAGTCAGTATGTGTACTCAGGTCAAGAACTCACACCCAGTCAAGATGTATACTCCAGTCAAGACCTCACACCTAGACAAGATGTATACTCAAGTAAAGAACTCAAACCAAGTCAAGATGTCTACCCAGGTCAAGAACTCAAACCTAGTCAATATGTGTACTCAGTTGAGGAACTCATCACCTGATCAAAATGTGTACTTGAGTCAAAAACTCACACCTAGCCAAGATGTGTACTTGAGTAAAAAACTCACACTCAGTCAAGATGTGTACTCAAGTCAAAAACTCATCACCTAGTCAATATGCCTGCTCAGGTCAAGGACTCGCACCTAGTCTTATATGCTTGACCTGCCTGTTTATATTATTACCAACCATTTAGTCTTACATGGTTGATCTGTCATTTTCTACAATTACCAACCATTTAGTCTTACAGCTTGACCTGTCATTTTATACTATTACCAACCATTTTGTTTTACATGCTTGGCCTGTCATTTTATATTATTACCAACCATTTAGTCTTACATGCTTGGCCTGTCATTTTCCACAATTACCAACCATTTAGTCTTACATGCTTGGTCTGTCATTTTCCACAATTACCAACCATTTAGTCTTACATGCTTGGCCTGTTATTTTCTACATTTTTCAACCAATTAGTCTTACATGCTTGACCTGTCATTTTTTACTATTACCAACCATTTAGTCTTGCAGCTTGGCCTGTCATATTACATTATTACCAACCATATAGTCATTCATGCTTGATCTATCATTTTATACTATTAACAAACATTTAGTATGATATGCCTGACCTGTCATTTTATACTATTATATCAACCATCTAGTCTTACACACCTGACATGTCATTTTATAATATTACCAACCATTTAGTCTTACATGGTTGAGATGTCATTTTATAATGTTACCAACCATTTAGTCTTACATGCTTGATCTGTCATTTCTAATATGACCAACCATTTAGTCTGACCTGGTTGACCGGTTATTTTCTACATTTTTCAACCAATTAGTCTTACATGCTTGACTCTCATTTTGTGCTATTACCAACCATTTAGTCTGGTATGCTTGACCTGTCATTTTATACTATTACCAACCATTTTGTCTTACATGCTTGGCCTGTCGTTTTATACTATCACCAGCCATTTCATTTTAGATGATTGTCCTGTCATTTTATACTATTACCAGCCATTTAGTCTTACATGCTTGACCTGTCATTTTATACTATTACCAGCCATTTTGTCTTACATGCTTGGCCTGTCATTTTATAATATTACCAACCATTTTGTCTTACATGCTTGGCCTGTGGTTTTATACTATTACCAATCATTTAGTCTTATACGTCTGACCTGTCATTGTATAGTATTAGGAACCATTTAGTCTTGCATGCTTGACCTCTCATTTTATACTATTACCAACCATTTAGTCTTACATGCTTGACCTGTCATTTTATACTATTTCCAACCGTTTTACATGCCTGACCTGTCAATTTACCAACCATTCAGTCTTACATGGTTTACCTGTTATTTTATTCTATTACCAACTATTTAGTCTGACATGGTTGACCTGTCATTTAATGTTATTACATACCTTTATGGCATTTAATACAGATATTCAGTATTTAGCTCTATATTTCACACGCAAATTGGAACAGTATTCACTACATGACCATATTCTTGGATAGACTAAATCAAATTTGTACAAAGCTCAATACATGCTTGGTTGCAATCATGACATAATTAATCTATAAATGTGCAGAAAACATAAATAAGGCGTATGTAACCATACAAAAATCACATTCGTTTCCTTTGTAAGACAGGGAGAGAAACCATCTGATACAGTGTATAACTGCCTAGTTTTATCCCTGTGGTACATCTAACCTGTTATTTCTACTCATATGGATCCAACCATATCATTTTTGTATTTATCAGTTGAAATGCCTTTGTCTTTGGATTAGGGTGGTGTATTTATATTATGCTGAAATGGCTTTATCTTTCAATAAGACTTGTATGCTGAAACAGCTTCATCTTTGCATTAGACTTGGGTATTTATCTGTTGAAACATCATTATCTTTGAATTAGATTTGTGTATTTATCTATTCGAATGACTTAATCTTTGAATTAGATTTGTATTTTTATCTATTGAAATAACTTAATCTTTGAATTACAATCGCTGAATTAGACTCGTGAATTTGTTTGCTGAAATGACATTTATCTTTCAATTAGACTTTGATTATTAAATGGTGCAATATCAGTTTTTCTCCAACGTATACCGGTATATCAATTGTACAGCCTACACGAAAAGTACAACAAAGAGTTAAGCTCTTTCAAGTACACAAATTGTACCAAACTGTGCCAATAATATCACATGTCGCCATCGTAGGTGCCAATGATATCACATGGCACCTTTGTGAGTGCCAATGATAACACAAGACCATCATATTTGCCAATCATATCACAAGTCACCATCACAGGTGCCAATCATATCACATGTCACCATCAGAGATGTCAATCATATCACAAGTCACCATCATAGGTTCCAATCATATCACATGTCACCATTGTAAGTGCCAATCATATTACAAGTCATCATCTTAGGTGTCAAATACCAATGAGTACCAAGTGGTCTTTGCAATAAGAACTGGAAGTTGAATATCTTTCATCACAACACACACACTTCAACAAGTAAATTTTCTGCAGTCTTAAAACACTGAAGTTTGCCATCACAAGTTAGATATTTTGTGTGGAATATTAACTTCAGGTATTAAATCCTAGTTTCATACTTTGGTATATATGCACCAAGTTCCATTGTACAAGTTCCATGGTTAGATATGATATGCTATGATATGCATTAAATCATATTGTACTAGTTCCATGGTTAGGTATTATATACACTAAGTCCCACTGTATTAGTTCCATGGTTAGGTATGATATGCACTAAAACACACTGTACTAGTTCCATATTTGTGAACATTATCCTGGACATAATCACTAATACACATGTACACTGTCCCAGACATACTCACTAAACAGCTAGAAAAACACATTACATCCAAAACTCATTCACTAAAGAGCTTAAGAACACAATATATCCCATACATACTACAGAGCTAAAGACACCTTATATCCCATACATACTAACTACAGAGCTAAATACACCTTATATTCCATACATACTCACTACAGAGCAAAAGACACCTTATATCCCATACATACTCACTACAGAGCTAAAGACACCTTATATTCCTAACATACTCACTAAAGAGCTAAATAACACAATATATCCCATACATACTCACTACAGAGCTAAAGAACACCTTATATCCCAAACATACTCACTTCAGAGGTAAAGAACACAATATACCCTATACATACTACAGAGCTAAACAACACAATATATCCCATACATACTCACTACAGAGCTATAGACACATTATATCCCAAGCACACTCACTAAACAGCTAAAGAACACATTATATCCCAAACATACTATAACCCAAACATATCCACTAAAGAGCTAAAGAACACATTATATCCCAGACATACTCACTAAACAGCTGAAGAACACACATATTCACTGATGTATACTCTATCCCAAATATACTCATTAAGGCACACACAATTACAGGCATTATACTCACTTCACTAATGTACACACTATCCCAAATATACAAATGTACACATTATCAAATCATAATCACTAATGCACACACTATTCCAGACATAGACATGAATATTGTGAATTGCACATTATACATCCTGCACTCGATAGGTTTCTTCCTCAACCTAAGTGCAAGCCATCCTCAAAGTTTGATAACTAGATGGTGGACAAGTCAAGTCGTGTGTAAACCAGACTGGTGATATCTGAATTGCAGGTCAAGTTGTATGGAAAGCAGACTGGTAATATCTGGATGGCAGGTCAAGTTGTGTGGAAACCAGACTGGTAATATCTGGATGGCAGCTCAAGTTGTATGCAAACCAGACTGGCAATGTCCAGATTGGAGCTCGAGTTGTGTGGGAACCAAA
Source organism: Sinohyriopsis cumingii (assembly GCA_028554795.2). Classification (NCBI taxonomy): domain Eukaryota; kingdom Metazoa; phylum Mollusca; class Bivalvia; order Unionida; family Unionidae; genus Sinohyriopsis; species Sinohyriopsis cumingii. The sequence goes on from CM068824.1 coordinate 98,971,057, forward strand.
CTAGTAAGATCTGGATGGCAGGACATGATAACAATGCACTCTGACTTAAGACAAATATTTCCAATCTAAAACCAGTACTGTTACCATTTGTTTCTTTCCTGCTGTCCTCAGTCTTTAGTGTGTGTGTGTGTGTGTGTGTGTGTGTGTGTGTGTGCGCGCTAACATGCCTCTGAAGATGAGTGACAGTTGCTGATATTTTCTGTATTTTTTACACAAGGATCCTTCAACACTGGATCATGCATTTTAGGGGGTTGAGTTGTAGCAACCACAAAGCACATAAACGTCTTCCATAATCCATGATATTTGCAATTTCAGACACAATTCTAACCTGATTTAAAAACAAGTCTCATGTGGACCATAACACTGTCAGACATAGTGATAGACAACTTGCTAAGACTTCCGCCGATGATCTCATGTGGACCATAAAGCTGTCAGACATAGTGATAAACATCTTGCTACAACTTATACTGACAGTCCCATGTGGCCATAAAACTGTCAGACATAGGGATAGACAACTTGCTATAACTAACACTGACAGTTTCATGTGGGCCATAAGACTGTCAGACATGGTGATAGACAATTTGCTATTACTAACACTGACAGTCTCCTGTGGGTCATAATACTGTCAGACATGGTGATAGACAACTTGCTAAGACTCCCACTGATGGTCTCATATGGACCATAACAAATGTAAGACATAGTGATAGACAGTGTGGCATTTGCACTGATAATCTCATGTGGACAATAAAGCTGTCAGACAAAATTATAGACGACTGGTCAAGACTTCCACGGATAAAGATTCATCAACATACTTAGGATCTGAATAAGAAATAGTACATTAAGACCAAGTATACTTTAATTAAAATTAACAAAGACAATTAACTCTTACATACCATTACTTAAAAATTAACAATTACCAACCTATCAGTTCTTGGGTAAGTTTTCCTTTATCTTTCAATTCGAACCACTTGTTCCTGATGGCAGGATATTTGTCAAGAATGAACATTTCAGCAGTGATGAGGGACTTCAAGGCATCAATGAACCATTGGGGGTCCAATATAATCTTCTCCTTCAATCCTTCAACACTGAAAGTTATAGTGACATGTATTAAGACACATAAACTTCACGTGTATCTACCTTTGCTCTGTAATTATTATAACCTGGACAACAGCATGACTAGCTGGTATACCTGTGGTCTGAAGAAATGGGTAAAATGGGTTGGCAGTTATTTACATTGGAAAATTAATCAGACTGCTCTGATGGCATGGACAATCAAACAGACTGCAATGTAGACAAGGATAATTAAGCAATCTGCACTGTAGACATGGAGAATTAAGTAGACTACCCTGTAGACATTGAAAAGCATGCAGACTGTGTTGTAGAAATGGACAATTGAGCAGAGTGCATCTAGACATGGAGATTTAAGGAGACTGCACTGTAGACATTGACCATTAAGCAGACTGCACTGTAGACATGGAAAATTAAGCAGAATGCACTGTAGACATGGACAATTAAGCACACTGCACTGTATACATAGAACATTAAGAAGACTGCACCGTAGAAATGGACAATTAACACTGCACTGTAGACATGGCCAATTAACACTGCACTGTAGACATGGCCAATTAACACTGCACTGTAGACATGGCCAATTAACACTGCACTGTAGACATGGAAAAATAAGCAGACTGCCCTGTAGACAAGAATAATTAAGACTGCACTGTAGCCATGGACAATAAAGCAGACTGCCCTGTAGACATAGACAATTAAGAAGACGGCACTGTAGACAGACAATTAAGAAGACGGCACTGTATAAATGGACAATTAAGCAGACTGCACTGTAAACATGTACCGTTAAAAAGACTGCACTGTAGACATAGACAATTAAGAAGACTGCACTGTAGACATAGACAATTAAGAAGACTGCACTGTAGACATAGACAATTAAGCAGACTGCACTGTAGACAGACAATTAAGAAGACGGCGCTGTAGACATGGACAATTAAGAAGACTGCACTGTAGACAGACAATTAAGAAGACTGCACTGTAGACAGACAATTAAGAAGACGGCACTGTAGACATAGACAATTAAGAAGACTGCACTGCAGACATAGACAATTAAGAAGACTGCACTGTAGACAGACAATTAAGAAGACGGCACTGTATAAATGGACAATTAAGCAGACTGCACTGTAAACATGTACCGTTAAAAAGACTGCACTGTAGACATAGACAATTAAGAAGACTGCACTGTAGACATAGACAATTAAGAAGACTGCACTGTAGACATAGACAATTAAGAAGACTGCACTGTAGACAGACAATTAAGAAGACGGCACTGTAGACATGGACAATTAAGAAGACTGCACTGTAGACAGACAATTAAGAAGACTGCACTGTAGACAGACAATTAAGAAGACGGCACTGTAGACATAGACAATTAAGAAGACTGCACTGCAGACATAGACAATTAAGAAGACTGCACTGTAGACAGACAATTAAGAAGACGGCACTGTAGAAATGGACAATTAAGCAGACTGCACTGTAAACATGTACAGTTAAAAAGACTGCACTGTAGACATAGACAATTAAGAAGACTGCACTGTAGACATAGACAATTAAGAAGACTGCACTGTAGACATAGACAATTAAGAAGACTGCACTGTAGATGTAGACAATTCGATATTTTGGAGCAATACACTGATATAGCTTTAATGAGTTACAGCGTAGTGTAGCTTGAGAAATCTAAATCAATAAATAAGAGGTCATGTGAAAACATATTCCATTCTGATTCTTAAAACAGTGTTGTATATGGACCTATGAATAAAGATTCATATATATATTTATGCAGTGTGAATAATGAATGGATGAAAATTGAAAACATTGGAACTAAACTAATATAAATAACGTAAGGTACATCAACACAACTAGACTAATGTGTGTACCCAGAACTGTAAATACTATAAGCACATCAACACTACTAGGCTAATATGTGTACTCAGACCTGTAAATAGCACAGGGCACATCAACAGTACTAGTATAATGTGTACCAAGAATTGTAAATAACACAAGGCACATCAGCACTACTAGTTTAATGTGTACCAAGAATTGTAAATAACACAAGGCACATCAACACTACTAGTCTAATGTGAATCCAGAATTGTAAATAGCACAAGGCACATCAGCACTACTAGATTAATGTGTACCAAGAATTGTAAATAGCACAAGGCACATCAGCACTACTAGATTAATGTGTACCAAGAATTGTAAATAACACAAGGCATATGAACACTACTAGACTAATGTGAATCCAGAATTGTAATTAACAAAAGGCACATCAACACTACTAGTTTAATGTGTACCAAGAATTGTAAGTAGCACAAGGCACATCAGCACTACTAGATTAATGCGTACCAAGAATTGTAAATAACACAAGGCATATCAACACTACTAGACTAATGTGAATCCAGAATTGTAAATAACACAAGGCACATCAACACTACTAGTTTAATGTGTACCAAGAATTGTTAATAGCACAAGGCACATCAACACTACTAGACTAATGTGAATCCAGAATTGTAAATAACACAAGGCACATCAACACTACTAGTTTAATGCAGACCAAGAATTGTTAATAGCACAAGGCACATCAACACTACTAGTTTAATGTGTACCAAGAATTGTAAACAGCACAAGCCGCATCAAACTACAACACTAATTACCCAGAATTGTAAATGGTACAAGGCACATCAACACTGTTAGGCACACGAACTGTATAATGCATGTATCAAGAAATTTAAATAACATAAGACAAATCTACACTACTCATATAAAATATGCACCAAATCTCAAATAATTTTAGAGTTTTGCCCTGGAAACAAGATATAAATGTTAGACGGACTGATAAACTGATAAAGAGATAGCAACGAATAATGAAAACACAGAAAAAGAAAAACTGTGCCTATCAAAAGAAACCTTCATACCAGTATATGTATGTATTTATATGTGTGTGTGTGTGTGCGTATATATATATATATATATATATATATATATATATATATATATATATATATATATATATATATATATATATATATATATATATATATATATATATATATGTGTGTGTGTGTGTATGTATGTATGTATGCATGTATGTATGTGTGTCTGGCCAGTAAGCAGTACTTCTTTAGAAGCTAAAACTAAAATAAGCTTTCCATATAGTTATTACCCAGGGCATAATGTTGCTTTCGGGGGGGGGGGGGAGGGGAGGGGCTGTCAAAAATATTTTGGTAGAGCATGTTCTCATGAATGTTTTCACTGAATTTGGCTAAATTTGCCCAATACAATTTCAGCAAATAATGACAACTATGGATGGATGGCTAATGGATATAGTCTCATGCCTGAATGTCAAATTACCTGTTGCCAAGGGAGGTAAAATAAATTGAAGCATTCTCAGCATCCAGTCTATTAACAGCAAAGGAAAGACATTTGGATTTATGAGGTTAATCAATACTGTGCAAATGAAAGACATTTGGATTCATGAAGTTAGTGGCTACTTTGACTGCAAAGTGAAGACATTTGGATTCATGAGGCTAGTGGCTACTTTGACTGCACATGGAAGACATTTGGATTTATGAGGTTAGTTGTTACTGTGACTGCAAAGGAAATATATTTGGATTCATAAAGTTAGTGACTACTTTGATTGCAAAGGGAAGACATTTAGAATCATGAGGTTAGTGGCTACTGTGACTGCAATGGGAAAACATTTATGTTCATGAGGTTAGTGGCTACTGGGAATGCAAAGAGAACATCTGGATTTATGAGGTTAGTGGCTACTGTGACTGCCATGTGGGTCCTGTTTGTCATATATAACCATTTTAAGAAATCATGAAGCAAGTTTCCAACAGTGGCGACTCTCCCACCCTCTGCTTGATTTCCAATCTCTTTTGTTTCCAGTCTTTTGTTAAGTTACAGTACTTGTGCTTGTGCTAAATCAATCTCAACTCATTTCTAAAATAAAGTGTATGAATATGTCATACTTACACCTGATATGATGGTGATATGGCTAATTCTTTACTATGAACTAAACAGAGCAAGGTCAAACAAGTGACATGTATGCATAGGCCAACATTAACAAAGTCTACTGGCCACATCTGTAGTATATAAATAAATTAAAATTGTTGCAGTGTGTGGAACAATGTTTTGTTCATCAATCTGCAGGCTTGATTCACAGGTATAGCTTGATTCACAGTTATAACAAATGGAAGCCTGAGTAGATATGGAAAATTATTTAAGAAGCAAAAATCTACAATAATCGTCTTGGCATTGCAGTGTTCAAGGTTTTACAGCAAAGTCCTTATGTCAAATTAAGAAACAAATGAAAAGAGGAAATATGTTGTGGCATTATAGAATAACAAGCTAAATGCACATCTGAATTCGACAGAAGCACAACAACTATCAGACAAGAGTCCCTCAGAGGGATTAATGCTCCACTGGATGAAAATAATTTCAGGAAATCCCAGAAAATACAGTTTCTTCATTTTAGTTCCTAACTGTTGAAACTATTAGTACCATATTGGTCATAATTTGCATTATTTTCACTCATATACCACAAGAAGTCTTTTGGTGAAAACACCTTGTCTATGTATCTAGCTATTCAGGAGAAGTAGCAATAACAAGATTTACAAGATGGCACCAAGGTACCCACAGGAGCCCATAGTGGCTGAGTGGGCTAAAGCACTCTCCATCATGGATCACTGCCATCTCAACTCCGTCTGTGCTGGTTCAAGTCTCGGATTCAGCCAATGTGGGTATGTGAGAAAGCTTTCCAGTAGCTTCTCATGGGTTGGTGGTTCTTTCCGGGGTTTTCCTGGGTTCTTCCTCCGCCATTAATACTGGCCACGATGTATAGCCTATCATGTGCTAAAAAATGACATTAAACCCCACAACAACAACAACAAGGTAGCCATACCAGATGTTAGATCAGCATCGGTTTCATTTTGGAGATGACATCAAGGTACCCATACTGGATGTTAGATCAGTATCGGTTTCATTTAGGAGGAACTAGACATCATACAAAGCTTTATAGGGAAAAGCAACCCATGTGAAAATGGCTTTCCACTTCTGGCAATAACAATTAGGTATGAAACAATATTGATGTATTGATGCATCTATAATTTTGCCAAACTGATACACATCAAAATAAGAGGTGGCAATTGATACAAAACCATACCTAGCCTATATAAGTTACTTTAATATTCATCAGTCATCAATACAATTATTAGTTATCAGCGTTCAAAGAAATTGATTTCGACACAGGCCCTTGGCTCGTGACTTTCCCTGACTGAAACTCCACAAGCCAGGACTCCAAGTTTCACATGCCCTAAATTTCCTCCTTTTTAATATTGTCACAAAAATGTTGAAGTAGCTATAATTCATATATATATTTAATATGGTTTAGATGACGCAATTGTCATTACTGTTCACTACACTCACTAGTAACTGGAGGGTCCTGGTCTTCAAACTTCTCTTCGTGATTCTCTGAATGAATTCTGGTCAGAATCGAGTAGACATTATGTCAATCTCTTGTTTGCAGTATTTGCATATAATTAATACCCTCCCCTTCTATTTCTCTTTTTACCTGCCGTGCTTCTTAAAGAAAAACTCCGTCAACCAAGAGCTCTGAAATTTATCTGTGGTGCACTTGGCCAATAGCTAATTGTTTTATTAATTGGCAAAAAATTTATGAAGTACACTTGAATAACATTACGACAACTGAAATGATCAATCTTTGCATTCTTTATATGCAGTACAATCCTACTTCAAAGAAATGTTGCCGCTGTTCACAAACTTTCAAAAAAAAATAGATATGGCTTAAACATTAACACTCAAGGCAGTACCACGTAATAAGTTTTGTTATTGTACACGCATCTATCATCGATTTGAAGTACTGACAAGAAACTGCTCCATTTCCTGATCCAACCTCGTATGCAAATAAGAACACTGAGCTCACCCACTGCAGACTTTGAACACATCTCTCTAGCTACTGTCAGCCAATTATGTGAAACAGTGGTTTATACCCGATTTATTTTCTTTTGATTGCTATTATTTAAATTGTCCAAGTGTTTGTTTGACATCAGCTCCAATCATGACTGTTGCCGTTTTTACATGCAACATTAACAGGCATATACTGCAAGTGTGTGGGTTGTATTTGATGAATGCTAAAAATTGTGTTATCTCAGAGCATGACCATATCAAGGGGTTTGGGAGTTATTCATTGTATTTTAAGCATGGCACACCATACTTCAATTTGATTAAAATCAGATCTCAATTTCACATAGGACAGTGATCATCTGATTTAGATTGTGATGTATTATGGAAGGTATGTCAACATCTTGAAAATTTACACATTTCATCTGCACAATCAAAGTTTCCTCAGGCAAATTATAGTTTTTGACAAGCCTGATAGGCACCTCATTTTTAATACAGGATTATGGACCAGACCTAATATTACAGGGGTCAGTGGAGTTGGGCTATCGGATCTTTTTAGCACTGGTCGTTTACATTTCTATTATTTTACTTCATCTGAGACATATGTTGCAAGCACATGTACTCATTTATGTTAATTAAATATTCTACAAAAACAACAAGATGATGTGGATGGTAATGTCCCTCAGCAACCCACCTCACTGATTCAACCCTAATTATCTGATCTTAACTGTATATTCAGCAAAAAGATACATTCCAAACGTGTCCCCTATAAAAGATGCATTCCAAATATGTCCCACATAAATCATGCATTCCAAATGTGTCCCCCGTAAAAGATGCATTCCAAATGTGTCCCCCGTAAAAGATGCATTCCAAATGTGTCCCCCATAAAGGAGGCTTTCAAAATGTGTCCCCCATAAAGGAGGAATTCTAAATATGTCCCCCATAAAGGAGGCATTGAAATGTGTCCCATTAAAAGAGGCATTCTAAATGTGTCCCCATTTATAAAAATGCACATTACTCATCATCACCCCTTTTAAAAGAAGATACTCTTTTGATTTGTATCTTGTCTCCTCTAAATTGATGGTTACTCTTCCAGTGTGTCAGACAGTGATATATGTTATATTGAGGTTTCACTGGTGGTTATGGTTTGTTTTAGTATCAAGTAAACAATATCCACTAATTAGAACTATATTCAATTATGGATCATTTATCTGATCAAATGGTGGACCTAGGAAACACCTAAAAGGTTGAATTAAAGTCATGACAACTAACAGGTAGTCTGTTCAAAAGCATTTTTGTTATCTTGTCATGGATGAGAATGGCATGTGTGTGTGTGTGTGTGTGTGATGTCTAGCAATGGGTCATCGTGCTGCAGACAAGTAGTATCATGTCCCACCCAGTCAGATAATCCTGACACCAATCTGGCCAGTCCTTACAATAACCTCTTAATACTGAGCACCAAGCGAGGCAGCTGTTAGTAGCATTTTTTAAGTCTTTGGGATGACATGGGTAGGGTCTGCACCTACGACCTCCCACATCCGAGGTGGACACTCTAACCACTAGGCCACCATAGCAGTCCGAGAATAGCATATAAATGGATGCTAAATATGTGTCTGTGAAAAACAAAAATGCTGCATGCACATACAGAAAATGCAAATGTTAATTTATTTGATGATGATAGTGGAGTTTATGTACTGTATACAAAACTGTAGAACAAAATGCAGGTATGCATGCATCAGATATATACAACCTCATGAACTCATGGAATTTAAAATATAGCGTGACACTCCACACTACTACTCCCATCCCTTAATCATCTTAAATCAGATTGAGAAAACTTAAGGTCCTATGCAGCAGTGGCACAACAATTATTGAACCCAAAATAAACATGAATTGTCTTGTTTACCTGAAGTAGAGAATTGTGCCTATCTCATGTTGGAACCTGAGGAATAAATCCAGCTGTTCTGCAGTCTTTATTGGTACAGATGCTGCCTGATTCAGTTTCTCAACCAGACCGAGTGGAATAACCTGAAATTCAAATTAACAAAATTGGAATCTTGCATAAAACTTATTTTAGAGAAATCATTGCTGGAACATCAGTTTTGTGGATTGGTGGTTCTTGTTGGGGTTTTCCGAAATTCTTCCAACACCTCAAGATACAGTATACTAAACTTACTTTATAAAATAATTTATTGTTTCCCATCATATACAATGTTACAACATAAATGCTGTCCAAACATTTACAGTAAATACAGTAACCTAACTTTTGTTGGCAATTTTATTTATGGGGTCGGACTATTTTGCGAAAATCAGCATGACCCAATGATGCTAATCCAGGGGTGTCCAAACTTTTTGCAAAGAGGGCCAGATTTGATAAAGTGAAGATGACGGGGGGCCAATAGTTCCTTCTGATGTTTTTTTAAACCATAAAAGTTATATGCAAATATACACTGTTATAGAACAATGAATAAATAATATAAAAAAAAAAAAAAAAAAAAAAACAATAAAGAAATAAAATAATTTGTATTGTCACAATTATCTTTATTTTTCAAATGACAATGTAACTAAATATAAGCCTCTCAAGGAGACATGAACAACTCTATATACACAATTCTACCTTTCATTCATATCTGGAGAGTCAGATAACATTGAACTGTATGTAATACCTTAAATTTGCCCGAGTTAGATAAATATCTTTGCCTCATGGTCATTTTAAACAGGAGTTATAACTAATGCAAAGTTTTCTGTTATCACTAAAGTTGAAAATAAGTGAATTTTGCTTTTGTCTTTTAAAAGATCTTTCAGAAAATAATAGTTTGTGCCACATATACAGGTACATAACATCAACTGTTATAACCAAATCTTATTCAAGTGTTTAATAAAATAAGTGACATAAGTCCAAGAGCATAAGTGTGCTTTTGGCTTTTCACTGTTACAAGTGACAGATGTTACCGTTCAAAACACTCAATTTCAGATTGATCAAGAAACCGATAACTTGCTGACACTAATGAGAAGGGTGATACTGAGATCTGGATTTCACTAAAGAGGCCAGGTCTGGTTTGAGGGCAGTGGTTGAGATGCGTAAAATGTCACGTAAGTGGGAGTCACTTAGTCTTGACCAATCGGTTCTTGTTTAAGTTCATGACAGAGAATGTCTACTCACACAAATATGTGGAGCCAAATAAGCTCAGAATATTCTTAGCAAATGTTTGCATTTCTGGAAATCTGCTTTTATCCAGCTGTCTGTAAAAGTCAACAAGAGAAAGCTGCTGATGTTTGTCGCGCCACTGATCGTCACACTGCAGCTCAATGAGCTCTAGCTGCAGCTGTGGAGGAGCATCATCAGGGTCCACGGAGAAGGGAGAAGAGAAAAGCAACATGTCCTTTTCAATAACAGGAAAATCCTAAAGTGCTTGTTTTGTTCCACAGAAAGAGATGCGGTAGCTGTTGCATAACTCTTCATTTGCACACCGATGTTGTCCTGTGGTAAACTGTCAATTACCTCTTTCAAAGCTGGGAAGTGCATGGTGCAGGGCTCTGTTTGGGACAAGTGTCTTTGGAAAAGCTGTAGCTTCGTTCCAAAGGCCTTGACGTGAACGTATAGCTGGTTCACCACTGCATCTCGTCCTTGAAGATTAACATTCAGCCCATTCAGATGCTTCGTTATGTCAACCAAAAACGACAAATCTGCCAGCCATACAGGATCGGACATTCTTTCATCGGTTGCCCTTTTCACACAAAAATGTCTTATTTCTTCTCTGAGAGAGAAAATTCGCTGCATTGCGGACCCCCAACTTAGCCACCTCACATCATTGTGATACATTGTGTCTCCGTATTCATCTTGGATGTCAAGCAAGAACTGCTGAAACTGTCGGTGGTGTAGAGCTTTATAGCGAATAGAATTGATTGCCTTTACCACTGGTTTCATAACATGATCAAATTTGAGATGTTTGGCGCAGAGAGCCTGCTGGTGAATTATACAGTGTAGTTTAATAGTGTTACCTCCTTCCTCGCTGACTTTATTGCAAATCAGTGTGGACAATCCACTTCGCTCACCGGCCATGGCAGGCACACTATCGGTAATGATCCCAGAAACTTTACTCCACAGTAGTTTCATATCATCAACAGCATCACAAACAAAAACGAATATATTCGTTCCTCTGGTTTGGACTTTAAGGCTTTGGAGGTCAAGCAGCTCCTCTATTACGTTCATGCTGTCATCAACTCCTCTTAAAAATGCAAGAGCTGTGCAGTATCAGAAGCATCGGTGCTTTCATCGCAGGCTAATGAGAAATAATCAAAAGTCACTCCCCTGTCCCTCAGTTGTCTCTTAATATCTGACAATATGTCCTCCACTCTCCGTGCTACAGTGTTACTTGCCAGGCAAACATTCATAAATTCTTGCTTCTTCTCTGGGAAAATGTTCACCACCATTTTCATGACACAGTCTTTGATAAATGTACCTTTAGTAAAGGATTTGCCATGTTTAGCTATTAACATGACCACTTCGTAACTTCCTTTGGTGATATTTTCCTTTGACTCACATGCCCGCGTGAAGAATCGCTGTTTAATGCCAGAGAAGCTTGGAATTGCTTCACATTTTCAGCGCTGTTACTCCCTGTTAGCTTGTCTCATATATGTTAGTGTCTCTTTACGTTGAAATCCTTACAAGGCAACTGTCTCGTTACAAATGAGACAAACACAACTGCCTCGATTTTCAGTGAAAAAGTATTGTAATTCCTATCTCTCCTGAAAGCTGCAGCCCTCACTTTCAACTTTCCTCTTTTTCTTTTCAGTCGCCATGGCAGAAATGAGCGGAGAAGGTTTCGTGTGCTAGCGGGCCATAAATAATACATTATATGACCGAAGCTGCGGGCCGTATGAAATCTTAGCGCAGGCCGTGATTGGCTCACGGGCTGGACTTTGGACACCCCTGTGCTAATTGATCAGCACCTACGACACAACTTAACATGGGTTAATAACCACTGCTGTATATGATATATACATTCAGCAGGTAGCAACACTTATATTCCTAATGTCAATGTGTTCAGGGAAGGTATTCAAACTATAAAATGCACTATATATTTTCAAAACATCTTGTGTACTAAGATAGTGGCTTGACTCTTCAATCCCAATTGTTACATATATCTGCTACCCCTACCAAGAATGTCTCACTAAGGCCAGCAATATTTGTTTCACATGTTAGATCAATCGTCTGTTAAGTTGTGATAGAATATCGTGCACTGCTCTTGTTGACCTGAAACATTTGTATCCGAAAAGTTTTAAAAATCGGGTCTGATGCAAGGAACAGATTATGGCATCATCATTTCCAACTAAAAGATATGTAACAAACACTTGACAGTGAGTCGACATAACTTAATGACCTCCAGTTCAGTTTCAGAAACAGCAGTTCCAATCTCAAGGTCAATTAGTTCTTGCTACATCGCTCAGTTCAACGTGATCTTTATATTTTTAATTCCTGTGGTGGCAACTGTCGACTCTCCCACAATAAACAATATTCAAACGGAATTGGCATGTCATCCAATAAATACAACTGATTTAGACCACTATCATCTATCTCACTGTAAGCAATATTCACATGGAAATGACGTGTCAAATGAAACCAACTGTTACGTTTCCTATTGTTTTTCAAAGTAGGGCCAAACATATGAATAAATATTCTTTGCTGAGAGTTTGGACTTTTTAAAGTCGTACCTGATTTTTATTTTTAGCTTCAAATACTGTTTTCGTATGTTGGTTGACATTTCTAAATGTTATTGTTGTAGGGTTTAAAGCCATTTTTCAGCACATGAAAGGCTATACATGGCGGCCAGTATTAATGGTGGAGGAAGAACTCGGGATAACCCGGGAAAGAACCACCAACCCACGAGAAGCTACTGGCAAGCTTTCTCGCATATCCACATTGGCTGAATCCGAGACTCGAACCCACACAGACATAGGTGAGATGGCAGTGATCCATAATGGATTACTGTACAAGCACAGCCTGACCATCTGACACAATAGACCATGATATATTACTTCATCATCTCCTGAATGTATTTGGTGTCTATGATACAGCCCTATCATGGTTCAAATCCTACTTAGTCAACAGGACATAAATTATGCCTGTACAAGGAACAACATTCCAGCCCAGTTCATCTATTGTGTCTACAAGGAACAACATTCCAGTCCAGTTAATTTACTGTGTCTGTACAATAACATTTAATTATGATCTGTGTTACACCTGAGCGAAAATGTGATTAAAGAACATTAAACCATGGTCTGTATTGGACTTGAGCTAGAATGGGATTAAAGAACATTTAATCATGGTCTGTGTCAGACGTGAGGCAGAATGTGATTGAAGAACATTTAGTCATGGTCTGTATCGGGCTTGAGCTAGAATGTGATTAAAGAATATTTAGTCATGGTCTGTGTTGGACCTGAGCCACAATGTGATTAAAGAACATTTAATCATGGTCTGTGTTGGACCTGAGCCACAATGTGATTGAAGAGCATTCAATCATGGTCTGTGTCAGACCTGAGCAAAAATGTGATTAAAGAACATTTAATCATAGTCCATATTGGACTTGAGCTAGAATGGGATTAAAGAACATTTAACCATGGTCTGTGTCAGACTTGAGGCAGAATGTGGTTGAAGAACATTTAGTCATGGTCTGGTCGGACCTGAGCCAAAATATGATTAAAGATATGAACCAGAATTGGATTAAAGAACATTTATTCATGGCCTGTATCAGCCACAATGGGATTAGAGAACATTTAATCATGGCCTGTATCGGGTCTGAACCAGAATTGGATTAAAGAACATTTAATCATGGCCTGTGTCGGGTCTGAGCCAAAATGGGATTAAGGAACATTTAATTATGGCCTGGATCAGGTCTTGGCCAGAATGGGATTGAAGAACATTTAATCATGGCTATAAGGGTGAGCACTTTAGACCATTCAGCCACTCAAGGCCACCAATCTAAGCCAGAAAAGCTCATTTGCAATTAAAGAACATCTGATCACGGTCTATATTGGATCTGAGCCAGAATGACTCATATGCGATTAAAGAACATTTGGTCACATCTGGACTGCTACATTAGACTGCTGTAACAAATAGGACTTCATCATTTCAGTTTATATCAAGTAGGAATTAATGATACTTTATCACTGATGATTGTTTGTCAAAAAGTTTCATACCTGAACTAAATCATACATATTTACTTGCATCAATTTGTTCACATACTATTAATTCTTATTTATTTACTGTATATAATCTTTTTCAATGTGATTAAGTCTCAACAGCTGGATGACAAATTTATAGTGTGCACTTACGGAACATATAACCATAATCTTCTTCACTTTTGTACTTTAGCAATAAAGGTGTTGATAAAACTTCCACAAAGATTGATAATCCTTGCAGTCTTAGCAAACTGCATGCTTAGTTGCTTTTCTTCACTTTTTGAGTTGCAGGTATCATGATAAAAATGAAATTTTTTAATCCATATAAATAAAAAGAAATTTCATCTTCTTTATTAAGTGCTTTGTTAGCTACTTATTATTATTATTGCTTCTTTTTAATGCTTCCTCTGAGTGCCTGCTAGTTTTTCCTCAGTGTATCTGTACGTTCTTACTCATAATGCCTGTATGTTCTTCCTCATAGTGCTTCCTCAAAGTGCCTGTTAGTTCTTCCTCCGGGTGCCTGTAAGTTCTTCCTCTGGGTGCCTATTAGTTCTTCCTCAGAGTGCCTGTAAGTTCTTCCTCATAGTCCTTCATCAGACTTCCTATAAGTTCTTCCTCAAAGTGCTTCCTCAGAGTGCCTGTTGATTCTTCCTCAGAGTGCCAGTAAAATCTTCCTTAAAGTGCATCATCTGAGTGCCTGTTAGTTCTTCCTCAGCATCCTTGTAAGTTCTTCCTTATAGTGCTTCCTCAAAGTGCCTGTTAGTTCTTCCTCCGAGTGACAACCGCTTCGGTGGCTTAGTGGTTAGAGTGTCCGCCTCGGATGTGGGTTCAATCCCTGGCCGAGTCATACCAGAGACTTACGAAAATGGTACAAACAACTGCATCGCTTGGTGCTCAGCATTAGTGTAGGACTGGTCGGCCTGGTGATAGGATACTGTGACTGGGTGGGACATCATGCCACATGTCAGTGGCATGATGCCCCAATGCTAGACATCACTATAAACTGCCACACTGCAGACATTGTAGTGATATGACTGAAAAATTGTTAAAAGCTACGTTAAAAACCCAAGTAACACACACACACACCCTCAGAGTGCTTGTATTTTCTTCCTCATAGTGCCTGTAAGTTCTTCCTCATGGTGGCTCCTCTGAGTGCCTGTTAGTTCTGCCTCAGGCTGCCTGTAAGTTCTTCCTCAAAGTGCTTCCTCAGAGTGCCTGTAAGTTCCTCAAAGTGCAATCTTTGAGTACCTGTAAGTTCTTCCTCTGAGTGCCTGTAAGTTCTGCCTCATATTGCTTCCTGAGTGCATGTTAGTTCTTCCTCAGAGTGCCTGTAAGTTCTTCTTCAGAGTGCCTGTAAGTTCTTCCTCATAGTGCTTCATCAGAGTGCCTGTAAGTTCTTCCTCATAGTGATTCCTCTGAGTGCCTGTAAGTTCTTCCTCACAGTGCTTCCTCTGAATGCCCATTAGTTCTTCCTCAGATTGCCTGTAAGTTCTTCCTCATAGTGCTTCCTTTGCGTGCCTGTTAGCACATCATCTTGGCCCTTTTTATTGCCACTTGTTGCTCTTAATAATGCCTAGTGCTATTTCCCAGGATGATTTTGTTATAATAAGTTCTAAAGATTATTAACCATAAAAATAAATCTGCCTCAAGAAAGCACACTGAAGGGTGTTTGTTTTCACTGCAACAGACAGATGTGCAGAAATATATAATGACAGTCAGACACTTACATATCAATATGTCCCATCTGCAAATAGTGGGGGCATAACATGTTGATGAATAAGCAGGATGAATGATATATGACAAAAGCAAGTTATAAGCTTGGTTAGCTGTACATTTCTGCAGTATTATTTCCTATTATTTTACCTTTTTTCCAGCAGATTTAAGCTTTATTAGTGCGTCTTCCATGGGTAGCCAACTGGTCGGCACTTCCTCACCCCAATATGGCTGCTCTTTAGCCAACTTGAAAATCCTGTTTTTCAATGCTTGCAACTGAGGTTCATGCTGGGTGTTATCAATGGCAAAAAATGTTGCCACATGACGCAAAGTTGGCTTATCATTCAAAATCTGGCAAATCTGTGGGAAATACATTCCGATGACTTCTTTTCGCTTATCCTGCAAAGAAAGGACATAAAATCGGAATGCGCTACGTATAGCATGGGACATACTTACAGCTATGTATAGCATGGGATGTAATGAGAGCTATGTATAGCATGGGACATACTTAGAGCTATGTATAGCATGGGACATACTGAGAGCTATGTATAGTATGGGATGTACTGAGAGCTATGTATAGCATGAGACATACTTAGAGCTATGAATAGCATGGGATGTACTGAGAGTTATGTATAGCATGGGATGTACTTAGAGCTATGTATAACATGGGACATACTGAGAGCAATGTATAGCATGGGATCTACTGGTGGCTATGTATAGCATGGGATGTACTAAGAACTATGTATAGCATGGGATGTACTGAGAGCTATGTATAGCATGGGACATACTTAGAGCTATGTATAGCATGGGACATACTGAGAGCTATGATTAGTATGGGACATACTGAGAGCTATGTATAGTATGGGATGTACTGAGAGCTATGTATAGCATGGGATGTACTGAGAGTTATGTATAGCATGGGATGTACTTAGCGCTATGTATAGCATGGGACATACTGAGAGCGATATATATAGCATGATATGTATTTAGAGCTATGTATAGCATCGGATGTACTGAGAGCTATATATAGCATGGGATGTACTGAAAGTTATGTATAGCAGGGACATACTTAGAGCTATGTATACCATGGTACGTACTGAGAGTTATGTATAGCATGGGATGTACTGGTAGCTATGTATAGCATGGGATGTACTGAGAACTATGTATAGCATGGGATGTACTTGGAGCTACGTATAGCATGGGATGTACTGAGAGCTACGTATAGCATGGGATGTACTGAGAACTATGTATAGCATGGGATGTACTTAGAGCTATGTACAGCATGGGATCTACTGAGAGCTATGTATAGCATGGGATGTACTGAGAACTATGTATAGCATGGGATGTACTTAGATCTATGTACAGCATGGGATGTACTGAGAGCTATGTATAGTATGGGATGTACTTAGAGCTATGTACAGCATGGGATCTACTGAGAGCTATGTATAGCATGGGATGTACTGAGAGCTATGTATAGCATGGGATGTACTTAGAGCTATGTACAGCATGGGACGTACTGAGAGCTATGTATAGCATGGGATGTACTGAGAACTATGTATAGCATGGGATGTACTTAGAGCTATGTATAGTATGGGATGTACTTAGAGCTATGTATAGCATGGGATGTACTGAGAGCTATGTATAGCATGGGATGTACTGAGAGCTATGTATTGCATGGGATGTACTGAGAACTATGTATAGCATGGGATGTACTTAGAGCTATGTATAGTATGGGATGTACTTAGAGCTATGTATAGCATGGGATGTACTTAGAGCTATGTATAGTATGGGATGTACTGAGAGCTATGTATAGTATGGGATGTACTTAGAGCTATGTATAGCATGGGATATACTGTGAGCTACTTATAGCATGGGACATACTTAAAGTTGTTATGGTAGTGGGGCTGCAAAGATATCTTACAAATGTCAATGAAGTAAATATACTAAAAGTTGGTATGGAAGTAGGACTGCAGACATCTTACATGTGTCAATGAAGTAAATACACTAAAAGTTTTTATGGAAGTAGTACTGTAAAGACATCTTACATGTGTCAATAAAGTAAATATACTAAAAGCTGGCATGGAAGTAGGACTGCAAAGACATCTTACGTGTGTCAATTCAGTAAATACACTAGAAGCTGTTATGGAAATACCCCTGCAAAGACATCATTTGTCATTGAAGTAAATACACTATCAGTTGGTTTGGAAGTAGGATTGAAAAGACATGTTACATGTGTCAATGAAGTAAATATACTAAAAGCTGGTATGGAAGTAGGACTGCAAAGACATCTTACACATGTCACCTTACATGTGTCAATAAAGTAAATATACTAAAAGCTGTTATGGAAGTAGGACTGCAAAGACATCTTACATGTGTCAATAAAGTAAATATACTAAAAGCTGTTATGGAAGTAGGACTGCAAAGACATCTTACGTGTGTCAATTCAGTAAATACACTAGAAGCTGTTATGGAAATACCCCTGCAAAGACATCATGTGTCATTGAAGTAAATACACTATCAGTTGGTTTGGAAGTAGGATTGAAAAGACATGTTACATGTGTCAATGAAGTAAATATACTAAAAGCTGGTATGGAAGTAGGACTGCAAAGACATCTTACACATGTCAATAAAGTAAATATACTAAAAGCTGTTATGGAAGTAGGACTGCAAAGACATCTTACGTGTGTCAATTAAGTAAATAAACTAGAAGCTGTTATGGAAATACCCCTGCAAAGACATCATGTGTCATTGAAGTAAATACACTATCAGTTGGTTTGGAAGTAGGATTGAAAAGACATCTTACATGCGTCAATGTAAATGCACTAAAGCTGTTATGGAAGTAGGACTACAAAGACATCTTATATGTGTCAATTAAGTAAATACAATAGAAGCTGTTATGAAAGTAGGATTGCAAAGACATCTTACATGTGTCAATTAAGTAAATACACTAGAAGCTGTTATGGAAGTAGGATTGCAAAGACATCTTACATGTGTCAATTAAGTAAATACAATAGAAGCTGTTATGGAAGTAGGATTGCAACAGGATTACAATGATATTTAGGGTGTAATGGCTCTTAATACATTGAGGTAAATAATTACTTCTGTCTAAGCTAGATTAATATAATATTGTGCAACATAATATATGTATCAATGTCAACCTATCAGCAATTTGAGAAATACAAATCTGTGTAACCTATCTACCATTTCAGTAACACATCACTGTTAGAATCAGCCATTTGATAAACACAACAATGTGTAACCTAATACAAAGTATTCTATCAGCCATTTGAGAAATACAACACTAATCTATCAACCACTTTGAGCAACATAAGAATGGGTTAGTACAAGGCCTATTTTTATAAATTCTGATACAAGTAATGCGCAGCAAACATATAACATAGACTGATTTGATGAGACTATGTCTCAGTTTCACAAACTCCAAACCCACTTCACTTGATTAGAACTGTGAAAAAGTTAATTGTTGAGATTAGTTGCCACAAACAGCAAAGTCCACTAAAATGCACAGCAGCAGTGTGGTGATGTCGAGGGAGAAGATAACACATTGATTGCAATGCCCAAGTGAATTTCAGTTTTTATACATATGGGAAGCTCGAGGCATCTCTCATAAGCATTACTAGATCAATCATTTTTTAGATGGATCAGTTCAGCATGCAGTCCACATTGGACAGTAGATGGGATGTTTGGTTAGAAAACATTTAAGGTTTCAGATCAATGTGGTACTGACAAGCATATACGAGGGTCATGATAAAGCAGTGGTTTATCTCTTATATTGTGAGCCAGCTTGGAAACTGGACAATGAATACGAATCAGGTTTTGAAAGGAGTTGCAAGGAGAGAAAAAGTGCTTCAGAAAGCCAACATGAGGTTTGGTAATGTGCAAAATACATCGATACCATTGTATGGTTCAAATAAAGAGAAACATCACCTTTGGTAATAACAAACTTGTATTTAATAGCCTACCGAGTCACTCATGGCTTTACTGTTTCATAATAAGTTTTAATGATGACACAGCAAACCAAACTTGCAATCTATGCACACTGAATATATATATATATATATATATATATATATATATATATATATATATATATATATATATATATATATATATATATATATATATATATATATATATATCAAACTACATGGGCAATGTAAGCAGTACAACTTGTATAGCTGATACAACAGACCACAAAGGCAATGTAAGCAGAATAAAAAAACTAATGCATTTTAAATAACATTTATATCTACCTCTTGTATCTTATCCACATGTGTACCAACAAGAATCACAGGTGGGGCAGAAAGGATGCCAACATCTGGAGTTGTCACTGAGGTACTAGCTCCAGGGGATGTCACTATGGTATCAGCTGATGAGGATGTAACAGTGATGCCCGTTGCTGGAGATGCCCCTGTGCTGGAAGCTGTTGCAGATGTCATTGTGCTGCCAATTGCAGTGGAAAAAGTCAATGTTGTGCCAGCTGCAGGATATGTAAATGTGATGCCAGTTGCTGGTGATGTCACCATGATGCCAGATGCAGTGGAAGTCACTGTTCTGCCAGCTGCAATGGAATTCACTGTGCTGCCAGCTGCAGCAGATGTAAATGTAATGCCAGTTGCAGGGGATGTCATTGTGATGCCAGTTGCTGGTGATGTCACCATGATACCAGCTGCAGTGGAAGTTACTGTTCTGCCAGCTGCAGTGGAATTCACTGTTCTGCCAGCTGCAGCAGATGTAAATGTAATGCCAGTTGCAGGGGATGTCATTGTGATGCCAGTTGCTGGTGATGTCACCATGATACCAGCTGCAGTGGAAGTTACTGTTCTGCCAGCTGCAGTGGAATTCACTGTTCTGCCAGCTGCAGCAGATGTAAATGTAATGCCAGTTGCAGGGGATGTCATTGTGATGCCAGTTGCTGGTGATGTCACCATGATACCAGCTGCAGTGGAAGTCACTGTTCTGCCAGCTGCAGTGGAATTCACTGTTCTGCCAGCTGCAGCAGATGTAAATGTAATGTCAGTTGCAGGGGATGTCATTGTGATGCAAGTTGCTGGTGATGTCATCATGATGCCAGCTGCAGTTGAAGTCATTGTGATTCCAGTTGCAGTGGAAGTCACAGTGATGCCACCTGCAGGGGATATAACTTGGGAATCATCTGCCTGGGATGATGCACAGCAATGTATTGAATTGAGCCAAACTTCAACCAGTTCTGCAAAGGATCAAAGACAGACATTAATGATAATAATAATTAATTTTATACTGCATGACACAGTGGTCCATCTACAGACAAGTGCATTATTCTTTTAGCCTGCACTCCTACAAAATAATCAGTTCTATAATTATAGTATAATTATATATATATATATATATATATATATATATATATATATATATATATATATATATATATATATATATATATATATATATATATTCCATTACCCTAGAAGAAAGTATGAATTCAAATTACTGTACTCTAGAAGAGAACATGCATTCAAGTAGCAACCAAGGTCTTCAAAATCATTTATTTTCTCAAGGATTAGTTTTTGTTATGCATATTTGATTTAATTTATATTTGATTTAATTTAATTGTTTGTTTGTTAGTATTAAAATATTTTTATTCCACTATGTGCTATTGTAATTTAATTGTATTTACTGGATTTGACATTTTCCAGAAATTAATTTTCCAGAAATTCAGTTCAGTTTGATGTGACTCCTTTTGTAAACACTAATAATAGAAACTTTGTATCTAATGCTGACCTAGTTCCTGACCTTGATTCAGAAATCAGTGAGTGCTGAAGCAAACAACATTTTTATTTTTATTTTATTCTTTCTTAGAGTAAGATTCATAAAGAGAAATTGAGGCCATACTTGGAATACATGACAAATAACATGTATCAATTAGGTTTTTCCGGTGGATTGACACACATCGTTGCATCTGTTTGCATTTTACTAAGAATTAATATTGATGTATTAAGAAATAATAGTTATTCTTGCCATATTCTTCTTTGTAGTTAACCGGAATTTATAACTTTCACTGTAGATCATGTTCTCATATTCTAGGCAAACTCAACTCTCCATAAGGGTCATGGGGCAAATATGTTAAACATTTAGCAGGATTTTTTGTAGATATTTTCTAGTCTGGAACAGCAAATTGTTTTTATCAATACATTCAATGTTCATTAAAATGTTTGTCCAAACAATACTGGAAACTAGTTTTGTCTCTGTATGTTGATTAACATTACCTTGAACTTGATGCAATTTTAATCCGTCTGTATCAAAGTAACAATCATCATCTCTCACAAGATCTGTGAATTGTTGACTGAGATTGGTAACCAAGAGGTATATCGCACGGTGTGTAAGAAATGTTTGGTGTGTAGTGTAGAATACATATTGGCCTGCAAAATCCCATATTGCCAATGCTGCATACTCTTCTAAATTCTTTTTTAGTTCGTCTGCCTTCTCATTGACCAACTGAAGGAATTCCATTGTTGCATCACCTATACTGCTTTCAGGTTTTCCACTGTCAAGAATGGCATCATGACTCGCCTCCAGTGCTTGGGAGTTTACATCAACGTTTTGGTGAATGTCTGACTCTGGACTGGTTGGCATGTCATTATCTTTGATATCACTGAAATCATTGTGATAGATGACATTTGTGCTGGATGTTATATTATCCTCATTTTGATAAATGATTTTTCCATGCTCTCCCTGCTCACTACTGACCTCTGACCTCTCTGTTTTATTAGTCAGGAGCTTTACAATACGTTGAAGGCGAGTCAGCTGATCAGAATCTTGAAAAGCAAAAGGAAGATAAAATGTTTTATAGCCAAATAAAGTTATCAATTATCTCACTGAGTATTGTTTACTTTGTCTCTGCATAACATATAATACTAATCTAATGCAAGATTTTACATTAGTTACAAATACTTGCATAAAACACTACCTTGGTAACACAACGGCAATTTCTAGTAGACTGAGGTTGTTATAAACTTTGATACTTCTTTTTATGTTATACATTTTCCAGTCAAAAAATAAACTGATAAATACTTAATTGGTTACATAATAGTTGTTACTGAAATGATTAACCAGTTTTCATACCATGTAAATTTATGTTGTTGTTTAGGTTTAATGCAATTTTTTAATACAGTTTTAAATCTGATAAAAGCCTGATAAGAACCATTGTCCTATTGGAAGCTACTGCCAAGCTTTCTTATACAACCATATTGGCCAAGCCCAAGCTCAAACCCACGCAGACTGATATGAGATGGCAGTAAAGGGATGTGCATTAGACCACTCTGCCACCATTGGCCCCAAATATGTATGCTCCGTAACATATACCAAATAAAAGTAGTATAACCCCAAGGACCAATAATAATAATAATAATAATAATGTATAGTAATAATCATATAACTGGATAATGAACATTTGAATGAGCACAGCCAAGGAAAATCACATGCAGGCCAGTAGTTGGACCACTCTGATGATGAAAAGAAAAGTATGTGTGACCCATGTATGTATTTGTCATGAATGAGCATACAAGTGAGTTGAGTGAGTGAGTGAGTGATCAATCACAATACATGATGTGGCACTAACATCGCCTCCCTGCCTACTAATAAAATCCTTATACATCTTTCATCTTTGGATGAACAACACTTTACTCGTTCTACTTTTGCATATAGTGTTAGTCATAATGCGACAGAACTGTAACAATTGTAAATTTCTAGTTTTCGAATCTGGTAAGATACAATGTATCTGACATACTGAAATACCCACATGCAGGTTGTGTATAGTATCTGTTTCATTTGTAGTATTGTATATAAATTATTCATTCTGTTTTGTTTTAGGTGTATCCCATTGCAGTGGGATGACATCATTAAGAGTCAAGGTCAGTAACTTCACAGCTGATGGACATTCAACTATGTGTAAATAGAATTACCTTGGAAACAAATTATGGTCTACCTGATTTTTGTAAGGTTATTTGCTACAACTTTGAGCAAGCAGACCTGACCTTGCCTACAAATTTGAAGGACATATCCACTGGCCTTGTTCCAGAGTATGTTATTGTGTCATATGTCAGTTGAGAATCTGTATATTAGGTGGATGAAGTAAATAATTATTCATTCAAATCAGTAATTTAGTTGGGTTCAGTTATAATTTGAGAGGAATCATTTATTTAACTTATTCAATGGAATTATAAAGTGCTCTAAATTCTAGCGACAACTTAAAATTACTGGCACAACAGCTCATTAAAGGCTACTGGAAAGTCAGCACATTAAGGGCTATTGGAAAGTCAGCTCATTAAGAGCTACTGGAAAGTCAGCACATGAGGGCTACTGGAAAGTCAGCACATTCAAGATATGGAATTCACTCAGAACATTTTATGTTTCTACATGTGATAGAACTGAACACTGAAGTTTCCATCTAAATGTTCACACTGAATTCTGGGGCAAGACGATATTTGTCAAATTATAACAAATGTGTTGGTTACACTTTTTCTGCTATTTATTTTAAGACCATAGAGTCTTAGCACATCTCAGGAGTAGCACAAACAACATTGCATGATGGACAAATTCAGGTCATCACATCAGTGCCATTTTTACTTAAGAGTCAAACAAGCTTTAAAAGAAGTATTTTAGTGAAAACCCAATGCAAAAATGATCATCAATTCTGGAGAAATCTTTCTAACATTATTTTCAAACTGGCCACTATGGCAGCCATGTCTGATTTTCAAGACTTCGATTGGATGTCAGATCTGCACCAGTTTAACTTAAGACAAACTGGACATCATGTCTCGGAGTAAAAATCCGATGTTGATATAACAATTCTTGCTGAAGAAGTAGCGATTAGTAAACTTTCAAGATGGCTGTTGCGGTAGTAACACTTACATCAGAGAGGCACCATTTTCAGATTGGGCCAACTATACATCATATGAAATTAATTAGTGAAAACTCTATGTTGATATGACCATTCATGAGTGTGTGAGTGTGATAACAAGAATTTCAAGATGGCTGCCATAGTGGATGAGTTCATCACAGTTAGGACCAGCTAGAAATCATAAAGAGTCTTCTAGTAATAACCCCAGTGAATGACACATGGGCACCATTTTCACATAGGACCAACTAGGCACCATGAAAAGTAGTTTTTGTCGTTGTAGGGTTTAATGCCATTTTTCAGCACAAGATAGGCTATATATGGCGGCCAGTATAATTGGTGGAGGAAGAACACTGGAAAACCCAGGGAAGAACCACCAACCCATGATTAGCTACTGGCAGACTTTCTCATGTACCAACGTTAGCCAAGCCTGAGACTCGAACTCACACAGACAGAGGTGAGATGGCAGTGATCCGTAACGGTGAGCACTTTAGACCACTCGGGGCCCCTTAACTAGTAGTAACTACAAGATTTTTCAAATGTCTGCTAGCTACAGTATCATATGCCAGATGGCACCATCTTCTCATAGGTGTGTGTGTGTTTTGGATTTTTAAGATAGCTTCAATAATTTTTCTGTTATTTCGCTACGATGTCTGCAATGTGATAGTTTATAGTGATGTCTAGTACTGGGGCATCATGCTGCAGACATGTAGCATCCTGTCCCACCCAGTCACATTATCCTGACACCAGGCCAACCAGTCCTAACACTGACCTCTTAATGCTGAGCACCAAGCGAGGCAGCTGTTAGTACCATTTTTATAAGTATTTGGTATGACTCGGCTGGGGATCGAACCCACAACCTCCAGCATCTGAGGCAGACGCTCTAACCACTAGGCCACCGAAGCGGTCAGATCTTCACATTGGACCAATTATCCAATTTGATATATATATATATATATATATATATATATATATATATATATATATATATATATATATATATATATATATATATATATATATATATATATATATATATATATATATATATATATATATATATATATATATATATATAGATATATATATAGATAGATATATATAGATATATATAGATATAGATATATATATATATATATATATATATATATATATATATATATATATATATATATATATATATATATATATATATATATATATATATATATATATATATATATATATATATATATATATATATATATATATATATATATATATATATATATATATATATATATATATATATATATATATATATATATATATATATATATATATATATATATATATATATCATAACAAGTTGTTTAGTGGAAAGCCCATGTTCAAAGGACAAACTGTTGATGTGGAAATATGACACATTTTTGTCATAACTGCCACTGGATGAATTTAGTTTCAACTAGTAATCACAAAAGGTCTATTAGTGAAAACCTTACGATGACATGAACATCCATTCACTAACCATAGTCATGAACAAGATTTTCAAGATGGTCACCAAGGAAGCCATATCTGACATCTGAGCAAGTTTATTTTAATTTAGGACTGCCTTTACCTTATGGATGAACGTGTTTCAAAAGCAAAATTCCAAGTCGCAGTTAGGAGAAGTGGCAATTTCAAACTTGTGCAAATGGACCAATGACAAATGCTAGCACATCCCATAATCTCTTCTGGTCCATGACCAGTAGTGCTAATGATAGTTCTCATGTACAAAGGTCAAAACAACGCCAGATCATCTGAATAGCTTTACTCCAGTCTCTGAAGTTCATAACAGAATCCCACACTCTACATTACCTAACAGCTACACAACCCAAAACATAAGGCTGAAATGTTTAACTCATTAAGGTCAAATGATGTAATTTCGCAACATGAGGTGGTACCTTTCTTCCAGGGCCTTGCTGTTGTAGGGTTTAACGGCATTTTTCAGCACAAGATAGGCTATACATGGTGGCCAGTATAACTGGTGGAGGAAGAACCCTGTAAAACCCAGGGAAGAACCACCGACCCACGAGAAGCTATTGGCAGGCTTTCCCACGTACCCACGCTAGCCGAGTCTTGGACTCGAACACACGTAGACAGAGGTGAGATGGCAGTGATCCGGAACGGTGAGCGCTTTAGACCACTCGGCCACTCGGGGCCCCTTCTTCCAGAGCCTGAGGCATCATCAAAATGCATGGCAGACCCAAGCCGTTGCTACTAGAAACATGAACATTCTTCTCACATTAAAATAAATACTTCTGAAAAAAAATGCATTTCTGAACCAGATTCTCTTTGGTCAAATCATCAGCATTCCTATCCCATACTAGATTTTTTTGTAAGGATTCTTTTAAATTTCTTCTATTTATATCTAAGGCAGATCTGACTTAACTTCACATGTTCAGACAAACATTCGAAGTCCAAAACTTCATCCCTCTGCTCCTGTACAGACTTCATGGCAATCTCAAACAACTTCTATTCGACTAGACAGAACATAACTTTTTTGTCTTAACGAGATTATAGAACTTTATGATAAACACCTTGTTTTAAATATCCAATATTGCACTTGTTTCGGTTGTTCACATATTGTATTACCATTAACATTAATACTGTATGTGCTAATATTATGTGAGACAATTCTAAGCATGACTTACAGAATACAAATTTATTTACTAGTTGAGAAATTCATTGTTGAGTAATTTCAGTAGCTGATCATACAACCTTGGATCTAACTGTTGCAATCTCAAGTCATGGAGTTGCCATGTTGGTGATTAAACTCAGGACTGCATTATATTTTGCTACTATGCAGGACTGAAGAACAGTGACACTGGCAACCAATTTTCTCAGAGAAAATGGGAAAATTCCTCCTCTACCCCCATTTAAACAAGGTAAGTTAGGGTCTAAAATATGACCCTCCAAAGGACTCTATACTTATTGCCTTGTTCTGTCTTTGCATTTCATCAGTCATACTCTACACCGCTGTAAAAACATTCCAACCTAATGTATGATTTAGAACGGAAGTGTTGTAAACCAAAGACGTGCTAAAGAAGACTAGACATGAAGCTATAGAGAAACTTTTCAAAAAGTTGCCGTTCAAAACTCAGTATGGTTAGGTTTATTTTTGGTGTTTTCACAAAAAGGAATGGTGCCAGAAAACAACTTTGACCTTACAGCGCCTCTTGAATATTCCAGCATTGCTCGATATGTTTCTGACCAACATAATTGCATTTAAAAGCTAAATCTCCAATATCATACTATTTAGAGACTTATTTCCATGAATTGTATCTGTAAGTGAATATATTTGCCCATTAATTAATGTAAACAATCAAATAAGGTGATACCTTCTGAGACACAGTGATGTCCACCATTATTCCCTATGACTGGTTCACTTATCGTTTCAAACTAATTTTATGTAGAAGATGATGTATACATGGAAGTTAAGATGTTCACATCACTCATTCTATTCTTAAAATACAAAATGATATTTACATACTATTGTTTACAGTGAGAAACACAAGTCTGTATGTTGTTATCATCAATAACTTACAGAAATCGGGCAGTAATAGTTGATATCTTACTTAGAAAGCGTAAATGGTCAATCTTCTATCAAAAATCATGCCTGCCAAGAGTTTACATGTTGGCATAATAGATAACAACACCAGTTATTTGATGGATTGATGACTACATTTTGCCTTGAGATACAACATTGGTACAAACCTGGCCAAAACAAGGCAGCATATGCATCTCAACAGTTATTATAACCTAATGTACCTCTAAAATATCACACGTGGAAATATTTTTTTTCCTAACAGAAGAAGGCAAATTTTGCATTTTTTAGGCAACTTAGTCACACACTTCACCTGGGTAACGTCATCCCTGTCTCAAGTCAGCGGAATGCCATGTTCAAAGCTGATAATGTGCATTATCTTTTAAACATACAGCCCAAATAAGTTCAACATCCAAGATTTTATCCTAACACCAATAAATGCCCTAAGAACTTTTGAGTCTGACACTCACACTATCAGGCCCTAAACATATCAATGAATTTCTCTCCATTTAGTATCTATCTTCTGGTGAAAAAATAAAATAACACAGTCAAGTAAAATCCAGTACTAATAGCTGTAATATTAATTTTCATAAAATATTCATATAATCACATGAGTGAAATAACAAGGATCTCAAATATTTTCATGATTTTAACTTGGCACAGCCTGCTGACACCAATATGTGCCCGGTATAATGATTTTACCACACCACAACCTGCTTTGAACACCAACATATCCTTTATGAAATGAAACCACAAGAATCACATGTTCTGCATTTGTTCCCAGTCGTTATAAATGTAAGTCTATAAACCTGTTCAAACATGTATATAAACATGCCTGTGGCTCGATGCTCGAGTACTATACATCACTATAAGCTGTCACACTGCCAGACATCATAGCAATATGAATGAAAAATTGTTAAAACTGCGTTAAAAATCCAAATTGCACACACATATACACACACTGTTCAAAGATACAATATATCAGTGAGCCTGTGGTTCCACTGTCGAAAGAGAATATCCAGGGAAAAAGATAAGACCATTTCTTCCTTGTCATTTCTGAGTGTTGAGTCTCTGATATTCTTGAGTGAAAGGATGTTCAAATTAGAAATTGTAGCAGCGATATTGGATGTGAGATCAGCAACATTTTCAATTAGGACAAACCAGACACCATTGAAAAGCTGCTGGTGAAAACTGTGATTGAGGCATCTATATCTGAGATAAGGAATTTCAACCATTTTCAGTCAGGACTAGATATCATAATGAGTCATCTGGTGGAGTAACAATAACAATATATTCAAGTCAGCTACTATGATGGCCATACTGTACATAGACAGGTACAATTTTCATTTAGAACCAACTAGACATCAATAATAAGTCATCTGGGGAAGTACCACTGTTAATATGACTTTCGATCATGGAGTAGTAATAATAATGCCTGCCATAGTGCTCACATGGGGGTATCAATTAAGCACTACTTTATTAATACCAATTAGAAGCCATAAGAATTCTTAGGTGAAAACCCCCGACGATTTGTTCAGATGTAGTAAAATTAATAACATTGTCAAGATGACAGTTGTGGTAGCCATTTGGGATACCAAATGGTGCACTTTTCATTTAGGACCAGCTAGACATCATAATAAGTCTTGCAGTGAAAATCCTAAATTGATGTGACTATCCATTTAGAAAATGTAGCCAGACCAATATTGTTTCAAGAGGGCTGCTATGGTAACCATTCTATATTACTATGGAGCACCAGATTCATTTAGGATCAACTAGAACTTGAGATGCATATGTAATTGTAAAGGATCATGGCAATCTTCCACGTAGTTCAGGAGGAGCAGAGAAAGTGAACTTCTGCTTACGGACAGATGGACATTAGAAGGCAGACATCAGACAACTTACCTCAGCTATATCCAAAGTTTAATGACTGTTTGCATAATAATGAAGGAATTATAGAAATTTTGCATCATTGTTATGAAAGAATAGCACATTTCCTGTGTTATTTTTATTGTAAAGCTCATGGAAAATGATGGCCTACCTTCATTCTGTACTATCCATTCACCAGTGTCCATATTGATTTTACAACAATGTTTGTGTACTTCGATTCCCTCGGTGCTTTTCCTCTCTGATATATCAACTTTCTGCCCAAGGAGGTGCTTTGTCAATGTTGTCTTTCCAACACCATACTGCCCAACCACCATTACTCTAATGTTAAAAACCTTCTCCTTTCCATCGCGCAAAGCCTCTTTGTACAACATAAGGGATTTATCATCCATACGAAGAATCTCCACAGGAATGACTGGGCCTGGAATCAAATTGTACAACAATCATTCAAGAAAGGAGAACACTAACATTTAAATAGGAAATTATCAAATGTGTATATATAACGTTTATTGTCATTCTCTTGCAGTGCAAACATAATCACTTCTTTTATGCATGCACTAAGTTAACAGTAAACTATACCATAGATTAGAACTGAATACAGTATACATCTAGTTTGTGTGGTGCTGATTGTTTGATGAACCATAGGCTAATTGTGTCCAAATTCGACCTTCACGTCCAGCCCAAGAGACGTTACCAATGTAAAAAGATTGTAAACAGAATTAACATCTTGAAGCTGAAAAATAGCTCAATTGCCAAAAGCTTCTCTAGGATTATGGATAGCAAACTAGAAAACTTGTTGTTGTTGTTGTTGTTGGTTTTAACGCCATTTTTCAGCACACGACAGGCTATGTATGGCGGCCAGTATAAATGGTGGAGGAAGAACCCAGGAAACCCCTGGGAAGAACCACCGACCCACGAGAAAACTTGTAGATTGGTTTGTTGAGAAACAACCGGGAGATTGAGACAATGCTTGCAGAAAACCGCTGCATATACAGAGACCAAAGCATTGAACACTCAGCGGAGATGGACTTTGGAAAATCATGGCAAAATTTGGATGCCCTTATAAGTTCATCACGGTCATTCATCAGTTCCAGGACAACATGGTGGCCCACATAATGGACGATGGCAAACTCTCAGATGCCTTCCCAGTCACAAACGTCATCAAACAAGGCTGCATTGGTGCAGCCACTCTCAGCATAATGGTCTCTGCCATGCTAGCATATGTATTCCAAAACAGTGATAAAGGAATCCTTATTAGATACAGGACTGACGGTAGTTGTTCTAATCTGAGCAACTTCATGCAGTCATGAATGTGAACGAAACAGTCATCAGGAAAATGCTCTTTACGGAGGACTGTACCCTCAATACCAGCTCAAAAGAAGACATGCAGACCTGCATGGACAGAATTGCTGAGGCACGCGACAACTAAAGCCTCACAATCAGCACCAAATAAGACCAAAGAGAGGGACCCCGAGTGGCAAAGTGGTCTAAAGCACTCTCCGTTATGGATCACTGCCATCTCACCTCTGTCTGTGTGGGTTCGAGTCTCGGATATCGGCCAATGTGGGTATGTGAGAAAGCTTGCCAGTAGCTTCTCGAGGGTCGGTGGTTCTTTCTAGGGATTTCCCAGGTTCTTCCTCCACCATTAATACTGGCCACCATGTATAGCCTATCGTGTGCTGAAAAGTGGCGTTAAACCCTACAACAACAACAACAAGACCAAAGACATGTACCAACTTGCCCATGGGAAGCCATATTTTGAACCAAGCATCCCAGTGAATGGCCAAAAGCTCTCCAGGCCATTAACAGCTTCATGTATCTGAACAGCATCCTCTCAGAAGCACTCACATTGACATTGAGGTCAACAGCCGAATTGCCACAGCCAGTTCAGCCTTAGGGAGACAAGGGGGAATATGTGGGACCACAGAGGAATCAGTCTTACCACCAAACTGAACGTATATGTGTACCATGCTGCAGTGCTTGCAACCCTCCTGTATGCCAGCAAGATGTAGATTGTCTATAGCAGAAATTCCCGACACCTCAGTTCCACATGAGCTCCGAAAGATGTGGATAAGGTGGTAAAACAAAACATCTAATACCGAATTTCTCATTAGGGCTGGCATTCCCTCTATCTTCATTCACTGCAAAGAGCCCAAGTTAGATGAGCAAGGCACATCGTTCATATGCCAGATGAATGTATTTGAAAATACAGCTGCTCTCTGGCAAACTTTGTGAGGGAAGAGCGTGTTGTTTGAGGAAAAAGAAGCACTTCAAAGACTCACTTAAGAGATCCCTGAAAGACTTGCACATCAATAGTGCCTCATGGGACACCTCTGCACAAGACCATCAATCCTGGCACAGCAAGATCAGATCTGGCCCCTGTGCAGCAGAACAGCAAAAATTGATGAGGTGAAGAGAAAATGTGCCACTCATTTGGCCAGAGCTGTCAACACCTCTAATTCTATACCAAACCTTGTGTGGTCGAAATGTGGGATAGACTTTTGTGCCTGGATTGGCCTCATTAGTGATTAGTCATCTCCGAACACAATGCTTGACAACAGATAAATGAAGCTGTCATCATGATCGACATCAATGGACAAAAAGAACCCATTAGTTTTCTTTAAGGTAATATTGCAATAAATTTAATCAGGCTAGAACTTACACCAATATTGTCCTAAACAACATCCCATCGTGTACATTTACATACCAGGAGAGTTAGCTCCCTTTCTCATGTTGGAAATTCTTCACTTACAAGCTGCATTCTGTCACCCAGTATTGTCATGCTGTGGTTATAATGGAATGTACAGTTTCACAAATGTTCACTTTTTGGTTATTTTCAGTTTGTTTTCTTTAATGTTTGCATTTTTTAGAATGATCAAGCATAATTATCAATATTATTGTGTTCTAATATCATCATAGACGCTAAATATCTTGGGAAAGGCATTTAATATGCGAAGTAAAAATTTAAAGGCAATACATATTGTTTAATATGAAAGTATGTAAAAAAAAACAAAGCAAGATAATGTCGATTACCTTGTTGATCCACCCACTCTGGATGTAATCTCGAGACCTCAGAGCTCCCGAAGCTTGTGACGTAGAGTTCTCTATGATGTTTATCCATGCACATTGCCAAGATCTGCTGAGGAATACCTTCATTGTGCACTGTCACTAGTTCCAAGCTCTTTGTTAGCTGATAGATGCACGAAAGGCCCCTATTACAAACATATATAAATCCCAATCTGTCCACAGATATTCCATTAAGGTTCTGCAGATCCTCTCGGCAGTACGCAAACTTCTTTCTGCCGTCCATAACATCAAACGCGTACACACCATTATAAGGGGAGCCTGAATCAACACTACATGTTATGTAGACCGATGAGGTTTTATCATCTGTAGCCAAATAACTATAACCATCAAACCCATATTTACATATCTTGTGAACCGTGCTGACTGTGATCTTGTGAATTGTGCCGACCTCACTATCTTGAAGAGGAACAAGACCCCAACAAAAGTATTCTTTTGTGTCCTTTGCAATCTTCATCCCACTCACCACAAGCATTGATCTTGACTTCAAGAACCCCAATCCATAACACCGAGCTAGGCTGCGTTTAACATTTAAAATCCACAGTCGTCTTATGGATATAGACAGACCGTTGGACTCAATTGTTAAAATCTCAATCTCACCTGTCTCTAACGTAACCGCCACTTTGGTTCCTATGTCATCCAAGACACAAACATCTCTGGGCTTTGACATTGGTCTGATGTCGCCAGTAACGTTCCAGTACGGCAGTTGTAGAGACGCAGGTTACCCTCTGTATAGTCTACTATTATCATTGTTTCTGCAGACAAAACAGCAACGCTTCTGTACACGATGTGAAGGCGAGCTATAAAATGTCAGTAAAATTGCCATGATAATGATAACAAAATATAGCACATGTAATACATGGTTAAGCTAATCTAATTAAAGTAACTTCTACACGTCAATATATGACGAATGCGAGTGTTTTATCTTAAACAACAATGTCACAGCTTTAGCACTAGCAAGAGTGGCGAGAAGTCATCATTATAAATATTGTCGTCATCCTCATCATCATTCTTGTGCTGGATGTTTTCTCGTAAAGTGTCATTGTTATTTATATAGCTACATCTTAATTAAGTAGTAATCATAATAAACGGAATAATAATAACAACAACAGGAACAATAACAGCATTAAATAATAATAATAATAATAATAATAATAATAATAATAATAATAATAAGAAGAAGAAGAAGAAGAAGAAGAAGAAGAATTAGTATTCTACTATTAGGATAATTATTATAATATTTGCTGTAGTTATATTGTGGATAACTTGCAACTCAGTTCTCATTCATGTGAAGACCTTATAGGCTAACAACATAAAGACACAGAAAAGAGACACAGCTATACATAAAATAAGCGTAGTACAGGCAGTACATAAACGCGTGCCTTAACTTGTTTCAGTCACTCTATTAGTAGATATCAACAGTCCTCTCATCCATCGAAGAAGACACAAGTCGGTTAGTTTGAAATGCAATTTTGGTATAAAACTAATTTGTATTATGTAATACTTCCTTATTATTGCATTGCTTTCGTTTCTGGGAACTCGTCGCTGAGCTAATTAATCACTCCTCCACTTTGTATAAAGGAGCATCATTCAAAAGAGCGTAATGTCAGCGAGACTCTTTACCTTAATAAATCCCTTCTTAACTAGTCATGAACCGAGAGGACAGTATGGAATGAGGGAAACTTTGCAATAGCTGCAGATAATAAGTATATAGTTAGGATTGTCCTTCCCATTCCTCCAGCAAGAATACATTTTAACAGCAGTAATATATATATACTGCTTCCTCTTCAACGCTGAATATTCCCGTTTGGATAGCTCATGATGACCTTAGCAAACTGTTATGGACAACAATAGTACCTACCATTACGGTTGGAGTGTTTACTACTGTAGACTGGAAGGAGATTGGGTCAAATTCAGTCCAGTGCGATCTGTGACTGAATGAATGAGAATGCAGTGTGAGGCAGCCAACATGAAGCTCTCATAACATTCAAGTAGACCTAAGGTGTTAAGGGATGTAATCGTTATGAAGGTAATATTTTTTTCTTTGAGTGACTGATATTCCTTTCGCCCGGTACAATGATGATTTCTACAGTTATCTTTATCGATATTGACAATTCGAGGAGGTTCCAAACTTCTAAACAAAGTGGAGAATGTGTACCTCTATGACGTCGATAGTATGGAAATGCTGACGTGGTGCATAATGGCATAATGGGATCATAAGTCAATGACACCTTATGAGGTTGGCACATTCTAAGTTGATCATTAGAAGCGTTGTATCTTGTATATCACACACTCTCAATTGAACTACACTGCTATGAGCACCCATCTTCAATGTGATGTCTCCGTGTGCAGAACGGAGTCATGATTAGAGATCTGTATTGAGATTTGTTCCCTCTGGGGAGAGGGTAGCAAATTTAACTGCTTTATCCCATCTCTTTATGTTGGTAACAAGACGAAGTCTGGTCGCCTTGACAAACAGAATTACAGATACTTCAGAACAGAATCTTTTAAGACCTTTTGCACATGATAGTCTTTGAAATACTGGATGATTGATATTCCTATAGGACTAAACGGAGCTGCTACTATCTGATCACCATGGCAATTCTCCCGAGGCAGAGTCGTGGAGGAATAGGATAGCTCGAAAATAAAATACATACCGGGACGCTGGGAATATGGAGACATGGCAGGAGAGGGTGCACATTCCTAGCGCCGAACTTATCCCTAATGTTTGAAGTTCATGTCACTAGGAGACTGAATCCGAAGACGTGTTCACTTGACCTGAATGCATGCAATGTACTAGTTAGTGACGGGCGAGAAAAAAGCTTTGAACAGAAGCTGTTTTTGAAATGGTTGAGACTGCACCTGATTGAAGAATGTTGGAGAAGTTATCATATGCACGTCAAGGTGTACTCACTTCGTCCGATGCGCATGCACAGGAATCGATGTTAAAAGTGTCTGCCACATAGGAGGGATAACAAATCCAAGGAATATCAATAATTCAAATGCTAAAAGGCGGGGACCGTAGGGGCGAATCCAGAGAATGAAAACGATAGATGGAGACATATGCCAGTGTGCGGAGCATATAATGATGGACAAACCACTCCTTTGGTTTAAAAACACGGAGTCGTCAATATTTATGGATCAGCAGATGTTGTGGACGGGAGGATGCCCAATAAACCCTCTCCAGACTGAAGAGAATCTTCTTCTCTTCGGACATAAATCTGGGGAAAAGTGGACAGTATAATTCGTTCTTCATATTAACAAACGTCCGAACTTACTTTCCCTCCATCACTTGATATCACAGGTTCGTCTAAGAACTCTATCCAGTCAGCATTATGGAAAGGACACAATAGTTCTGACCCCAGTCTCGAAGCGATAAAGATATCCATTCCAGTATTTGTCTGTTGAAAGGAGAGATGTCTAAATGTAGTTTCTGCCATGTTGAAACTCATCGGATGAGTGATGGGACTTACTCTACCAGATTTCATCCTGGGCGAATGGATCGTTGATCTGTTTTATACCATAATGAAAGTGTATGGATGTCTCCTACTTTATATCCCAGTCATGAACATCCATGACGACAAGGTAGGGTTAAGGGTTATTCTCTTTCCGGAACGATGGATCATTGCATCCGGCAGTGATTGAACACGAAAATAGGGAAGTGCGGATGTCCCGTCAAATGAAAAAGCACAAACCGGCTAGCAGTCTTCATTGCGATTAAACCTCAACATAAGAAGAAAGAATCCTATTGAGTCAAAACAGGTCTTAAGTCCAATAGTCAAACTACCGGCGAACAATGGATGAAGCCTGGTTTGCGGTTGATGATTGCTGCATAGTGCTCGGTGACCAGTCAAAAGCTTGATCCAAAGACGAAGATGTGATGGTTGCTCCAACATCAGATTTATTCAATCGAGATAATTGTTCTTCCCTCCCAGGCATGAGCGATTCGATTACCAATCTCATCAGAATACACTTTCAGTAGGCGTTGCACTTTGAAAACTGGGGTGCTCGATTTTCTCTCAGGCGTATTCCCAATAGTTAGGTCAAGAATGAATTTCTCAATAACACGGTCGTCATCATAGCCAGCCTCAGAAATCCTTGCCCTTTATGTAATCTTGCGGTAAAGTTCCTGCTCCATGGGTCCTGTAGTCTTCCCCAAAACGGACAGAGATCAAGACCTATCCAGGGAACGGAAAGATCTTAAAGTAATGAGGAGCAAGAAAATGGTTCTTATTATTCTATTGGTATCTGCGGTGACTTTCCTGAAAGTCAAACATTTAATGTATTCACATACGACAAATCGGTTATACGTCCTTGCGTGCTTAACCATTGCACGATAGGTAAATGCTGTGTGTGTCCCACTGGGCTTCATGTGCCTGAAACAGACTATAATCATGCCAAGTTTGTTTGATTTATATTCCCTTTTTCTAAAATTACACAACCGGACGTTCTGCCAGCGCTCTTACGAAATAATCAGAATTAGCAATCAAGTATTGATTTAGCGTAATACGATATCAGTAAATACCTATGATTTAAAATATAGGTTTAGAGTGGTATGTAAGTGCATATTTCGAACTGAAAATTAAAAATATTTATGTTTCCCAAGACTGTGTGAGAGAGAGGCTTCTTTAACCAAATATTTCTTTTTTAAGATGTGTGTGTAGTTTGTTGACATATATTTTGTATTTATTTATTTGGCTTAATTTTCTATTGCGCAGGTTGATGATTGGTGCAACTTAACATATAAAGATATAGCATCGCGTTTCAAATAGGCAAATCATGAGGCCAGTATTTATTCTCTGTATCTAATTATGTATCTTTGGGAAATTATTTGCTTCAAATTCAAATTAAACTATGACTTATCTATACCATACCGTCTTGCAGTTTTACAGACCCAACCTTGACCGGTTTGCAGTCCATTACTTTTGCCCCTCCTGTGGCCATTGTGTCGTTTCAACAGACTGCGAGGTTCGAGGTCAGTTTACTTTAAGTGAAATGACTAGGCCATCTGGCAAGGTGTAGACTTTAGAATTCAGCTGCAAAAAATGGTAAAACATTTTTTTATACAAAAGTCCATGTCGTATACACATTATAAGATGTATGTATGAATGAATGAGCAGGAGCGCCTTGTATAGACATTCTTCAAGGATGCAAGGAAAAATGCTTATAACCAGCAGCCGTATTACAAACATAATAGTAGTGTTAATTGCGAAATAACAAAACAAATATAAATATTGGGATAATCTGCCAAGAGCTCGAAGATACATTGTACTTTGCTTAGTTCCCAACGAATGAATCAGTTCCTATATAAAGAAACGGTTCACGCCTGCCTCAATGTTCTACTTCTGCAGCATCAGACACAATCCCAAAAATAACTGAATTTTGTTTTTAGTTTTAGTAATGAAAATAAAGAGACCGAAATCACTTGATATAATTATTGGAGACGCCGCTGAACTAAGAGATGTTTGAAATTGTTGCAAGCCCATACACTATTTCTCGATTATGGAATAAATTCTCTGGTGTTTGTTTAGTGTTTTAGAGAAATAACACACTGGATCAATAAAGCCAGTTTTGTCTTCTTGAATCAATAATATACCATGCCTTACATCACTCACATCAAGAGACAAATTAAATAATTGACTAAACGTTTCGAGCTGAATTAACTAATGCATTTTTAAGTATTGCCTTTAATTTATCAAAAGTCCTCTAACATTTGTCAGACCAATTCGTACTCACCGACAGCTTCAGCTGTTCTGCACGAAGCAAACTTTTCGATAATATCCAACTATATACAAACATCGCGTCAGTCGCTTTTTATCACATGCAATGGAAGTTCAGATATAGCCTTGGACTTAACTTTTATCGGTTTAACTTGACTATGTCCCACAATATGTCCTACAAGTGTAACAGAAGCACGACAAAACGACCTTTTACCGAAATTAATTGTGAAATTTGCACTGCGTCGATCAAAGTATGTACGAGTGGTTTTCAGGTGATATTTCAAGGTAGTATTGTAGATGACACGTCATCGATGTACGCATCACAATTATATTGACCATATGTTATCACGTTCGTTAGACATTAGAGTATGGACATTTAATTTTTTGTATAAAACGGCATCATTTTGTATTGATAAATCTATCTGAATCCCTTTCAAGATATCACAATTGATGAGATATTTTTCATTTCTAATTGTGTCAATGCAATTTTCTATTCTTGGTATTGGAAAGAAATATATTGTGCTGACATTTTCATTTGTTATAGTCAGTACGCAAACGGAATGTATTACATGGTTTATAACAAGAATATATGGTTAAATCCACTTACTAAACGTCGGTTCAACAAAATAGTCCTCAATGAAATATTGATTTTCCTTTTGTTCAATAGTCCAGCTTGAAATTACTCATTCTGTAAGCGTCGTGTTTCTCAATGCTGTGCAGAATCTAAAATGCCAACATCAAGAGTAATTGCATTTGTTATTGTAGGAATATAAGGGCAGTAATAATTGTTTTAGTACACATTTTTTTGACATGCAGTCGTACTGCTTCTGTCATCATGATACATACAGTATATATATATATATATATATATATATATATATATATATATATATATATATATATATATATATACGTATCCTTCTTGTATCCTAAATAATATCCCTCTCATAGATTTTCTCTCTTAATTGAAATGTTTACACTGAGATTGCTCTGGCTTTCTGTTTATTACTGATTGATCTGAGAGCGTTAGTTTTGCATGTGTGGGATTACATATACTGTCGATTATTTTTCTTGTTTGAATCAATTATAGGATTTAATAAAGTTGTCTTTATTTTCTTATACACTCATAATAAGACAATAGTCAGGAAGAATTAACAAGCAAAGAAACATAAATATGGCTGACTCTTTCTAGAAACAAATGATTTACAATTCGTGGGATATTAGTGGGGCATATGTTTGAAACACATTTCATCTTCGATATATTACTTCTTTCAACATCTACTTTGTGCATCGTCAAAGTTTATGAGTGTTAAACACCAGTGAGAAGTTGCATGCATTCTGATTTTCATTATTCACACGCAATTCAATATATATATATATTTCTTTCATAATAGAAATTATTGGCAAAGGCTGTGGAACAATCGAATTTCATCTTATTAAAATAATGTGAATCTGAGATTCACAATTGTAAAACAACAAATCAGATACAATACAAATCCATTCAAGATCCTGCGAGGATATAATAAATGCTATACTGTGAACAAAAACAAATATCGATAAGATATTCACAAGACATATATTTGCTTCAGCTTTATACGTTTTTCTGTTTCTTATCATTTTATTTCCTGCGTTGTTAGGAATTTGACGTCAATGGTGATTGACCCTTAAACGCGCCATGAGCTTATTTCCTTTATGCGAGACACGCTTCAAACGAATCAGAAAATAACTGTGTTAATTCCAGCATGACTAGAGCTTGAGGAATATCATTATAGAGAACCGGACCAAAGTTAATGAGGAATAAACTATTGATCACAATGACGAACTGTTTTGATGAAGGTGTGGTACACATAACTTCACGGGGCATCATGAATACAGGCATAGATAATACACATGCTGATTACCCTCCCCAGTAGGGTAGGAACTATGAAACGTATGTGCTTTTTTTTGAACCTGCAGGGCATTCAGTCCGGTAGCGCATATCCGTCTGATATAACAACTGTCAACGTCGATCACGAGTTGTATACAATATCCTAATCCCATTTGCTCCATTCTCAGTTACCAGGATATTCAGTTGCAAAGTCTCGAATTGCATGTGGTGGCGAATTCATTAATCTTAAGGAAACCATAAGAGCCGAAAAGTCAGCACGTATTTCCTTATAAGCCTGCAGTAACATAGCATTAAATCGAAACAATTCAATTTCGTATTCAAATAATGAATGCCCAAGGCTTTGATAAAAGCAGACTAGATTTGGAAGTTTAAGTTGTAGATAATAAATGCAGCCAATATATTTCATCCCTCTCAACAATAGGCATAAACTAACAGAACATGGCAAAAGCTATTGCAGCCATTGCGATTTGTTTTCCATGTTCTCTTTTTTACTCACATTGTATATATGACCATGTTTAATTTAGGCATATCATTATTCATTTCAATTTCGCAAATTTTCACGAGAAAACTTTTCATTTTCAGGACTAGTAAAATTTCTTACATTGCATTCCTGACTATGCATTTATGAAATTAAATGTATACGTATGTCATTCATCCTAACTAGAATGTAATAATTACATGCAAACTATATTATAACTTCTTCGCACGTTCTAGCCGATCTCGAATCGCATTCATTGCAATACAAATATGTTTAAATCACAACCGCTGAGTAAGCAAGTTCTATTTTTAAATTTTTAATTTTAAACAACACTCGTATCCATCTCTCCCTTCCTACTTTGATACCTGGTATACTTTGCAAATCGCATACTCCATTCTGATAACTTCTTGATGAGCATTTTCTAAGCAGCGAGCCCAGAGACACAATCATGGCACATTCAAATTTCTGAGTCTCTCTTTAAGAGGAAAGTAATAATATTAAGCGAAGGTGATTCAAGGGTTAAGCAGGACTCTACCATTAGTATTACAATTAGATTCATAAATTTCTAAAAGAGTTCTGTCATGGAGGGTGAGGTAGACATGTTCCTGTTTGGTCATGCTACTAAACTTTCTATATTCTCCCAGTGTCTATAAGGATGATCATGACTGCAGTATAACAACCCTCATTCTTTGTTGACTCATCTATAAACGAATTCCACTTTATCACGTTATTATTATTATTATTATTTTTGTATATGGGGTCTGTGTTGTTCTCTGCATTTTTCCTGCAACACAGACCCCTCTTCCTGGAATTTCTAGACCTCACCAAGGCATTCAATCTGGTCAGCAGAGACGGACTCTTCACAATTCTGGCGAAAATTGGTTGCCCTCCAAAGCTGCTAAGCATGATCCAGTCCTTCCATGATGACATGAAAGGCACAGTGCAGTACGATGGCTCAACATCCGCCCCCTTTGACATCCGCAGTGGAGTTGAACAGGGCTGTGTCCTTGCCCCCACGCTCTTCGGCATCTTCTTCGCAGTCCTGCTCAAGCACGCCTTTGGGACGTCCATAGAAGGGATTTACCTGCACACACGATCAGACGGCAGACTGTTCAACCTGGCACGACTGAAGGCAAAGAGCAAAGTGCGTGAAGTAACCATCAGGGATATGCTCTTCGCAGATGATGCTGCTCTAGCCACCCACACAGAAGCTGAGCTTCAGCGCCTGATGGCCCGCTTTGCTAAAGCATGTGATGAGTTTGGACTAACCATAAGCCTAAAGAAAACAAACGTGATGGTTCAGGACGCGGACCCCCCCCCCCCCCAGCATCATCATCAACAACTACGAACTTGAGGTGGTGAGTCAGTTCATGTATCTTGGCTCTACCATCACCAATAACCTCTCGCTCGATGCTGAGCTCAACAAGCGGATCAGAAAGGCATCAACAACTCTCTCCAGGTTGTCGCAGAGACTGTGGAACAACAGCATGCTGACCATGAACACTAAGATCACCGTGTACCGTGCATGCTTGCTAAGCACTCTCATGTATGCCAGTGAAACCTGGACTATGTACGCCTCACAAGAGAAAAGACTGAGCGCCTTTCACATGCAATGCTTCCAACGCATACTCGGGATCACCTGGAGCGATCGAGTAACAAACAACGAGGTGCTAGAGCGTGCCAAGATTCCCAGCATGATCACACTCCTCCTCCAACGCTGCATCAGATGGCTGGGCCATGTACGTCGGATGGTTGACGGACGGATCCCCAAAGACATTCTTTATTCGGAACTCGCCTCTGGCAAAAGGTCGATCGGACGGCCACATCTCCGCTTCAAGGATGTCTGTAAGCATGACATGAAAGCCCTTGATATTGAGTCAACACCTGGGAAGAGCTCGCTCTAGACAGATCAGGCTGGCGACATGCTCTGATCACTGGTCTGAAAACTGGAGAGGACAAGCAACGCTTGCTAGCTGATGAAAGACGATCGCAGAGGAAGAAGAAGCAGCTTCAACCAACACCTGACACAACCTTCAAGTACAGCAAGTGCAGCAGGGACTGCCACTCCCGCATTGGACTACTTAGCCACAGCAGACGCTGCACAACCACCAACCGGGACATCTCTCATGGGCGCAGTTCCATCGTCTCTCTAG
This sequence comes from Sinohyriopsis cumingii, assembly GCA_028554795.2. Lineage (NCBI taxonomy): Eukaryota > Metazoa > Mollusca > Bivalvia > Unionida > Unionidae > Sinohyriopsis > Sinohyriopsis cumingii. The sequence continues at coordinate 99,014,610 of CM068824.1, forward strand.
ACTAACGGATGCCAACAACAATTTTTTTTTATATGGACATTATTGTAGCAAGGGTCAACATTCCGGGTACAATTGTAGATACAATAAGCACGCACCGAGAACGCCAAATTGTAGAGCTTAATACGTTCAAGACATTTATATCTTCTATATTCATTCTTGAAACGATTGTATTTTGTATTAAATTGACTCTTCCGAAATCGATTTTGTTACTTATAAACAGTATTCGTATACGACACATAAGCGTCCAACAAACTATTACGATTTTATGTCTGAAATAAAATGCACGAAATCCAAGGAATCAAAAATACATTTTCCAGAGCTTTAACTTTAAATCAAAAGTGAAGTGAAGTTTAACTTGATTCTGTTTCTTTTTTTCCTAAGTGTATTTTTATTATTGTTTTTAATTCGACTATACTTAAACATACTCTGGTCTTTTAGGAATTTTGCCATCACCGGGCGGATAAAACCAATCAATTTGATCTCTGACCTTATGGTCTATTTATTCATTCAGCCTTCGAGCTGTCCTAACATTTTCCGAATCGTTACAGAAGACCAAGAAAACCAAGATGGTCAATGTCGATTGTTAAATATCATATATCTCGAGTAATTCTGGCAGTAACTTCGTCATCGATTACGACGTTCTGTGACAGAGTGCTGCGAAGATAGTATACATGTTAATTACTCTCAATATGTTGCCTTTGATTGTGATGTTGGGCTCAGGATACGAGTTTCTTGGTTGCGCTGGCTGTTACATTTCTTCAGTTTTAATTGTGTTGATTTTATGGCCCAATCCAAGCGTCAGAGAACTTGTCGACGCTGTGTTGCAGGTCAGCTTCAGAGCCAACGTTGAGGACGAAGTCATCAGCAAATAGTAATACGCTAACGATGTTTATCGTGACTTTAGATTTTGCATGAAGCCTCTTCACATTCAAAAGTTTAAATCGGTACACGCTGACGAAGTCATTAAAAAAACTTTGGAATCAGCTATGACACGTGAGACAAGACTGCCCAGGAAAGGGGCGTGCGACGCTTCTCCTTCAGAAAAGGAGCTGCAGCTTGTGAGGCCAAGAAGACAGCCGCAGTAGAACAACAGAGGGAGGCCAGGAAACCCAGTGCCAGTAACCCCACGATCTACTTTGCTGCCATATCTTCGCGCACTGCCATACAACATTCAGGGCGCAGAATAAGAAAACAAAAAACAATAAATTCAACTTTCTCAAACACAGCAAATTTATGGATGTATGTTGGATTGATAAAAATGTCAATAATCCTCACAGTCTTTAGTTGGATAATGTGCCATATGCCTGGATCATGTAGATGAGTTAACAGGTTTTGATGTATAACACTAATATAATCCAACATGTTCTTTCCTGAATTCACTATAATTCCAAATTAATAATTTAGCCCAAGAATATTATTGAGCAATATGCAATTACAGCGAATAATTTAAATAATTAAAAAAAATCCAAATTACAGCTGAACATAACAGTAAAACTGACCCCATGTTGGTTACTAAAATAGAATTGAGTAATTGTTCAAGTAAACAACATTGTTATAAAACGCCAGTACACTATATTAGAGCCAGAATGTAGGTTAGTTCATTTCTGAAACATTTAAAGTTGTCAACTAGTTTATGACTTTCCAAAATGAAACGCAATGTCCTAAACTCTGATTAAAATAAAGATGTGTATCGTAATAGATGATGATCATAATATTTAATCTATAATCACCGAGAAATATTATTTAATTTTGAAGAATCTGAGGATTTTACTAAAGCCTAAATATTTCCTTGAAAGAATGCAGATTTATTTCAACACTAAACCGATCCATTGTTCACAACTTGGAGCATCAAACTTAATACTTGTTTTCTTTTTTCCACGGTTCATATGCATTTTTTTCCGCATTTTTAAATCGCTCCTCTTACTCTGTGTACACACTTTGTGCTCTGCGACGATCATTCTTATTCAGAATATTTGAATATTGGATATCAACGGAGGACCCGACGGTATTACTACCGTCATCATAACCCTTTGTTTTTACAAAATGTATGTTCACTATGTTTACTTTTTGTCGCACATCTGTCTTCAGAATACCCGTATATACAACCTCGGTATTTACTTGAGGATATAAACCAAATTTAAACAAATCATTAGATTGTTGTAAATTATTGTCATATCCATTTTAAAACCAGATAAAGCACGTGCAAAGGGAAACCACATAGGTACATTCAAGACTATTGATAAAATTGCACATGCGAGAATGGAATTCATTCGTAACACCACTGGAATTCATTGAGAACATTATGCTTTTGGACTGTGATAGAACCTTTAGTATTATTTGGGTTTTATTCACAATGTTTTAAGTTACTTTTAAAAGTTCACTTTCACTTCTTGAATATTATTAATTTCAAGTCACTTAGATGAATACCATAGAGGCGTAACACATTCTAGCCTGAGCTGACATAATAAATCTATGGATCATTCTTATTCAGAATATTTGAATATTGGATATCAACGGAGGACCCGACGGTATTACTACCGTCATCATAACCCTTTGTTTTTACAAAATGTATGTTCACTATGTTTACTTTTTGTCGCACATCTGTCTTCAGAATACCCGTATATACAACCTCGGTATTTACTTGAGGGTATAAACCAAATTTAAACAAATCATTAGATTGTTGTAAATTATTGTCATATCCATTTTAAAACCAGATAAAGCACGTGCAAAGGGAAACCACATAGGTACATTCAAGACTATTGATAAAATTGCACATGCGAGAATGGAATTCATTCGTAACACCACTGGAATTCATTGAGAACATTATGCTTTTGGACTGTGATAGAACCTTTAGTATTATTTGGGTTTTATTCACAATGTTTTAAGTTACTTTTAAAAGTTCACTTTCACTTCTTGAATATTATTAATTTCAAGTCACTTAGATGAATACCATAGAGGCGTAACACATTCTAGCCTGAGCTGACATAATAAATCTATGGATATGTTAGCTTCTTTAATATATATATATATATATATATATATATATATATATATATATATATATATATATATATATATATATATATATATATATATATATATATATAATTTGTAGGCTTGAAGCGGATCTAATTTGGATATCAGCTTCACAAGGTATATATTTATTCAAATTACCTACACTCAGTTTTGGTTAAACAGATGTAACATCCAAAGTGCTTGAAATAAAACTTGCCAGTGTCTGCCAGTCTTTCGTTATTAAATTATTTTGTCTGTATCAAGGCAGCCTAAATTTTAGAATGGTCCTGTTAAACTACATTTTACCCTAGGATGGGTCTATTGATGAGGTCCTAGCTGAATAGGTTTCGTTCTCTACTGTGTAAGGTTTATTTAAAATTTGACTTATATTTTAAGGTTTTATCTTGTACTTATTTATTGGGGTCCATGCAATTATTCAATATTCCACCGTCTGAATTGTGTTGATGTGCCTCTAAACTGTCTACATGAACTTTATATGATTAATTTAATTAATATGCAGTTTTGCGAAAATATATATAATATTTTTTAAGTCTGCTAAAGGGTTCAGGTCCTTTTAGAACGTAAATACTATTTTGGATTAATGGCAGGTTTGAACGAAATTATAGTATAGATTTGTGTCGATACTTAAGAGCAAATATCAATGAATGCATAATGTTATTTAAATGGCACTGTGTACATTGACTTCAAAGGAATTCACGTTTAGGAATGTTCAACATGTGAACTATAACTGTGTATTTGTGTTTGTGTTAATAAAACAAACACGGGATTATCTAATAACCGAGGATAGTAGACTTGTACTTGCAAAGTTTATATACAAATTTTAAAATATAACTCTTCCTAATAAGCCGATGTCATTTCTCCAATGCCATCTTCTCCATGTGAATTTCCATAATACCACGCCATCAGTCTAATAACTTTAGACACTTTTTGCATCATATTTCAACAAGCAATATTGTGAATAACTGATCTTGCACGACAGACGTTTGTTATTGCAATAAACTAATGCTAGCAATATCGACAGCGTTCAAATTACCTCCTTTGTGATATGCATTCGTTGTTTATACAGTTAGGTCAAGTGAATGAACGTAATATAAATGAAAAAAAGTTACTATTATGTCAGCAAATTTTGATATTTGTATAACAGTATTATTAGATTCATTTCACTAACTCTGTTTTTCCTTCCATTTATTTACCTTGTTTGTGCTTTTGTCGGTCTTGCTACACTACTACGGGTTCTACGACAACAGTCTCTTTCTGCCAAATCCAAATCACCACTAAAGTACCACTAATATTTCTGTTCGTGTTGTTTCTGTAACTTATCTACTAAATCAATTAATTGATTTTAAGCCTCCCTGACCGATTTATGCGGTATATACCGAAATGATACTTGCATTACAGTAAATGAGTTTATATTCAAGACATTTTAAACTAGAAGAATATTAGGATAAAGATGTCTCTAAATTTTATTTTGTAACAATTTAAAAATGCATATCCTATGAGAAAGGTAATAGTGAGCTTTGCCGAACATATCGAGCCTTATCCTGTATTCAGAAAATGCATCGACCAGAGTGTCAGGCAAATTCTCAATATTACACAGTTAACAATTAAGGAAATGATTGCATCCGCTAAAGGTCAAAAGGTCACATTGAACATTTTGTTAGATAAGGTAAGTAAGTAGTTTAATTACATTTTTACCAGTTTGATGTAAATATCAAAATCATAACATTAGTTTAAGTATGCTCTCAAGTTGAGGAACTTTATTAATACGGATACAAACACAAAATACTGTATATCCAAAATAATCACATTCTTCCTTTCATATTTTTTTATTCATTGACTGTTCCTTATATTTTTCTCTATGATACGAGCCTCAGATCATTGAAGCACTTCACCTAGGCACATATTTTTAATATTACGAACATTTTAGATATTGCCTATCATATTGACATCATCATCACAGATTTTTAATATTACCAACATGGTAGATATTGCCTATCATATTGACATCATCATCAAAGATTTTTAATATTACCAACATGGTAGATATTGCCTATCATATTGACATCATCATCAAAGATTTTTAATATTACCAACATGGTAGATATTGCCTATCATATTGACATCATCATCAAAGATTTTTAATATTACCAACATGGTAGATATTGCCTATCATATTGAAATCATCATCAAAGATTTTTAATATTACCAACATGGTAGATATTGCCTATCATATTAACATCATCATCAAAGATTTTTAATATTACCAACATGGTAGATATTGCCTATCATATTGACATCATCACAGATTTTTAATATTACCAGCATGGTAGATATTGCCTATCATATTGACATCATCATCAATGATTTATAGATGATGAGTAGCCTTTATTAAAAGGTCACGAATACCCATTGATAAAAGTGCACGATACTTTGAAGTATTATAAAGATGGTAGTTTGATAAAAGTGCACCATACTTTGAAGTATAATAAAGATGGTAGTTTGATAAACTTCCGGCTTGCTAAAAAACAGTTAAAAAACCGTTTTTTAGACATGACATTGCTTTAGACATGCTGCCGTAATGCATTCATATTATTTCGTTCTGCACAATACGCTTACAGTTGTTATGCATATTTGTGTTTATTTCCCTTTGTTTTATTTTTGTTCATTTTTTCTTTTATCATGTAATCATGTAATCATGTCTTTGTATGTATGTATGTATGTATGTATGTATGCATGCATGTATGTATGTATGTATGTATGTATGTATGTCTGTATGTATGCATTTATGTATGTATGCGAGGGAATTCCATTCAAAACTTCCTTGAAATCGATTATTTGAATTTATTCAATATTCGGAGCCAATCAGCTCTTGTGGACCAATTAGATGTTTTATGTTTGTATTTGTTTTAACCATGCATACATATTTTGAGGAATGATCTCAAAGAAAGCATTTCGTGTTGCCAATAAACATCAAAGTGGTTTACCAAAGAAACATGTTCCTCTATCTGACATTTTGAGTCTAAATAATAGAACCATAGTCATTCAGCAAGTAAATACTGGCCACTTTCTTAAATATAAAACATTTGAACCAAATGAATAATTTCCATTGGAAAGGACACAGCAAAATATGATTTGGTAAGCTTCATTTTGTAAACACTTTTCCTGTGCTCTCATGTATGTTTACGATAAATATGGGCGTGGGAAATATTTTAATATTTTCATATGAAAATACGGATATTAGATAATTTGATAACTAATTTTTTGGACGTTTGTGTCCTCAATGAATTTCTAAACGTAGAACTTTAATTTGAATTTAAAAGCACGCACTTTATACATATAACGTGATCTTGTTAAAGTTTTATCACATTTTAAGAGGGCCCGGAGTGGCCGAGTGGTCTAAAAAGCCCTCCGTTACGGATCACTGCCATCTCACCTCTTTCTGCGTGGGTTCGATTCTAGGATTCGGCTAACGTGGGTGTGTGAGAAAGCTTGCCACTAGCTTCTCGTGGGTCGGTGGTTTTTCCCGGGGTTTTCCCGGGTTCTTCCTCCACTAATAATACTGGCCACCATGCATAGCCTATCGTGTGCTGAAAAATGGCGTCAAACCCCACAACAACAACACATTTTATAGGGCAAATAATGTTAAGTATTCCTTACTATTCACGTTTACAAATGAATACTTTTCTCAAATCAGCGAATAAAATAGTTGTATTATAAGCAATAATTTCATCACAGATCTTTTATTGTTTCTGTGCTAACATATTTTTAACGTACATTAACTTGGAAATATAATTATGTTGAAATGTTTTCCATTATAACCCTTCATATCAAATTTTTGAAACAAACACATTTTAAGTTACATTGTTTATATTTATATGTATCAAGTAATATCAGCATATTGAAAAACTGAATAGCTTAAACTCTCGTGCCGTGAATTTGCACATCTTTGTGTTCTTAGACAGAAAACTTTAATTCAATAGAATAAGTAACATGGGAGTCAAATACGCAACTCAAAAGAACGGATATTCTTGTTGTCCATTTATAGAGAAATATCATCTTAATGACATACTTGAATAATATTGGTTGAAGATTCAACACGTTTAAAATGGAGTCCGTGCGAAAACATATTTACAGTAGTGATTAAAACGGAAACACAAAACATGTAATGGCTTGCCATCATAAATCTCCGTACATTTTCCTGCACATTACCACCGTGATCACATTTCCAATTAACACAAGGCTTATAATCCAAAAAAGGACGCATGTATGATGCGTCTCTTTACTTTGGTTACATATAAAAGCCTTGGCCAGAACATATTTGAAACTGTCACTTTAAACTTAAAAATGATTGTTTTGTTGTGAATATGACCAGAAAAAAGGGCCCCTCACAGATCGCATCTCTCTTTGTATATAATGTATCATCCTTCCAAGGATGTATGTGCTTGATAAGTTAGGAAAGAAAGAAAGAAACAAAAATCACCGTAATTGGACATGTACAACTCCTTTCTGGCACCACAATCAAGAGATAGGAAAATTATACCCCACTTATTCTTAGGCACAATCAAGACAGCCTATGTTTTAATGCTCAGTGAATTTCGACCAGGAATAAGTGTGTGTGTGTGTGTGTGTGTGTGTGTGTGTGTGTGTGTGTGTGTGAGAGAGAGAGAGAGAGAGAGAGAGAGAGAAGATATCAAAATAACCCTGATGTTCTTTTCTCGGTGGGGATAAAGCAAAACAAAAAAATCATCATGAGATCAATCGGTCTCACATGCTCGGATCACTAGTTTTGCAAATATTAAATCTTCTTTATCTTCACTTTTCAAAGTAACTTCAACTATGTTGTGCCACTGGAAGGTTACATAAATATACGAGTACCTTGCTATATGCTAACGCATAAATCACATCAAAGAAATGCATGAATATGTACTCACTTTTGGGTGATACTGACCCTTTCTTTGTCTTTGCTCTCACGCTTACTCTTTCTTTGTCTGCATCATATATGCATCGTCTATCCGCCTAGGTATCATACTTGTGAATCACAATCACTACTACCACAAAAGGCCAACATTCAGCCATAAATATGGTCTGAAGTACATTATTATTTTAATTTATTTTTCGTTTATTTGGTACTGCCATTGCGAAACTTCAGTGCACATTCTATAGTTGTTTACCATCTTAACCTTCCTCTTGTAACTCATAGATTACAGCTATCCTCAGAACTATATAAGCTTCTAGTGAAACATATTGCTATCAGTCTTGCAAAACCTTAAACTAAATAACCTGTTCATATGTCAGATGTTGCATCACTTGATTTGTTTATACCGCAGAGATACAAAAAGATACTGAACGGGTGGGTAAAGCAGCCAAAGCTGCCCTACAGTCACCCATATCCGATCACAGATTAAATATATTGACTTATATTTGCTATACAAATTATCATTTACTTTATACATTGTGAAATATATGGTATGATAGCTTCCCATACAAACTTTAGAAAATTAAAGCCACTTCTGGAGACTGATATCTTTTCTGTGCAACAAAATGACAGTAATAACATAATGTGCGGATCGCATATCAGACAAACACACCGGTCTCATTCATGCCCACGGAGAGGTAAGCCTCAACCGGAGTGCATACTATACTTGTGTACACTGAAAGTGCACACATTATTGTACACTTGAGAAATACATAGTTTGATGCGAACCCCATAAAGGAACACTTACAATGCATCAACCAGGACAATCGTTACCGGAGAAAGTAGCCTGGTAACACATTTTCACCATATATTTAAATGATTTAAGATTTTACATTAATCTTTCATTTTAAAACACATTACATAATTTTACCATGTGTACTGAAATTTGGTTTTGTCATTGCAGCTTAATTGTTTTAAATCATGTTTCGTTTTAAATTATGTTTGCATTGCTACATTTTTTCAAAATGTAATTGGCTCAAATATAGCTAATATTGTGCTGAGATTACATTCATACCCGGGCTGAAAACATCCTATAGCCGAGGCCCAAATAAAAACAACTTAAGTGTGCCATATTCATATTCTAGGTGTGTTGCCCATCAGGGATGCATCTAAAGTGCTATATAACTTACTTGTAAATCGTACTGAGACCGCTGACACAAAGTGACATTTTTAATTAGAATTTCTTGAAAGGCACTGGCAAATTATTGAAGCTAGCATCATGTAGGACTCTATCTATAGATATCTCCAGAGTATAAAGACCGTCTATTTAAATGTATTAGATAACAATGTAACGGATGTGGATTATGCATGGCGAATAGTAGTATGTTGTTTCTTACTTGTTCTGTGGTTACATATAATTAGCGCCCCATGAATAATGTCCCTATTCAGATGCCTACGAAAAGAAATTCCGATGTACTTAACAACACAATTAAACACACATCCGATATACATTCAAATCAGAATGCAAAACTGCAAATATAATAATAATTATAATTAACAAAGTGAACTGTACTCACAGTCAAATTTATTTTCTTTTTACACATGCACAACCTTCTAGAGAATGAAAGAGCATACACAGGCAATGGATCTTAACAATGAACGTTTTGTCAGTTGTTGATCCGTTTAATCCAGTTTTTTAACTTTACCTGATAGAATCGTGTTTGCCGAAGAATGGAGACAAATACCACAATTCAGTAGTTGAAAGTATCGTGATACCGACGAAATTTGTATTTGTGGAAGTTAACGTGTAAACATGCTATGAAAACATATTAATCCACGTGCTATACTTGTCCTATTGTAATAAAAGACTTTCACTTCAATTTAATTTTAGTTTTTGTATCTGGTCCTTGCTTCCTGAGTGTTCACTAGCACATAGGTGGTATTGTCGCAAAACCGCTGATATAGATTGGACTTGATAATAGAACAAAGCAACGTGTTAACTACTGGTTAAGACCAGACAGGAGGGTGGGGGTTCGGGGTGGGGAAGGAGTTGGGTAAAAGTAATGGCTGAACCGGTAAATTACCTTCGCAGTCATAGTTTATACTACTTCTTTGGATTAAATGATATATGCGCATCAGTTCTAAGAAGATATTATTCATACTGATTTCTCGTATGACCACCTAATATTTCTTCTGTCAGACTACAGTATATTTATATATGTAGCGAATATAATAGACAAGATTGGCCATTACGTGTCCAGTCCTAGTTTCGCCATCTACTTTGTAATATGCTCACATCATTTATGTACTTGTACGAATTTATATGTTCTGAAAGGAACATTATTCACGTATTTCTGTTTATAAGAGTGAATGCATTGATAAAACATGTCTAGATAAGCCCCGCCCCCCCCCCCCGTTCATGTAAAGCGGTGTAAGACTTAATGTTTTGTACCCTTATGAACTATTTTTAATGTTTGAACTGTTTAATGCCCTAAAGTAATGGCGACTGTTATAGTATAGGTCAAGCAGATCATGTATGCATTCGGTACCAACTATTTCAGTAATGTGTCTTATTTTTTACCATTTAATTGCACATATTTTAAAATGGCGAGTAATCACTTTATTTTTTGGATCCTCATACATCCATGTTCCTTTAGAAAGTAATTATATATATTTATATACACTGTTCGAGAAGTGCATTCGGCAAATGTTAAATTACGTAAATGGATATATTTCGATGAGGTCAAACTAAAGGTGTTAGCGCGATGTAATCTCACAATGAAAGCTGCAGCTGTTGAAAATAAAAATCGTATTATCATGTTAGCTGTTGAATTCACTCTAAGTCCTTTTCTCTTGACCCAAGTTAATACCTGGCTACCTTTGTAAATGTACACAGTGATCAATAATTTTAGTCTGGGGTCATCTATATATGAAGTCACGTAATTTGGCCGGATTTTATTTGTACCCCGTCTCCGTCACAAAAACTCAACTCCCTCGTATGACGTCACAGTTTTGACACCCCCAACCAATAAAAATTGTCAAAAATTGAAATTGTTTTGACATCCTTTTGCATTAGAAAAACAATACAACATTCCATTCTAAATTATTTCTCTGATAGATGGCGATGGTGTTGTTTTTCTGACATCACAATTGTAAATACCCCAACCACCATCATCATACTTGTTCGATCCCCCTCGGGGTACGACGTCATATATGGCTGGCCTCTGGAAGCTTTTTGATGACATTTAAGGTGCAATGCCTTCATTAGTTAGGATTGAATACATTTGCATAAAGTATATTACTATTCACTTTAAGAAAAATTAATATCTATTTTCAGATGAGTAAATTCACTTATATGACTATTCCGACATACAGTATACTAGAATACTAAGCTCACATATGTCAGGAATCTCAGGCAGCAGTACTAAAGACAAACAAAAACACAGTATCTCTCGTGTGTTTTATGTCACTGGCAGGATTTACTAATTGCAGTTATCAAAATTTTAACTTTGACACAGTTTGTTTAGAAACCTAATAAACAATGTATAAACACTTCTCTGGAATTTCACAGAGTGGTGTAAGCAGTATGTATCAGATATATGCACCGATAACATTTATTTTACTAATGAATGTGTTGTCCTAACTATTTTAATCTCGATAGGCACCAAAAGAACTTTCTTAATAGTATTGAGACTATTTTGTGTAATTGTATCGAGCTTAATTTACCAATACCACCCTTAAGACCGCTATTCTTGCTATACCTCCAACAACACATCCTATTGGGGCACCTATCATGCTTGTTCTTGCCGTGATTACTGCCAGACGTATGACAAATAATTGCTGCCACAGCGATTCCACAAACTGCATAAGAATCGTACAAGTGGGTAATATCGAAGTTCCGTTATATTAATAATGCAGTATCGGACAAGTGGGTAATATCGAAGTTCCGTTATATTAATAACGCAATATCGTACAAATGGGTAATATCGAAGTTCCGTTATATTAATAATGCAATATTGTACAAGTGGGTAATATCGAAGTTCCGTTATATTAATAATGCAATATCGTACAAGTGGGTAATATCGAAGTTCCGTTATATTAATAATGCAATATTGTACAAGTGGGTAATATCGAAGTTCCATTATATTAATAATGCAATAGTTCCGATATACTAATATTGCAATATCGTACAAGTTCCGATATATTAATAATGCAGCATCTTACAAGTGGGTAATATCGTACAAGGTCCGTTACATTAATAATGCAATATCGTACACGTGCATAAAATGCAGATAATGTTCGTACTCATCACGTACAAGGATAAACGTTACACAGGCTTAGCGTATTGTACATCCACAGCTGCCATACAATTATAAAACATATACCTGAAGAGTATTTAAAATTGCAAACATGTCTACGTTCTGGAGGCCTAGCAGCATGGTCATTTAGAAATATCTGGTTACACCCGTAACTGGTGTATTCACGAACGTTCTCGTTTTTGTCGAATAAACGTTATTCGAACAAGTGCGTCCTTGTTGAATAACAGTCGAGACCTTTCTTTCTCATTTGAGTTATTGTTGGTTTAACAAATTCGTTGTTAAAGGTAACCGAAGAGAATTCAGTCGTGAATACCACTTCTGCATTGTATAAACAATCCCTGTTTGTTTTCGCCCCTGATGGTGCCGCAAGAGATCAAATCATTTCACGAGCTAATGCTATTACACAATCTGACCTCGAGTTGGTATTGGTAAATTAGAATCGGTCCAATTATTAATTTCTATTTGACTATGAACAAGATTATATTTTAGTGCATTAAAGGGTATGGTAACAAAACTCAGATATTCGTCGACAAGTGGAACAAAGTCGCCATTAATGTTAGCATCCGATGACAATAGGTCTAATACCACGTGGCTAAATTACGCAATTTCATCACCTCGGTTGGAATCCATTACTCACATTTATTTTCGTACCGGTTAGAAAATTTTTAATCCGTACTCTACGGGAATTCGAACCTAGGCCCGCGAGTAAACGACACCCATCTCATTATATGCACGCCAACCCATATTCTGCAAAGACTAAGCACACATCACCCCAAATTCATACTACTGAGTGGGTATTTTATGCAGACACACTTGCATGGCGACCTAGTAATTAATTCTCATATAGCTACATAGCTATTCTTGATTCCAATGAAACAAATCAAGTTATATACGATTAATAATAGAATTACAAATATACACTAAACATAACGGAATGTGCTTTCTTGGGTTATACAAGAGATTGCTTGATAATAGTAAGCAGAATTAATATTTAATACAAATAATACTGTCATGCACGTTAGATTTTTTTTAATTCGGAATATACGGAGATTCGAACATAGGTCCGCTGGTAAAGGGTACATAGACAGTCATTTTTGGTGATGTGTGAAGCGGATATCGTGACAGGTACCAAACCCGTCACATTTCACATCCACCCATTTTAACAGTACTCTATGCAAATAACTCATATTTTGTGTTCAGAAACTATTTTTGTTCTTCACGTCAGGGTGTTACTGACTTTTGTCCATTTTGACTCCGCAATCACCTAGCTTCTCCTTACCCGAAATACATAACATTAGCAATGTTTCGGCCATCGTCTGTGACGTAAACTGACATTATGAAGGAGATAACATTATTTTCAGTCAGTGACCTTGCTTTTCATTGCATGACCACAACATCAACCTATTTCTCTTTTACCCAACATAAAAAGTGTGTTTGAGATATATCACACACACACACACACAAAGGATGTTGTAGTAATACTTGTTTTCCAAATAGGGTCTAATAAAGAACAGTCTGTAAAACGATGTTAGAGTAAATAATGTCTTATAGATAAGGTTTCGTGAATACACAAACCATATTTATATGTTAGCTAGATATAGCAGCGCAAATAAATTCATATTTTGTTACAATAATTTAATCTGTGAAAAATTATAACAGCTTTATTCATCCTGAAAGTCGAGTGTTCCAGTGTTGTCTTTTGTTGGTAATGTCAGGATAAAACTATTAACAGAACTTTGACATATGAAATGCTCCGAATAATGATGTCAGTTATTAGACACAGCCTATTTCCGTACACAATTTTGCTTTGACCAAGGTCTGCATGATTTCAGAGTAAACCCCAAAGACAAAACATATGTCAATTATTGGTCGAAGGCTTATTTTATTTTTGATGTATTGGATTTGATAGGTAATCAGGCCAGAAAAGCATTATTTCATCGCTGGTTGTACTGGCTTTTAGAGGGTAAGCATGTCATACACAGACATGTTTATTTATCTTAGTGATTTCTGCTGTTCAGATATATATGGACTTTTTAAATAGCTGAATGCAATACAAAACAAAGTGAATAAACAATCAGACATATGCTAAGCTATTCCAGTGACCCTATACAGTAGAGCTTATTCATGGGTAGAAATTGTATCTAATGAAAGTGCCATCCCTAGATATAGATCACATTTTCGATTACGCCACTAGACAACTATGTTACTTATAATATATATTGTCTTTTAAGATGTTGTAGATAGCGTTAACACAATCTCAAACAAAATGAAACTTTCAAACAAAATAAAGTGGTATTGATTCATTCGATTGGCGAACGACTTGTATTATCTACAGAGTGAATTTATAAATAAAAAAAGTTTCAAATACGATTTAACACACACCCTTAAAGAGAATACTTTTTGACAATCACCACATGACTTTGTCTTTCATGTATTAATTGAAATTTTCTTTTCATGGGCCCTTGAAACATTTTCTCATGTGCAAATATGTGTGAACATGTGACTTCAGGCAGCACATAATTTTCTGGTTATCATTATCGCAATATCAAATATTGCATCAATAGAAGATGGCATTTAGTATTTGATAATGCCAATTCTAATGGCGCCAAGGTATAAATATAATTATATTTTGCAACAACACAAAGGGCATGCTCCAACTTCAGTCGTTCAGGGCTAAATCGGATCTAATATTCTATACTAAAGAACGAAATATACAAGTAGGTCATAAAGAGGACTTTGTATGATGTTAAAAATGCGGAAAACTTTACTGGCACAAAACCATGTCTGGATCGTTTCTTGTTTATTAAGAGATAAAGAGGCATAGGTCATCAAAAATGACCCACGTATTTGACCTTGCTGTGGATTATTTCCTTGGTTATGGTCCAATAGAAAAATATGGATTTCACTGCATATATCTTGTGTGTGTAATTTAGATGAAGTCTCTATGAAAGCGAGATGGATACATTAACAATCGTAGCAGACATTAGAAGCGCATATACACCAGAAAGGAATATCAGAGCTAAAAATGAGAAACATTTTCTCTTTATCAAAATTGCAGTGTTTCATTGCGTAGAGAAATGCATTTTTTATAATTCCTTACTTATATAAAGCGTTTATCGTCTGTAATATATGACTGAAAGGAAATATTAGCATTGGCCGTACCATCAGATTATTCAAATAATAATCGTTAGTCACTAGTATATACAGACGATTTAGATTTTGAACCAGTTTATTAAGTAGTTAAATATAGTATTTGCAAGTGAATACGTATTGGTATGTATGTTCTAGATCTTCACATTAAAGACACAATATACTATCTCTCAAATGATTAAAATATAAATCAATATGTAAATCGCTACAGTTATTTCTAACTCTAGTATGTGGAATCCATAAGTTACCAACTTAGAAATGTGAAGGCATTTGTGTTGTCTTTGCTTCTATTTCAGTTCTGAAGATAAAATAGTTAAATTCACCTAATGCTAAATCTGCAGTGACTTCCGAATATGAATATACTTGTAAAGGAATGAGTTTATACTTATTTCCAGAATGGAAATATTGGGAATAAATTTATTTATATTTCTAATATTATAACTGTTTGTCTCAACAAATGGTGGTAGAGGGTCAGCAAAATAATGATAAACACCGTATACAAAGTAAAATACATTATACCAAAGTAGGAAAACCAGTCTCTTCATAAATCTTACAACACAAAACACTTATATCATGACTAGTCACAATTTTCCCAGATTCAAAGGGCTGTTCAAACAAGGAATTTAAAGAAAGGTCATGGCATTTTACACCCACCATATAACATATCGTTTAAATAAGCTATTTTATTTAATCTGCCTGTTTTTAGGTGGTCTAGGAACAGCTATTACATATCACGAACATGTCAGCTAAGTCCGCGTGGGTTCGAGTCTTGGATTGACCAATGTGGGTATGTGAGAAAATTGACTGGTAGGTTCTAGTGGATTCGTGTATCTTCCCGCACTCCCAATTGAAGATCTTCCCAAGTAGATATTGCCTTCACTAAATCGCCTTAATATGAATATCCACTATTGTGAATATAGATAATATGATTGCCTTTTGACTATAATATACAGAATATAATATACAGAAACTGTGCAAACGTGATGAAATCCACCAATCACTACAGAAACCTTGCAGGCAATTTGCAAATCCGCCAATCACTGCTGAGACTTTGCAGACATATAGCAAACAAACCAATCATTGCAGAGACATTACAGACATATAGCAAAACGCAAGGTTCTAAACAGGTGACATTTCCTGGCTGAAGTTTAGCACAATTACTACCCTAACAATCATATGGTCTCAACTGTTGCAACATGTATTTCTTGCTCATGTTTTCGTGTCAAGCAAATAATGGTTGATATAATACAGTAAGAGATGGAAAAATAAGATCAAATTACAATGGTACTTTCCAATGGGAATATAAATGCTTTCCTGCTGTAGTTTGTTTTAAAATTCGATAACGGTCCCACCATTTAATGTTAGCGGGCAAGTGAGTGGGTGGGGAGAGATTTTGTAAGCAAAATTTTGAAAGTGCTTGAACGAATATTCTTACTCAGATTTATCTAAAGGAGAACCCATTGCATCCATTATATTAGTTTAAAAAATAAATTATCTGGAAGTAAAAAGAAAAAATGCTCTGCAAATGTCATTATCCCAGTCCCCACTCACTCATCCGAAAAGGAAATAGTTGGTCCCTGACCAGAGTACTTGAATAATCATTTTCATTTCCTTGATTTTGTCGGTCTGGCTAGAACTATTTGTAAAAATGGAACTACTACATTCAGTCCTCCTTCCCCAGTACACCACTTCAAATTAGTCCATACTCACATTATTGTGAAACTTGTGATAATGAATTTGAATTTGTGTTGTTCTATAGCAACAAATAAAAAAGAAACAACTTGTGTAACTTATGATACTATATAGTAAATTGATACTTACAAAGTGTCAATTAAAACCCCTAAAAGTGTAAGTTCCCAAGTTGTGTGGTGTGTTCACTGGGACGCCTGGTTCGTGTCTGGTTGCCTGGATAAAGTCATATTGCTATAAACAAACCCAGACAACACGCCATAGAATTTGCAATGGGCCAGGTTATGAATACGTCACTTTATCTACCTGGATTTTCTGCTGCAAACAATTACTTCCCGGTCTTGCCGATATAGCTAAAACGAGTCAAATGACTTCAGTTGCGATATAATAACCTAATACTTTGTTTATTTAGTTTTCGTTCAAGCAAATGAAGGTATATACAATAAAATAAAAGCGAGGGATGAATACGGGTCGAACTAATGACAGCAAGTTCAAGATTTTCATACATATCTACCCCTTTATTTATTTATTTTTGTCATTCAGGAAGCGTAGTTCTTGCATCTATCAATTATTCTATGTTTCGTGTTGCCTCTATGGCTTTTAATGTTATTATAAATTTAACTACTGTTACCACTATTCCTCTTTATGTAAACCCATAACTCTCCTTAATACAGTGTCAGACCGTCTGAAAAAGAACGTATATAAATTTACTTGCTACAGCGTCTGACAATACAACGCATATGACCAAACATAACTCTACGTAATGCAGTGTCTGACGCAGTCAAAATACGAAGTTTGTTTACAGATACAATTCTACTTACTACAGTCAGACACAGTCGGAATAAAACGTACATGTACAACTATGACTATGCATACTATAGTTTGTGACACAGTCAATATGCAAAGTGAATGCAGAAAATATAACTCTGGTAAATGCATTGTCTGACAGAGTCGAAAATACCATACAAGTACAAATATAACTATACCTACTACAGTGTATGTCAGTCAGAATACAATATATATATATATATATATATATATATATATATATATATATATATATATATTCAAACATACCTCTATTTACTACATTTAATACAGTGTATGACAGTTAAATATAATGTATGTTTACATATATAACCCCACTTATTAGAGTCTGACACAGTCGAAATAAAAAGTATAATTCAAAATATAACTCCACATACTAGTCTGACAGTCAAAATAAAACGTGTATGTACAAATATAACACTACTTCCTACATTGTCTGATAGTCAAATACAATGTATATGAACAACTATAACTCTACTTAGCACAGTGTGTGCCACAATCGAAATACACCGCATTTGTACACATTGAACTCAACTTAATAGAGTGTTTGAGAGTCAGAAATCAACGCGTATGTACAAAGATAACTCTATTTACTAGAGTGTCTGAGAGTCAAACTCTGACACAGTAACACTGCAATGTATATGCACAGAGTTGGACAGAGTAAATACAACGTAGTTGTACAAATAAAACTCTGCTTGACACAGTGTGGGACAAAGTCAACATAAACTGTATATGTACATATATAACTCCACATATTATGGTGTCTGATAATCAGAACACTATATATATATATATATATATATATATATATATATATATATATATATATATATATATATATATATATATAAACTATATTTTGGTGCCCGACAGTCAAATACAACGTATATGTACAAATATAACTCTACCTAATACGATATCTTACACCGTGAAATACAGCATTGATGTACAAATACAATTCTACTTAATACAGTCTGACACAGTCAAGTACGACGTATATGAACAAATATACCTCCACCTACTACAATGTCTGATATTGTGAAATACAACCTTGATGTACAAATATAGTTTAACTTACTACAGTCTGACAGTCAAATACAATGTCAATATACAAATATAACTCTAATTACAACAGTGTCTGACGCATTTGAAATTCAAACGTTTATGTACAAAAAATAAGTTACTACAGTCAAAGTCAAAATACGACATATAATTGCAACTACAACTCTAAATAATACAGTCTGTGACAGGCAAAACACAACATATATGTACAAATATCTCTGCTTATTACAAAGTGAAACTAAAACTTTATATATATATATATATATATATATATATATATATATATATATATATATATATATATATATATATAACACATATAAAATTCAACGCATATTTACAACTATAATTCTACATAATACAGTTTGTGACAGTCAAATTGCAATGTATATGAACAAACACAATTCTACTTACTACAGTCAGACCAAGTCAAAATACAACGTACATATACAAAAATATATATTTGATTACTTCAGTTTCTGACGGTCAGAATACAACATGTATGTAGAACAATAACTATACATACTACAGTTTGTGACGCAGTCAAAATTCAATGTATATTTACAAAATATAACTCTACTTATTATAGTGTCTGACAATCATATTACAAAGTATATATATATATATATATATATATATATATATATATATATATATATATATATATATATATATATATAACATAAATATCTCCTTAGTACATAGTCTGACACATTCACAATACAACGTATATTTAGAAATATAGCTCTACCTGTTATAGAGTCTGACAGTCAAAATACAACTAATAGGTTGAATTTAAGTTCTTTTTACTACTGTGTCTGACAGTCAAAACACAACGTATATGTAAAAATGTAACTACTTATTAGAGCGTCTAACACAGTCAAAATACAACGTATAAGTAGAAATATAACTCTGCTTCTCATAGGTGGGCTGATGAATAGGTGTGCAAGTTGGTACATTGATGTGTTTGCTGGGTAGTCCATATTTAATCAATCTGACTAAAATTTGTATAGTTTAAAACTAATCTTCAAAGCAAAACTCTGGTAATTAAATATAGTGATATTATTAAGCCCAGCCGCGGGTCGACACCAGTTTTGCTAGCCAGAAACTCAAGCAGGCTCTGTCTTTTGCAGGTAAGATAACCGTCTATGTACAGTTTTCATAGTATAAGACTTTTTAGTGTTATAAGAATTTTTAGTGTTATAAGAATTTTTAGTGTTAAGATGTTAACCTAACATCAGTATGTTTAAACATTAGATTATTTAAATATTTTCTTGCTATTCCTTAATATAATGTAACGGAAAGTTTAATTGTTTGAAGAACTTATATTTACTTATAACTATATTATTGATTTTAGTAAAAGCATACTCAGTAATAGTTAATTTAGAAATAAAATACTCTTTATATAATAGAGTTTAATATGTTGACTTTTTAGAATAAATTCAGTAAAATATATTTCAATTACGGTATTAGTCTGAAATATTGAATTTTAGATTCTTTTGCTATCGTGAATTTATTCGATATTTAATTATCTGTATTACATTCTAAACGGCAGATATTATACAAGTATGATGTTGGTAAGTGAAAGAATATCGTAGTTTTATATGTATTTCTTATATTCGAAATTTGAGCTTGTTGTAGTTTGATATTGAAATGTAAGTTTACATGTTGAGCATTTCAATAAAGTTTTGCTAGCCAGAAACTCAAGCAGGCTCTGTCTTTTGCAGCTCGATCCCGAGTACCTTCAATTCCCCAAGAATGTAGTCACGTCTTCATCATCGAGTGACACTACATCAAATGACTTGAACTTCCTTCCTTTCTTCTCTCTCTCTCTCTCTCTCGGAATTGAGAAACGGATTAACTTAGAATTTAACAAAATAAAACTCTTCGTAAAAATATCATTATTAAATGCATTTAATAATACAATAAATGAAATTAATACCTTGTCTTCCTTAGATATGTGTGGAACTGGTAATGAGAATACTTTAAATAATTATACTACGTTGTAATTGTTAGATGAGTGTGGAATGAGTCACATGATGAAATCAAAAGGGCTCGTGTTTGTAATTGTTAGATAAGTGTAGAATGAGTCACATGATGACTCGTGTTTGTAAAAATAATAAAGAACATAGGTTCAAAATAATGAATTTGAAAATTTTGCATCAACGTTATAAAATATCTTAAATACGAGAATAGTGTCAAAAACACACTTGATAAAGAAAAATAGTTTATTTCCCATTCACCCAGACATAAAAGGATTTCATACATTTTGGACCTAAGTTTTGCACATACACACATACTTTCTATTAACCGAATGTAGGAAGGACGTTATTATATGTTGTCATAACGTTTGCAGAAAACAGTTTGTAAAATATTATTCTGACTTCTAAATTGAAATATTGTAGTTTAATAATACCATAAAAGTTCGAAGGACATATATTTTTAATTTAAAAAAAAAACAATATGAGAAATGAATTCTCATATTACTGATATTTTGGACCGTACTTAAAATCTTTAAAAACGAAGCAAAAAATATAAATTGTTAAACATTATACAGACACACACACACGAACGCACACCCCCTCCCCGCACGCCCTTTGAAAACTGCAAAGAAATATATAAATATCCTTTGAGAAACAAAAAATACGTGTCAATAATGCGTAGAATAAGGGAGACAGATACAGAGAATGGCTTCCACATATATCACACAAATAATTCTCATACGTCTGTGAATAGTTTAGGAAGACGTCTGACCTTCCGTTCTGTCCTGTTCTGTACAACAAGTCTTACATGTCATCGTTCTATATGTCTCTCCCATACTGTCACATGTCCATTTAAATTGCATACTGTGTGCATTTTTATGTATTTCAAGACAGTGGGCTCATGGTTTTTCAGCTCTGCCACTGTTCCATTGTACCAAAGGTAGCATACATTCATAAAATCTAAACTCTCGTGCTCAAGTTATATTTGCTTCTCTTTACTGAAAAGACAGCATTTGTCTATGATTGAAAAGATGACGTGTTTATGATTGAAAAGATATCAGGTGTTATGATGCTTCTCATAATTTTAGGTTTATCGATGAAACTGGAAAATACAAGGATTAGGTAAATATTAACCAATTTCAGAGAACATAGATACCTTAGGTGACGTAGTATGCATAAAACAAAGTAGAAAACATCGTTCTAAATGTAATGTCAAACTTATGTGTCAAACACGATTTCACGTCTGAAAAAAAAGACACATTGGCACCAACTTCACTGGAATCGAACATATCTCATCTTATTAAAAGCAAGGTGTTGCTCTTAAGTTTGCTATACATGATTATTTATGAAAACGATATAGCGCATCTACGAAATTTAAAAAGTAGCTATTAAATATTTCTTTCGGCTTGTGTTACTGTTTGAACGGCTGTGATTATTCGAATATTTCGATCGACTCTTTCGAGATTAGCCGATAAATAAAGCCACAAACCGATGGCCAGATGAATTCCGTATGCGTGTCACGTGATATGTTTGTGCACTGGGATTTCGTATCGTAAGGACTTTGGCCAGATTTAAATTTAACTGTTTTGTATCAAAATGTTTCAGAGTTAAGGCCGCAATTCAACTGTCTTATGATACGTTTGCTAATGAATCATCACAAACTCTTCGTACCTTTGGACGTACATCATGGATTTAATTGACAATCCCGTAGGGCACACATTCGAGGTAAGATTCGATACATTTTATTCATATATTGAATTCTTTGCGCTGTAAGGTTTCATCGTTTCAAATGAATTATATATACTCCCAATTTTAGAATGATATTCCATTTAATCTTCCAAAGATGAGTTGAAGACACCTGAAAAGAACGAATAAATTAAATCTGAATGAAAATAAAAAAAACTCACCGAACTGTCTTTGGGAAATTGTACACACCTTTGTATGTTTATGGTAAATAGTACACACCTGTGTATGTCTTTGGTGAACAGTACGCACCATTACATGTTTTTGGTAAATAAAACAGACTTTAGTACTTTAGTACCCTTGAATTAGGGAATGACACTCGCAGGTAATTCATATATATATATATATATATATATATATATATATATATATATATATATATATATATATATATATATATATATATACTGAACGTCGTTGTTACGGTGTTACCACCTAGCCACTACTGAACGTCTGTTGTTACGGTATTATCACCTAGCCATTGCTGAACGTCTGTTGTTACGGTATTATCATCTAGCCACTACTGAACGTCTGTTGTTACGGTATTATCATCTAGACACTACTGAACGTCTGTTGTTACGGTATTATCATCTAGCCATTGCTAAACGTCCGTTGTTACGGTATTATCACATAGAAACTACTAAACGTCTGTTGCTACGGTATTATCACAGCTGATTATTAATTCTCATCAATCTGCACAGTCATAACGGAATTAATTACTAGGTCGCCATGCGTGTGTATCTACCAAGCACGAGTGCATATACCACCAACTTTGTAGCATTATTTTATGATAATATGTACTTAGTCGTGATGAAATATGGACTGGTGAGTGCATGTAAAGTGACTGGTGCCCTTTACATGTGAATCTTGGTTCGAATCTCAGTAGGGTAAAAATTAAAAATTATTTTACCTCTATGATACGATTATTTTTATTATTTGTATATTGTTATGTTTTTTATCATTAAACAACACATTATTTACCCTTTGACAGAACTGGCACATGCGACCATATTCAATTGGCATAAGTCGTTTGTTCCGGGTAGTTGGAAACAGCTATTTATTAACAGCGTAGGAATGCCGATGTCCTCCAGCCGAGACGTATGTTCCTACCACGTATCAAACGACTTATTTCTTCTAACTAAGAACAAAACACTTATGTTATTCTGTATTTATCACAAATTCTCTTTATATTTACTCACTCTTCTAAAATCTTTAAATAATAATTTTAAAACAAATTAATTGGAAATATGATGTTTTATGAAAGATATTGAGACCCTCATGCCCGTAACTGTTGCTAAGGAAGAAACTAGAGAAAAGAAAACAACCAGGAGAGAAGAAGAGAGAAGACAAAAAATAAAGAATACGAATTCATTGGGAAAGACAACACAAAGAAAGAGGAAAATCCCAATATTCCATCTGTGGTCTACAACAGAAAACAAATTGTCACCCCAAATAAATAGAATCAATAACAAAACCAAAAAACAACGAAAACACACACTCCAACACACACACAAATACACACAAACCTACACACACACGCACACACATTGGAATATAACATCTATATCACACACAGTAAAGCACACATACCACAAAACCCAGTAAAAGGATATGCACATCTATAACACACACAGAGTATAGCACACCTAATATAAAACAGACAAAGGACATACATATCTATAGCACACACACAGTATAAACACACATGCAATACATAGCACTTCAACCCACCAACGCCAACAAAAGAAATCAGAAAAATACAGCACGCACAACACAATTATCAAATACAGTGATCATTGTGACTCAAGAAAGCCCTCTTTAAGGCGAAAGTAAGTGGCCCTTAAGAAAGAAAAAAATACAGATGCGAATGGCATGCTGCTGGTGAAATCACCTAACGGCGTATCGAAAACCAATCAAAATCATAAGAATCATACAGCCTCCATGAGTCAACCTCATTGGTACCTTTTCGGACAACAACAAGTACGCTCAGTACAAGAAACAAAACAAACCTTTAGGAAAATTCACAACTCAAATGTTTTATCCGGGGATGTAACTATTGCCTATTTCAGCGTTAGTGTAATGAGTGCCCACATGAATAGACAACTGGGAATAGAGTTGGCATAACAAGTGAAGCAGCTGCAAGGCAAAAGAGAGGATGGGTGAACGGAGGTAGGATAAGAACTCGGGTCCGGCGAGTGGAGGAAGCGGAATCAGTAGGGATCTTTTCTCTACCGGAGACATGAAGGTTTTCGTCCATGTTGGCGTCCTTTCTTCATGTGGCTTGCTTGGGCTGCATAAGGAGAAAATCGGGAAAAAAGTATTCAGTACACAACTTAAAAGGTCGCGCATGCCCACAACCGACGTAAATTCAAAGCAGCGGCAGCGTGTGTGTGTGGGTGCGTGTGTTTATATGTTTACTGAACGAAATAGATCAAGGTTATATATACACATGGGCCCATGAATTCGTAATCTCCGAAACGTCTACAACATTGGCTTAGGTATAAAGGTTCTGTATACAGGTATTCAGATGTGAACCATATTATCGCCAAGTATATGTTATGAATTGGGACGACAGTCTAGTCTTAATCGATATATCTTCAATATAGGTAACTTGATTTATCATATATCATCTCTCTTTATAATAAAAGCTACATAATGAAGCTTTTGATTTGGCCAAGTTTATTTCTACTGAAGGGACACATTGACATGTTCTTTGTTCTGATGCATAAGATAGTATGCTTTACATACCGGACGTTTGACCACCTACTGGTAATACTTCATTCCACAGTACAATAATGAGTTTTTCAAGGTTTAACTGCAGACAGGATTTTAATGCAAGAATAATCAAACTATGAAATCATACTTCTTGTGTCTACTCACTCAGAACTAAAGTACAGAGAATAGCATAAAATATAATTGAGAAAATTGTATTCTTTCGTATTTAAAGGACATTTATTGAAATTTTTATATCAGACAATAGTACATGTATATTCCTCAAGAATTTGAATTAATTCATGATTTTTTAATAAGTGTGTGAGAAAAACAACGAAGCAATGGCTTTGATAGCCTTCTACATCAGGATTATAATGGCATGGTATATGTTTTCTCTTTCTGTCGGGCAATTATTACGAGAAAGATGTTGCTATAGAAATGATCTAAAACACACATTCAGACATCTAACAAGTGTTTATAGTAACAAAGAAACAATTAATATAAAAAAGAGAACAAAAAAAGAGATTTGAAAGGTTTTTATCCGTTAATCTTTCTACTAAAATATGTCCTAAATCTTGTATGTACCAATAGCATAATGCTGACACTGTGAAGATCACTAAAGACACATGCAATTTATTACAAGCGTGCAGTATTACCAGTATTACGGTTTACTGCGGTATTCTTTTCCGGTGGTACGTATCATAGTACATTATTTTCACGGTATGGATACATCTGTAGTTTCCGTCAGTAAGGAATGTACAGAAGTACTCGAGTAATCTTCACAAAAATTTAATGATAATAACAACATGTTTTCGTTTATCACGACAAAATATTTTCAAAACATTATTCTTATTTATTATACAGAATAGTTGTATTTGTTGCAAATTAATTTTTAAAACTACTAGTATAATATTCTTGTAACGTCCGAGCTAGGTCTTGATAATACCATCTTGGAGTATCGAACCAGGGATGAGTATGCTTCTAATCAGCTGACTAAGGAGGGGGAGAATGGAGTAAACTCGAACTTTTGATTTATTTTCAAACGTAATACAAAATGATTCATTTATTAATAAACAGTGAATAAAGTCAGTTCATAACCATGACAGGCTTGTTGTTTTTGTACTAAGCCAAAATGCTATCATTAGAAATTTAATTATGACAACATGTTTCATTCATGATTTAAAATTTATATTTTCATTTGATAATTGTCTGATATTATTTTTAATGAACATATAACAACTTTGAACCATTTATTGTATTTTGGTCTTTAATCCTGCTGTCAGGCCTTGAATAGAGGATTCTAAAATTCAAAGGACAATTATCAACCACTTAAATATTCTAAATATAAATAGATTGATCCTTATCTGACTAAACATTACGGATCTGCAATTTTAAGTTTAAAAAATTCTTAACTTTATGTATTTATTAAATGAGGAACAATGAAAAACACGGCCTTTAAGCCTTTAATCAGTTACCTTCTTACCCTCATTTGAAACTTCATCGAGATATAGGAATTAAATTTTGTAACAAAATACAACACCTGAATGAGCAGAACGATTGGCGTCTGTTACTTTTGAATAGGCCCATAACGAATCGTCTGCCAATAAATGTTCGTGTCCGTTACTTTTGAACAAGCCCATTACGAATCGAATTTCCAGATATTAGTATTCGATTGCCTTTACTCGTATTGCTTATCTCTTTTTTACGCAATGTTTGACATGGCGACTTTAACCTGGATATAATATTCCTTTCTTTGACGGCATTATCGATTTTATCTAAATTACAAGTACGTGGGGTCGTCAGTATATTCACTGCAAAGAGAGAGAGAGAGAGAGTCTATACCAAATATATGGTATACTTGTGCACGAAATCGTGCATTTAAGAGCTATTCTTGTTGCTACATGCATGATATCGTCCTTATAAAAATAAACGAGGATGCTATATTCATAGTATCGTCCTTATCAGAGCAAATGAGCTTGGTATATGCATTATATATAAACAATATGCTGAAAATAGGAACTGAGAAGGACTTTCTGTGCATGCTATATTCATCATCATCATTGGCGGTTCAGTATCGAGAGACCATGCGAATAGCGCCCTTGAAGTGTCGTCTGTCTCTGGGGTGTTGGCATCGTCTGCTGTGGCTGTGCAGGCCTATGCACGAGAGACAGTCCCTGTTGCAGTTGGTGCAGACATAAGGGGAAGTCTGAGTTTCTTAGGTTGCTTCCGCACTTTTCTTTCTCTTACGTTTCTCTGCTAACAACTGGTCTCTCCTCTCATCAGCGACTGCTATGCCCTTGCTTAGCGTCAGTCTCCAGGTGCCTCGGTCCTCGGCCAGCACTTCCCAGCCGTTGGGTGAAATGTCGCATGCCTTCACATCCCTCTCACACACATCCTTGAAACGGAGTGAGGGGCGGCCGACTCTTCTGGTGCCAGTGGTCATCTATCCATTTAGGATGTCCTTTGGCAACCTCCCATCCTGCATGTGTTGGACGTGTCTCAGCCATCTAAGGCACTGTTTGCTCAGCAGGGAGTACATGGTGTGGGTACTTGCACGCTACAGGAACTCGCTGTGTGGGACGCAGTCCTGCTTTTCAAGATGGAATGAGTTGAGCCGGCACTCTTGCCTCATGTAGGTGCTCCAGGTCTCACTTCTATATAGAAGGGTGCTGAGAACGCAGGCCTGGTATAGTTGGATCTGTGTGTGCTCTGTCAGCGCATTGTTTTCCCATACTATCTTCGTTAGTTGTGCCATGATGCTGTTTGCCTTTCCATGCCTTCTGTCCAGCTCCACATCAAGAGAGAGAGAGAGAGAGAGAGAGAGAGAGAGTGATGCTGATGGCTGACCCCAGGTACGTAAAGTTGTTGACTTTTGTCTTTTCCAGTCTGATGTTGAGCCCAAACTGCTTGAAGGCATCAGCGAGACGGTCTGCCAGTCTCTGGAGGGCGTCTTCGGTGTAGGTCACACGAGGCGCATCATCTGCAGAAAGCAAAAAGCATTTACCTGATGAGTACCGACCTCACTTTGGTCTTCGTACGCAGTCATGCCAGGTTGAACAGCCTCCCGTCGGACCTGGTGTGTAGATATACGCCATCAGTGGCTGAATCGAAGGCGTAGGACACGAGCAGGGATAAAAGGGTTTCCGCTAGCACGCAGCCCTGCTTCACGCTTTTGTGGATTGGGAAGGAGGCTGAGGATTATCCATCATACAGGACGGTTCTCTTCATATCGTCATGAAAAGAGAGTGTCATGCTGCGGAGTTTAGGGGGTAACCGATCTTACTGAGAGGTTCAAAAAGGCCCTTTATGTTGACCATGTCAAACTCCTTGGTGAGGTCGATGAACATCATGTAGAGTGGTTGACCTTGCTCTCTGCTCTTCTCTTGGAGTTGTCGTAGGGAGATGATCAATTCTGTCGTCGACCTGCATGCTATGAAGCCGCACTTGGATTCCGGGTACATACGGTCCGCTATCAACTGCCGCTTGTTGAGTATGATGCGGGCATACGCTTTGCCAACGATGCTTAGGAGCGAGAACCTCTGTAATTATTACAGTCACTGCGGTCGCCCTTGTTTTTGTAAAGGGTCACAATCGTGGCGTCTCGCGTGTCTTGGGGGACTGCTCCTTCCTCCCAGCAGAGGCAAAGTAGGTCGTTCAGCGGCTGAAGCAATGTTGGTTTCCCACGTTTGATAGCTTCGGGTGGGATGCTGCCAATACCTGGTGCGGTGTCGTTTGGGAGGGAGTCGATTGCTTTGCTGAGCTCCTCTAAGGAGGACATTTTTTCGAGCTCCTCCATGGTGGGTAGTTTCTTTACGCTACAAAGGGCCGCATCGGTGACTGGCGTTTATCGGTAGTATAGCTCTGAGTAGTGCTCCACCCATCATCTGTTGCTCACGGTCAATGATCTTCTCTCACGTCAGAGATTTCAGGGGGGCGACCATTTGATTGTAGGGCCTAGAGCTTTCTTGAAGCCACTGTACATACCTTGGATATTTCGGGACTAGGCACAGCGATGGATTCCATCACACAGTTGTTGCCAGTACTCATTCGCGCACTGTTTAACGATGGGTTGGGTGTTGATTCGGTTACTACTGAGAGCAGCAAGCATCCGTTCTTTGTAGCATATTTTGTAAGCTCTAAAGGCTTTTTTGTTTGTCTTCGATTGTTGGTTCCATCAATGATAGATGTGCGTTGAACCAGTCCTGGCTGGATCGTTCCTTCTTACCAAACGTGGACATGGATGTACTGTAGATGGCATCCTTCATGGCGTTCCACTTGCCTCTGACATCGTGCTCTGGCAGGTACTGGAGGGCCTGGTTCACGGCGGACGCATACCTCTCCAACTTGGAGGGGACCGACATCTACACAGAGTTTATGTGAAGGTGTCCTTTTGGTATTGAGCGGTGTAGTGTGTGTGGTTGTATGCGCACCATGCTGCTCACGAGGGCGTGATCGGAGTCGCAGTCGGCACTCTGGTAGGTTCTGGTGGAGAGGACGCTCTTAAGGGCAGAGCGCCTGGTGATGACCAAGTCGAGTTGGTGCCAGCGATGAGACCTGGAGTGTTTCCATGACACTTTATGTTGTGGCTTACACTTGAAGAAGGTTTTTGACGTACAGGCCATAGTAGGTGCACAGCTTCAACAGTCTCTGACCGTTTTCATTGATCTATCCAGTGCCATGATGTCGGAGGCAGGTAGGCTATGATTTGTGGTCCCCACCTACTCTGACATTAAAGTCGCCAACGAGAAATAGTGGTTCGTCTTTGGGGCATCCTTAGAGCTGTTCGTGCAGTTGCCCATAAAAGTGATCCTTTGTGTCTTTTGAAGACGTGAGGGTGGGGGCGTAGACACGGAGAATGTTGACAGCGCCTGTAGCAGTGTTGAGGAGGATGGACAATATACGCTCAGTTCCCCACCCCCTTGGGAGGCTCTCGAGGCCAGGAGGTTGTTTCTGATGGCAAAGCCCACTCCGTGCTGGCGGGGATCCTCAAGTTCTCGATGCTTTCAGAAGAACGTGTAGTTTTCCTCTCTGAGGGAGCCACTAGAAGTGAGCCTGGTTTCCTGGATGGCAGCTATGCTGATATTTAGTCTGGTGAGTTCTCTATCGATGATGGCCGTCTTCATGGTGTCGTCCACCTACCTGATGTCGTCAGAGATGCCTGTACACACGGTGTGCACGTTCCAGGTTGAGAATCGAAGAGCTGGAGTCTTCTTTATTGGTTTCTTGTTTATTTTGTCTGGTGTGGAATTACCGTCTGCTTGTCATGCTGAGCAGCACACTGAGTTTCAGACACCCACTGGAGCAGGCAGACGTTGGCGGGTCAACACCTTACTGACGGGGGCTGCCTGGCTTGAGGCGGGAGGTAGTCGGCCAGTGGGACACAATGATCCCTCCCACCATCGATGCTGACCCGTGTCGCCGTTTCCCTACGCCAATCCGGTGGGACTTATAACCCGTAAACTGCCAGCTTCAGTGTTGTTTCCTCACTCAGTAGCCAGACTGGAGTGACCTCTCCAGGGCACAAGCATGGGCGTGGAGCATGGAGATCCTGGGTTGCATAGACGCCAGGACCCCCCTCTCGTCCTTGCTAGTGGTGTTCAAAGCAATACTGAGCATGACATTATATACCAGTTCGGATGCAGGAGCTGCCGGAAGAAAGTCGTAGTTGACACCCAGCCCCCTTAGGGGCTCCACTCCGGATTTTCTGTCTTTAGTCTTTCCTTCCCCCGAAACTATCCACAAGGCAGCCGAGCCATCATGCAGTGGCTACGACTTGGTGGGCTTGGAAACAGAGTTTCCTTCTCCTGACAAACTGCCTCACAAGGATAACGAGCGCCATCTGCCACGGTTTCGAGTCGGAATTTTTCTTCTCTTAGACTGGATGACTGCCAAGGCTAACGAGCCCAGTCTGCCCACACAGTTATACTGCCGGGCACTCGTTCACGCCACACAGCAGGCTCTGTGTAAACAGGGGGCCCCGCGTGAAGGTGCTGCTACGGACACAATAGTGTAGGAGAGGCCATATACAAGTAACCTCCTGCCCAGCAGAGCCAGACAGTGGTCCGGCGGCGATCACTACACCAGGAAAGGAGATGCTGTGAGAGACGATTCACTTTCCTTTGGCGAGCGGGACGTCAGGCCAAGGCCTCACACCCTCCCCCATGATATATTAGAAAGACACCATTCAGTTAGTTGGACTCCTAAATATTCTTCGTCATTTTAGACCACTTGAAGAATGATTCGTATCATAAATATACCCTGGTATTTCTCAACATACCGCGACACGGTATACGGCAAGTACATTAGGGACGAACCATTTAATTTGTCTGGGGCCGGGGCCTGTGACCTTTATTTTTGGAAATTTCCTTTACTTTTTAGCTGGAAAATATGTTGCTTTAATATAAAACAAAATAACAACATATTATATATTATATCATTTGAAAAACATGTCTTGAGATAAAAGAAAATAAAACATCTCAGTTAAAATTAAAATAACTGCCACCCCCAATAATGTTCAGTATCGCATTTGCTATGGCTATGTTGACTATTGTATCAGTTGAAATCTAAAACCGGGAACTAAATAGGTACGATTTGGTTTACTTTATAACTGAAACCCTCTGAAGACGTTGCTTGCTGATTAAACTACGGAATTTTTTACACCGAAGCGTAGAATTTAGTAGCTACACTATTGATATAACAGGCAAGGAAACTTTGAGTGGGTTACAAACACCGAGGCAAGATATTTATCAGAGTGGGGTCGGTAAACATTAAAAACAATTGCTCAAAAACGAGAAAATATTTAGTGCACATCTGAAATTATTAAAAATTCAACATAAGAACAACTGCTCTCCTGAAAATCTTAAGATCATTCGCAATCTTACAAAGAAAAGAATGTGCTTAACAAATTAACATACGAAATTAAATAGCTAAGATAAGATACATTTTATTCAAACTTAGAGTTGAACATCTTACAACATGTCCAGCTTGGCCAACACGTGACACATGTTAAACACATAGGTAAAGGATTATAAATACAATTATATATTTGTAATATTCACACTTAATTTGTGTCTAGTGCAACTGTTTTGTGGAAACCGAGACTAAATTTTTGTACTACTTTTTGATAAAACATTAAAACACGTTGTTAATATCATTAAATTCGTAACCAGGTTTCAAGAAAAGTTCTGTACATTAGATATTGTGGAAATTACGCACCTCTAATCGAAATACACTATATATGCAAAGTTTTTATTCTAGAAATGTCTAAATACAACCCAGTATTTGTTGTTATTCAACACGTAGCCCTTGTGAATCATACATATACAATTTGATCTTATGATACAACTCATGTATTTTCCTTTTCAATTTTCCAATAAGTCCAAATATCGTATCTGTATGCATAACTGATTAAATAAGTATATTCCCTTTTAAAACCTTCAACATCGTTTGTATTGCCTATCTGAGTTCCATAACTGAACTGGTTAATTAGCCTTGCAGAAAACGCTGATGAATAATTTTACTTTGCGGCAAGGTTTCCAGAAAATATGTTCAATTTACATGGTTCATATATACATGCTTCCATATGGTAAATATTAGAAACAATATAATGAGTCAATCGATGGGAGGCTGCTGTATATAATGGACAGTCAAGTAGTTCATATTTATATATTTTCAATGATAGAAAATACTGGAAACAATGTAATGAGTCACTCAGGGAGGAATATTATATAATAAAGCACACTCAGATTAAGAACTGACCGGACTGAGCTATCCAATTAAGCCAGACATTTATTGTCTTAACCACGGTTGCTTGTTTCCTTGTATCCCACAGAAAGTATCTCTGTGGTTTACAAAAGGTATTAATGTTGCTTGTGACCCACAAATAGAACCATACGATTGCATTTATGTTATAGTTAATTGCACATGTATATATGGAGTCACTGTATTGCTCTTTATAAGTATCACGGTACTAACTCATTTTCCAAAGTAAACCGATGCAAATACGATGATATTAAAAACTCAGAAGCTTTAGATTTCTGAATTCCCATGATTAAACCTATGTTTGACAGTATAGACTCATCCTGGACGACAGCTTATGTGTAGAAAAAAGGATGTAACATTACGTTATCTATACATTATCAACCAATCCTGGCTAGCCACCCATATATACATTATATAAATTTTCCCTTCAACCAGTTCAGACTGGTCCCCATTTTTCTATACCATTAGTACAGCGTGTGCTTGAGTTATCTCGTCTGTTGCCTACATTATTCACCTCGTACTAGTTGCACGAGGGCGTAACGGGCCTATTCTACGTGTCTGAAACCAAATGGTGTATCGAGCAGATTCTATTTTCATCAGACAGCATGGCGTATCGGGCGTACTGTAGATATCATAGACCGCATGGCTTATCGGGCCCTTTCTACACGTGTGAAACCTCATGGCTTATCGGGCTTCTACACGTGTGAGACCGCATGGCCTAACTGGCTTACAGTACATGCCTGAAACCTCATGGGTTGTCTTCTATAAGTTATGTCATTCCTATAACATATTAGACCGCTCTTCATGCGACACATCACTAATGGTTCAGAATAAATATGAGAAAATATCACCATTGCCGCCACCACAACCACCACAACTATCATATGAATATATTTATTCGTCTTATCTCCACCAATCTTTCATTTCTAGCATCCAAGATATAAAATCGGTAAGTAAGGTATAGATTGTCCCTGTAAATATGGATGATTACAGTCATGTCTCTTTTACCATAAACTTCAGATGAAAAAGGCAGCAAATTGTTTTTATGTGTAAGTTGTTATAACTAAATGAGATACGAAACTCTCTATATATTTTGCCGATGTAGAATAAAGAATGCATCTCCTCCAGGAAACTGCGTTAGCCTCTGCCATGAGACCATATTGTAATGAAAAATATTTCGCCTCCAAGAACATCGTGAACCTCTAAAACGAGATTGTTTTGTAAGGAAAAGTGAAGTTTCCAAAACAAAATTCAAAGCTGTTTTGAATATTCTAGCTTAAATTCTGTGAAGACTATTGTCTTCACAGTTGGTGTCATTATATAGACCTATATAGGGGTCATTGAATAGCATCAGATTAAGTAGAAATATATAGGAGTCATTGAATCGTATAAGGATTTTTGCTAAAAATTTACATTACAAGGATTTAAACTTAATGTTAATTACTCAGTAAAGAAACTCACGTATCTCGTTATTTTAAATAGCTATAACATGGGTAAGAAATGATTTATCAAATAATCCACGACACCATGCAAGTATTCGCTCGATATATATAAGCATAAACATGGTCTTCCGTTTCGAGGGATGGAGGAGGCGTCCAGGGGGAGCATTTAGTTATTGCTGAATTTGGCTTTGCCCCGCCCAGCACAAGAAGAATTCTTGCTGACGCTCGTGGTTATAAAATTCAGAAACAATACTGTTTTTCTAGAAGACCGAGCACAATGATTAAAACCTGCTTTCCATGTATTTGTCTGTTGATTTTCAAAAGACTGAACATGCCAGGCACAAGTTTTGGAATGTCTTGCATCCATTGCTCATTAATTTTGACCCCAAGAATGACAAGATTGTATTCACATTATCGGGCCATCGAGTCATTCTATTCATGAGAGAGAGAGAGAGAGAGAGAGAGAGAGGCATTCACATAATTGCATAAAATTCCCTCTTGGGTTCTGTGGCTAAATAGTATGTGCTTTCATTCCGATTACTTGTTCTGTTTCGTAATTTAAAAAATGTTATTTTTTGGCAGTTGCACGCGCCTGCATATTTGTGTGTACAGTCCCGGTAGAAATTTGAAAGATTATAAAGGTTGAAAGACCGTTTTTGAATGAATGTCAATAGTCTGTATTTTCTTGAAAACCATGGCCGCGTGCGAAGGCTTCTTACCTGACGGCTGCTGGCCGCATGAGAAGGCTTCTTACCTGACGGTAACAGAACAAATCAGTATGTAAATTTGAACAGGGTGAGCCTCAATAAAGAGACTTTATTTTCAGGAAAATTGTACTTCCCCCCAAAAATTCAAAATTGTTTGGAACATTTTTAGCTTAAATTCTTTTACAAGTATTGTCTACACAATTGACGATATTATATTGACTTATATAGTAGTTATTGACTTGCGTCCGGGATTTTGGATATACTGTTAAGATTTGAAATTACATGGTTTTTAAATTATGTGTCAAGTCCTAAACAGAATCATTGATTTCGACATGTTAGATAGGTATAACATGGGTAAATTAAATTTATGAAACAATCCGTGGTACTGTTTCAGCAAATATTTACCAGACCATATAAATATAAACATGTGCGTCGGCGGGTAGGGTCGAGAAAAGTCTTTTTTTTTTGTTTCGCAAACACATGAAACAGTTGCTGCTTATGCCCTTGGTCATACAATTCAAAGCGAATACTTTCTTCAAGAACAAGTTGTCAAAAAGATCAAAATCCTTTAAATGTTTATGTCTGTTGATTTTCAAAAGACTCATTGGGAATGAATGAACTTACTGGGCAATAGTTTGTGAATTGTCTTTCATTGCACTGTTCACTACTTTTCACCACATGATTGACACTGTAAACTTCAGCTTGTATATCAGATTTCCCTTCAAATGCGTTATAGACTGTATTGACATTGTCAGCACCTTGCGTTAGCCTAGTCACCAGAGACAGACAGAAATAAATTTAAATGCATATCACTTAGGCTCTGTGGCAAATTGGTATTTGTTTGCCTCCTAGTTATTTGTTTCGCAGGTTTATAATTTTTGGTAGTCACACGCGCGCAAGTATGTCCAGTCTCGGTAAAAAAAATAAAAGTTTACTGACTTTGAACGACGCTTGCTAATTGAATGACAATAGCCTGTCATTGCTTTATGTGAATAACATGTGTTTGATTCTTGTCAATAGACTGTCTCTGCCTTACGTGAATAGCCCGTCTGTGCTCTATGCCAATAGAGCATTCTGTTAATAGCCTGTCTCTGCCTTATGTGAATAGCCTGCCTGTGCTCTATGTCAAGAGCCTTTCATTGCCTTATGTCAATAGCCAGACCTTGCTTTATGTCAACAGCATGTGTTTCCTTTATGCCAATATCATGTCTCTGCTATATGTCAATAGCCTGTCTTTGCTTTATACCAATGACATGTCTTTGTTTTATGCCAATACTCTAATCTTTGATTTATGCAATTAGCCGGTCTTTGCTTTATGCCAATAACATGTCTTAATATTATGCCAATGACCTTTCTTTGCTTTATGCAAATAGCATGTCTTTGCTTCAAGCCAATAGCATGACTTTTTATGTCAGTAGCCTGTCTTTGCTTTATGCCAATAGTTTGTCTTTGCTTTGTTCCAATAGCCTGTCTTTGCCTTATGCCAATAGCTTTCTGTTGCGTTATGTCATAAGCCTGTTTTTGCTGTATGTCAATAGACTGTCATTGCATTATGCCAATAGCCAGTCTTTGCCTTATGCCAATAGCCTGTCTTTTGTTTATGCCAATGAGCTGTCTTTGCGTTATGCCAATAGCCTATCTTTGCTTTATGCCAATAGCGCATTGTTGCATTATGAAAATAGCCTGTCATTGCCTTATGCCAATAGCCTGTCTTTGCTTTATGCCAATAGCCTGTCTTTGCTTTATGCCAATAGCCCAATAGCCTGTATTTGCTTTATGTCATTAGCCTGTCGTTCCTTGGCAGTATTTGAAGGCTTCATACCTTACATATACAAAACAGATCAGCATCTAATTTGCACGTGATGATTAATATCTGGGTGTTTTTCTTGTAAGATGATTCGATTTTAATTGATAGCAATCAATGATGTGTTGTGTATAATATTAAAAGCTTCCTGTGTCTTTGTCGCCTGTGTTCTACTCATTTTGTCTTTCCCTGTTATAGGTATGTGAACATAATGTGACCGGGAGACCGACATGATGTTGTCTAAATTCAATTGAACTTATATATTTTTTAATTGAAAGTGTTGTTGGTAGTAATAGCAGGATACACTGGATTAAAATAACGTCATAACAGTCATATAGGCTCATGCTTTGACTAAAATTAAAATTAGATTACATTTTAATAGTTGTTTTAAAATTAAATAATCAAAGCCTATTCAATCTTGTTTGTTGAAGTCTCTAAACCTTATACGACATCATAACACAGTCAATGGTAGCCAGTAATAATCTGGGTCAAGAAAAGGGGACTTCAGATCTATCATAACGAATAACATATTACTATTTTGTTTTAAAATGCGCGTTGTTCTCATTGTGGCATCATAGCGAGAGACATTCAATTCGGTTTGTACTCGATCACACCATTGAAATGACCTAACATTGAAGAGAAAGAGAGTGATAGAATGTGTGTGTGTGTGTGTGTGTGTGTGTGTGTGTGTGTGTGTGTGTGTTTGTGTGTGTGTGACTATGATTTTTTTTCGTAGCTTTAACAAATTCTCAGTCATATCGCTACGATGTCTGCAGTCTAGCAGTTTATAGTGATGTCTAGCACCCAGTCATATTATCCTGACACTAGGGCGACCAGTCCTAACACTAACCTCTTAATGCTGAGTGCCAAGCGAGGCAGCTGCGAGTACCTTTTTGTAAGTCTTTGGTATGGCTCAGCCGGGTTTCGAACCCACGACCTCCCGCTTCCGAAGCGGACGCTCTAACCATAGGTCACCGGAGTGGTCATTGACATTGAGTAGTATCGTATGTATTTGTAGAGGAGTGTAAATAATGGCCTTGAATATAAATATATTAGGATCCAAATAAGTAAATACAAATTGTGATTTAAATGTATGTGCAATTAAAGTTTAAAACACTGCAATCGTTACTGGAATAGTCGGTACTGAATGCATACGTGACCTGTATATCTTTTACTTTACATGACCTTTATGACTTACTATACGTGACCTGTATGACTTTTACTATACATGACCTCTATGACTTACTATACATGACCTGTATGACTTTTACTATACATGACCTGCATGACCTTTACTATACATTACCTCAATGACTTTAACTATACATGCCAACTTCGACATTGTTATAGGAGGCACACCATAGTGTAATCTATTGAAGTGTTTTTCAGTTTATATATTTAAACCTATAATAAAGGTCTAAGGACGGATTAGTGTGGAAATTTCAAAAGTCCGATGGCCGCTCTCCCACCTCTTTGTCTCTCACTGTTTTGGTTGGTAGGCAGCATACTAATCGACCAACAAAAAACAAGGATGTACAATAAAACATACACTTATGGTAAGCCTGCCAAACCCACACACCGCATCTCTCTCTCTCTCTCTCTCTCTCTCTCTCTCTCTCTCTCTCTCTCTCGCTCTCTCTCTCTCTCTCTTGATCTGTCAGCAAATGAGTTTTACCACATTGTCTGATCACGTTCATTCTCCTGAGCAAGATACATTTGAATGTCCACTGAAGACCGACTGCAGAGTATTGCCAGCTATGTCATGAGTCTGGACCTATAAATGATGTTAATCAAACCGGCCAACGAATAGGGAAATAAAAGCATATGTATGGTCGGTAGCAATATTAATTAAAGTAAAATAAAGACTATATCAACTGAAAATACATTTCAGTTTCGAATTACCTCTTGTTGATTTGTCTTTTCGCTTAGTTTATCGTTTCAAATTGCCAGCCGGAAAATGAATGACTTCCCATTCAGTCTTCAAGACGTTTGCCATGCTTTGTTTATAGTGATCAACTTTCTCCATTTAAATCATCCTTCGTGTTTAAATAATGTGTGTTATGTGTATTCAATCAATATGAATGAAAATACAACAAGCTCAAGAAAGAATAAAAGAAGGAACTTGTCATTCTGCAAAGAGAATAGCTGATAGACACAACAGGTGCGGAACTACATTTTGAGCATGGATGTGAAGAGCGGATTCTTTCCGTCAATGTACAATTGTCTTTAAAAATTCTTAACTCCGTTGGCAACGCAAGTATGTGTATGTAAATGTGATATAAATTAAATCTTTGTATAGTAAGTACATGTATATTGTAACTTTGATGTACAATGTGAATAAAAAGGAAACTCGACAAGCCTCGTTTCCCCTCCCAAACACACACTATATATATATAGAGAGAGAGAGAGAGAGAGAGAGAGAGAGATAGACAGACAGGGAGACAGACAGACAGACGGATAGAAAGACAAAGAGACAGACACCGAGAGACAGGTACGCTTTTACTTTTGCCCATTACCCCCGGACACATATATATGTAGATGAATATATTTGTTCAAACAAGAAACTCACAGGAAAATGTGATTTTGATCTTTGCAAAGTGTGATATTTGAGAGACACTAATTCTGTCAATCATTATTTCACATAGAGGTAGAAATAATGGAACAAAACGTGGAATGCAACTTAAGAACAGCACAGTTAACGCCCTTATCTTTAGTGCTGGTGTATCGTTGACCATTTTAAAGCACTAATACATCATGTCATACATGTAGTACTGGTACAATGTTGACTTGTCTAAAACACACACTCATGAATCACATTGACATGCAGTACTGGTACAATATTAACTTGTCTAAACCACGCACTCAGACATCACTTTAGCATTGTGGTACTGGTATAACGTTGACTTGTCTAAAACACACAGTCATGAATCACTTTAGAAATATAGCACTGGCACAATGTTGACTTGTCTTAAACACTCATTTATAAACCACTGTAGATGTTTGCGCACTTACATATTTTTTAACTTCACTGTCTTCTGAAATCATTGGGTAATCATCACAAAATCTATGATCATTTTCAGGGTGAACACCTTTGTTTAGAATTTGTTTTAACATCTATGTTCATACTTCGTACATTATTGATCACTTCTATGTCCCCATGCATGTTTAATGTACTGGGTTGATCACTTCTATGTCTCCATGCATGTTTAATGTACTGGGTTAATCACTTCTATGTCTCCATGCATGTGTCATGTACTGGGTTGATCATTTCTATGTATCCATGCATGTTTCATGTACTAGGTCGATCACTTATATCTCTCCTTGTATGTTTCACGTACTGGGTTGATCACTTCTATGTTTCCATGCATGTTTCATGAACCGGGTTCATCGCTTTTATATCGATATGCTTTTTTCATGAACTGGGTTCATCATTTCTGTCTCTCCGTGCATTTTTACTGTGCTCGGTTCTCTGCTTCTAAATCTCCATGCATGTTTATTGGTTTCATCGCAGATATCTCGTTAGAGGAAAACGTAAACATGTAATTTTCATTTTGTGTATGATTATCTGGTAATGACCCAGTCGAATTTATAGGACGGTCTGTCGTTTGTTATAGATCCATTTGTAATGACCTGGTCGAATTTATAGGACATTAAGTCATTTGTTATAGATCCATTTGTTATGTCCCAGTCGAATTTATAGGACGGTCTGTCGTTTGATATAGATCCATTTGTTATGACTCAGTCGAATGTATAGGACAGTCTGTCGTTTTTTATAGATCCATTTGTAATGACCCAGTCGAATTTATATGACGGTCTGTCGTTTGTTCTAGATCCATTTGTAATGACCCAGTCACTTTTTAGGACGGTCTGTCGTTTGGTATATATCCATTTGTCATGATCCAGTCGAATTTATAGGACGGTCTGTCGTTTGTTATATATGCATTTGTTATGACCCAGTTGAATGTATAGGACGGTCTGTCGTTTGTTATAGATGCATTTGTTATGACCCAGTCGAATTTATAGGACGGTCTGTCGTTTGTTCTAGATCCATTTGTAATGACCCAGTCGAATTTATAGGACGGTCTGTCGTTTGTTCTAGATCCATTTGTTATGACCCAGTCGAATTTATAGGACGGTCTGTCGTTTGTTATATATGCATTTGTTATGACCCAGTGGAATTTATAGGACGGTCTGTCGTTTGTTGTATATCCATTTCTTATGACCCAGTCGAATGTATAGGACGGTCTGTCGTTTGTTATAGATGCATTTGTTATGACCCAGTCGAATTTATAGGACGGTCTGTCGTTTGTTCTAGATCCATTTGTAATGACCCAGTCGAATTTATAGGACGGTCTGTCGTTTGTTTTAGATCCATTTGATATGATCCAGTCGAATTTATAGGACCGTCTGTCGTTTGTTATAGATCCATTTGTTAGCACAAGTTTGTTATCGGTATTTCAGCTAACTACTTTGAAAAATGCCATGAAACTTTACATATATTTATCTCATGGTCTATTGGTCGTAAATGTAAGTGGTGCCACTCGGACATTCAGTAGGGCTACCAGTAATGGTCATCTTTAAAATCTTGTTATCACTAGTACTCTTGAATGGGTGGAGCCATGAACATCATTGTTACATCAGTAAAAATTTTATGACACCTTGTATATTCTAAATGGAGACCGTGCAGGTCCTACATACAATATGGATACTGCATTGGCTTTTATTATTTCCCATGAACTAAATTTTATAGTAGTTTTCACTAAAAAGACTTTATAATTATGAATACGTGTCCTAAATGAAAATGGTACCAATCTGACATCCATTATATCCACATTGCCCTAAAATAAATAGTACCAATCTGACGTCCATTATAACCACATTGCCCTAAAATAAATAGTACCAATCTGACATCCATTATATCCACATTGCCATGAAAAATAGTTCCAATCTAACATCCATTATAACCACATTGCCCTAAAATAAATAGTACCAATCTGACATCCATTGTATCCAAATTGCCCTAAAATAAATAGTACCAATCTGACATCCATTATATCCACATTGCCCTAAAATAAATAGTGATAATCTGACATCTATTATATCCACATTGTCCTAAAATAAAGAGTACCAATCTGACATCCATTATATCCACATTGCCATAAAAAATAGTACTAATCTAACATCCATTATATCCACATTGCCCTAAAACAAATAGTACCAATCTGACATCCATTGTATCCAAATTGCCTAAAATAAATAGTACCAATCTTACATCCGTTATATCCACATTGCCCTAAAATAAATAGTACCAATCTAACATCCATTATAACCACATTGCCCTGAAATAAATAGTACCAATCTGACATCCATTGCATCCACATTGCTCTAAAATAAATAGCACCAATCTGACGTCCATTATATCCACATTGCCCTAAAATAAATAGTAACAATATGTCATCCATTATATCCACATTGCCCTAAAATAAATAGTACCTATCTGACATCCATTATATCCACATTGTCCTAAAATAAATAGTACCAATCTGACGTCCATTATATCCACATTGCCCTAAAATAAACAGTGATAATCTCACATTCATTATATGCACATCGCCCTAAAATAAATAGTGATTATCTCACATTCATTATATGCACATGGAAAAAAATGGAAATGTAGCCTGTTTGACGTCTGCTTTGTCGATGTGGTCCTAAATGAAAATTGTAACAATCTGACATCCGTTATATCCACAATGTCCAAGATTAAATTGTGTTAGTGTGATGACATCTATTATATATACAGTGTCCAAAATTAAAATGGCGTCAATCTGACATGCATAATGCAATATTGAGATAGTGATGTAAGATTGATTAAACTTTCCCCACTTTATCACAAACCTAGACACCAGATATCTGACTGATTTATAGGGCAAAAGATGTAGTATATATTCCATGGAATAAGCATCGGTCTGTACATGACGTAGTGCTGTCAACGAGTAAATTGTTGCATATATTCCATGGAATAAGCATCGGTCTGTACATGATGTAGTGCTGTCAAATGAGTAAATACTTGCATGTATTCCATGGATGTTGTGCAGATGTCAAAGAGTGCTAATGGCTCACATGGGTCACTTGCTTTTAATTGTGATAGACCTAGCGTGCATATAAATATTAGGCTGGTGTCAGAGGCTATCTCAAGTCCACGTCGGTCCATTGCTTGTAACTGTGATAGCCCTAGCGTGCATATACATATCAGGCTGGTGTCAGAGGCTATCTCAATCCCACGTGGGT
Organism: Sinohyriopsis cumingii; assembly: GCA_028554795.2. Lineage (NCBI taxonomy): Eukaryota > Metazoa > Mollusca > Bivalvia > Unionida > Unionidae > Sinohyriopsis > Sinohyriopsis cumingii. Next base: position 99,058,048 of record CM068824.1, read on the forward strand.
CACTTTCTTTTAAATATCATTGCGCTAGCTTACATATGCATATTAGGCAAGTGTCAGATAATATATGAGGCCCACGTGGGTCTCTTGCTTGTAAATCTGACCACCCTAGTATCCTTCTGATAAATTATAGTGAATATGAATAACCTTTTTCTCTCCGTACTTTAGCACACTGTAACTGGTTCTTTGTTTTAATTTCCATTTGTCTTTAATATTGAAGACTTTACACTATTCTGGGAAGAAGTGATTATATGCATTGATCTCCCACGATTATATGCAATGACTCCGATGGGCCCACTATGTCAGAAAATGATGGATTGGGTTGAAGTACTTTGGTAGCAGATTTGCTAGCCGTGTCAGATGGTTGATGAGGATGAAGTACCTTGGTAATACATTTACTATCCTTGTCAAATGATTGATAGAGTTGAAGTACACTGGAGCAGCAGAGAGGGTGAATCCCACAGACTATTTCGCTTAACAGAACCTTCTATCGAGGACATTTTAGATAGAGATATTATTTTCACAAAAAAAAACCTTCAAGTCAGAAAACATGACAAAATAAGTCTTCTCCGCTGACTAGAAGGGTTATCTCATAGAAATATATACCTATACAACTATTTCTTGATACAATGGTCTATTAAGCGAAAACACTCGGGGATGTTCCACCCTCTCTGCTGCTCTGTGAAAGTCCCTGGCTGGGTTTAATTGTCGTCGCCGTTTCTGCTGCTGCTGTCTAGTTAAAAGTTGTATCTAACCCAACTCGATACCGTGTTCGAGGATCATGTAAATTTATCGTTACAAATCCGTGTGGTTTTGCCTGAGCACGACTAAAGAAATTTCTGAATTTATTTATATCTATATCGCCGCTGCACCGGGTTTGATGTATATTTCGTAACGTGTGTGTGTCAACGCCGTTAATCAGCGCAAGGATGTTACAGTTGTCCCTGATCATTTTCGGGGTTTGTGTATATCGTTGAGTTACATAAATCACATCCACATTTTTATGTCTGCCGCGTGAAAATATCCTGGCAGGGTTTGTTTGTTTGTCCAACATCGCATCGTCGTACACGACTAAATTATTGATGCTCCCGTCAATATCATCGATACCCGGCGACTCATCGATATCAGTAATAAATTCAATAACATCATCACCGTCGTTTATTGATTTTGCATTCTCATTAAAATCTTTCAACACGCTGTAGCATCGCTGATCGTCAACAGATGGAGCTAACAAATACAACTTATCCCACTTCATCCACTTCATTATTAAATTAAGTGACAACTGCGTCTTACCCGACCCAGATGGACCTATAATAATCATTCGGACAGAATTTGGTAGCACTGAGTTATGTTTGATTGGCTCTCGTCGTTTTGTAGCAGAAAAGTCAGTGATCTCCATTAGATATATTATAAAATAATATGGATTTATATTGTGTGAAATGTAGAACACGTACCCCAACTGCAGATATAACAACCACTACAACAAAAAATAATCGATCTGCGCTTACAGGCAAGTGTGAACGATGCGGTACAAAAATGTTTAAATTTATTCCGAAAAAAAAAGCGAGGCGGTGATATTGCAGCTAAGTTAACAAAGTTACCAGGAGCTCCGTGGGCGAAATACCCAGGAGAAAAACATCTTCCCGGATATAATTACTGTGGTCCTGGAACCCGACTTGATATCAGACTTGATGCCTTAGATCAACCAAAACCAGGCGAGTATCCGATAAACGCTATCGATAAGGCGTGTCATGCGCATGATGTAGCTTACCGAAGTAAGGATTTGCAACAGCGCCATCTCGCGGATGTGAAATTAATTCACGCGTTAAATGCCATCACTGATAAATCTTTCAAAGAAAGGTTAGCTAGCTGGTTAATAAAATCTGCGATGAAAGGTAAATTAGCGCTAGGTGCTGGTATATAATGGAGTCGAGTTATTATTCCCCAAAAGGATATTGGAGAGGTAGCGCAGCAATTAGTAAACTCGCTGAAGCAGCAAAAGTTACGAGAGTTACTGCTAAAAATTGGTTATCCAAACAAGTAATATGGCAAATTTATCTGCCGCGTCCTAAACAAATTCACTTTGCACATTTTGATGTTAGTGTACCAAATGAAGTTCATCAGGCTGATATATTTTTCTTCCACACGATACCAATCGTCGCCGAACATACAAGTACGCGTTAACTGTAGTTGATGTTGCAAGTAGATATAAAGATGCTGAGCCTTTAACGACTAAAACAGCATCTGAGGTTGCTTCTGCGTTTGAACGAATTTATCAATGAGGTGGTGGACCACAGAGTGCTCTGCGATGGCCACAGCTGCTACAAGTTGATCCTGGCAAAGAATTGCAGGGTGCAGTATCATCGCTGATGAAGCAACATAACGTTACCATCAGACGAGGGCATACTGAAATTCATTGTGATCAGGCAATTGTTGAGCGATTTAATCGAACACTTGCTGAGCGGTTATTTGGATATCAGTACGCGAAGGAATTCATTCAGGATCTCGTGAATGGGTTGCAAGATTACCAAGCATGATAGCTGCGCTAAATAATGAAATTACTCGAACATCCAACATGAAACCCATTAGCGTATCACAAAAAAAAATACCAATACAGCGAAAAAATATTGAAAATCAAAACATACTGGGTAATGTCACTGTGAGATATTTATATGAACCAGGTGAACTTGAAGGTGGTAGCGCGAGAGCGACTGATCCTTTTTGGAGTGTTACCACACACAAAATATCCACCGTGACAAGATCGTCAGGCAGACCAGCAATCTACAGACTGGATTCAACTGCTCCTCAACGTGGATTTACACGTGAGCAATTACAAGTAATTCCCGAGGACACACAATTACCACCCCGATCACTTAACTAGCACTAGCGCCTCTACGTTGATTACACTCAAGACAGGTCAACATGATATTATCGCGTGTATGACCGCGACTGTTATCTTTTCTATCTACGGTGAATTGTCTTGGATTATTATTCGAATACTGCCATAGCATTATACAATTACAGCTTACACAGTGATTATTCTGCTGTTGTTTCAGCACACTGATACAATCAGCGTCGAGGTCGAAATCGCGATTATTGTTTTTGTCACTCTGTTTGTAACCAGCGAGTTTTGTTTTTATTATGTCGATGTTGTTTTCATTATTAATTTTATCAACTATTGAATCTTCCAAAACAATTCTTCGCAGTTGAGATATTCTTCTGACTCTGGACACAGCCAAGTAGACCAAGTTTGACCATTCGATGCGGTCGTCAACAATCCAGACAGTTGTATCACTAATAGTTAGTCCTTGAGATGAATGTATCGTCATTGCGTATCCTAGCGTCCACGGGGATTTATTCATTTTTAGTGCATCTTTGACAGCATTAATATCAACTAACACAATATCATTCAATACTAAATTCTGTTTCCTTGACTCTGCCCCAGGAATATCAACATCTATATTCTGCAACCGCGTATCAGCTGGTCTATAACATAACGGCACTTGCAACATTGGAAACTTTTCTTGTTGTAATTGAAATAGCTGTTGTTGAAGTGTGTCTCTGACTATCTTTCTACTTGCCACTATCAAATCATCAGGTTTCCATGTTTTCCATGTTTTCCAAAAGTCGCTCATTGAAGTTTCAGGAATCGCCCCGCGCATAATTTCACATTGAATTTTATTCGGTTGTAATCTGGTTAATGTTTTAAATTCCTTCAACTTTGCATCAAGTGCTCTATGATCATTAGACACTTCTTCATAATAATCAACAAAATCTTTTAACCAATCATGTGGAGATACGCCGACAAACGGAGGTGGCTGACCGCGATCGCCGCACATTATCACTGCAGTATTCGCTGTTAGCAGCCAATCAAGAAACGTTTTTAACGTTTCCAACGGCACCGTACATATCTCATCCCAAATTATTCTCTCGGGAATATATTTTGTTCCCATTCGATCTGATGTCCACACACCGCCGCTGTATTTGAAAAAGCTGAGATAAGTACAAGAATTGACTCCTCGTTGCCTCATCTCCCTGGCAAGCCTGTGTGTAGGTGTTAGCACAGTCATATCTGAATTTGGAAATAATTCAATCTCTCGAGTTGTCCTACTATACCCGCCCGGTCCGTTCAAATAAACAGTTTTGTGTCTAGTGATTGGATCATACACAGATGGTGCATTCGACATTTCTGATAATTCTGATTTACAATAATTATCTTTAATTGTAACATCAGCGGATTCACAATATGCATGCAACATCTCCGCTTTTATTTTCCACGAACTCCATGATTCATCGTTGCTTGTAAACATGGGGTCGTGTTTCCGCTCCTGGGTTTGGTAGGATGTCATAAGACACGCTAGAAACTCAAGGAGATGTAATTTCTTTTTTCTTTTAAATATATAAAAATATATATAAATATGAATTACGAAAATATCAATAATGTGATTGCTGCTATTAAAAATTTAGAAGAACGCGGATTTAATATACCACTAAATCCTGAAACAATTGTGTCTGATTTTGAATCATTATATGAAGCTAAATGCGCAGGGCGTCATATTCTTCCTGCTCAATATCGATTCATAAAAAATTCAAAATAATTTGTATAAATCGCTGGCTACAGTAGAAGAAGTACAAATAAATGAATTTGTTTCATTGTCTCGTGCAATTGAAAAGATTAGGTTGGCATTGGCAGTCGAGTATGAAATGAAAAAGATAATAAATACTCGCGTTAGAAAGTTGAAAAATTGCATTTCCGCTGACAAAAATCAAGGATGATGAAGTCACTGACGAAATCAAGGACGATTTCATCAACGATGAAATCAAGGAAGTAAATATCTCACCTTGATAAAATCACCTTGATTTTACTTGGAATTGAAATCGAAAAAAAAAAATATATTACTTTTTTTTACTTCCTTGACAGAGCCAACGCGACAATAAAGTCCAGGGACAGCATCAGCGCAATAGTAGTTTCCTTAGTTGGTCGGGTTCAATGCAGGAGTGTGCATAATTGAGAATTTGATCTCTGTCACATACTATTGTGGTAATATGCTTGCGTCTGAGATTATCTAACTGTTGCTGTGTTAGTAGGAAATCTTCGTCTCCGTCTTCATCAATAAGCAATTTAACGTTAATTTCTTCTTGTGCAAATGCAGCTCTAACTGCTTGCTCGAGTGATTGTTTGTCATCCACGAAAACATCTGTATGGTGGTACATATTTAAGATTTATATAAATCTAATTCAATCTACAATCTAAATACGCGTATATACTCGCGGATTTGATGTACACTGCAATGCGCAATCACAACATGATCTTTTATCAATACTTGCAGTTGCGCATCAGTCAGTATAAAATCGTCATGACCGTATATATCAACCATTATTTTTACCGGAGTAACTTTTCCAGTTCTGACAGCTTTATCAAGAAGTTCTTTATCATGTATGAAACATTTTGCACGGTGATGAATTATATAATACTTGCTTGATTAATTGTGGAAATCTCCTGAAACTAGCCCTATAAATTTCAGTGTTGCAGAAAATATATTTTTACTGCAATATCTTATCAAGATGATCTCGTGAAATGCACGAGTGAGCATAATTCATAATTTGGTCTGGAAAACACATGATTATCGTGATATGATTCTCTCGTAGTTGTTCCAACTGCGATTCTGTCAGTAAAAACTTATCGTTGCCGTATTCATCAATAACTATTTTAAATCCGCCTATCAACGATCCGCTGAATACTTTTTTGATATATTCTTCAAGTACTTGTTTGTCGTGTATAAAACATTTCACGTGCGTGTACATACTATATTTTTTATTGTTTAAAATAATTTATTGAAATATTTTTTACGTTGACGGTGATGGCACTGCTATCATCATCACTGTCGTCGTCAGTGCTATCATCAATGAAATCATCATCACTGTCGTCGTCAGTGCTATCATCAATGAAATCATCATCACTGTCGTCGTCAGTGCTATCATCAATGAAATCATCATCACATTTTTTCTTCAAGGACATTATTATAATAAAATATTATTAATCGAAAATCGTTTTACGATGAAAGTCCCGAAAATCGAAGATTTTTAGGACTTCACCAGGAGACTAATATGTAGTGTTTCATTTCGCAAATCAAGAGGATTCCCACGCTGGTCTGTCAGCGCGAAATTTATTCTGGTCAGCCACGGATTATGACATCGTAGATAGACCGGATTGATCGGCTCTTGCACAATCAGAAATCCAGGTGGTTCTTTCGGAGTAAATGAATAAAGAATAAATCCTTGCTGGGCTTGATTTGATACTGTCGTGTCCGTGCTGTAACTGCCATCAATGACATCACACACAAGATTGACCGCGACAACTTCAGTTATATTTACGATGCCCGGGGATACATGCCGGCCTTGCCCTTCGGTGTTATTGTTGTGTCTGAGGATAGTTGGCTCCAGGTAGCATTTTTTGTGTTGTGCGAGTATGTCATCGAAGGACTCATTGATGAGGTCAGTGACGGATTTTTTCATCTCGGGAACGTTGTATCCGGGAAACTTAAAATTCGGCAACGTGGCTTCTGTCAGTGAATAATGAGTTAGAAAATTTCGTTTAAAAGGACGGTCGTCGGTATCAGTGTGATGAAAAAGTATTGCCTGAACGATTCGCTGGTTTATATATTCCATATCTGCGGCAATCTGATTCAATATTTCAATCCGCGTAATAATTTGGCCATATGAACTTGTTATATCAAACAGATGTTCTTGGAAGAGCCGTCGTAGCTGCGTTAGTTGTGTTTTATGTTCTTGATTAATGATTTTAAAATAATATTTAAGATGACCACCGGTCAAAGCCGCACTTGCTTCTCCTCCTAGTTCACGAGAAAACAACCACTTCATATGGTCCTTACTGTAAAATTCAAACCAACTACCCCCAATGCATTTTTTAATTCATCCAAAAATACTTTATATGACGGTGTAATTTCATGATATGACTGCGCGTCAGTGACATAGTCAGACTTTTTAGGTGTTGGTGGTATTGGTTGTGCTGGTGGAGCGACTTCAGGCCATCCTAGCACTGTTCTAATCGAACTGTTATAGATATCCACGGCGTAGCCTGGAGGGTTTATTTCGATCGCGGATGACAGTGTTGGCTCGTGAACAGTTATTGCTATTTTGGATTCCTTTGTTGTGATATTTTTTATTCGACGTTGTAATTCCTCATTGATTTCTTCGATTTGATAAGACCCGGTTGGTAACCCAATGACGTTCCAGTCTGGGGTGCCACCGGGTTTATTTTTATATGCAAATACAAACGAATTATTTGCTCGTAATTTTCCAAACGATGATGATCTGATATTGGGCCGACTGTGATATACTCGTAACTGCGCTAACGCGATTTCGTTTACTGGAATTGCAGTTGGAAAATTAATACTAAATTCTGGCTTGGTTGAGGTTACTGTTAGCAGAGAGGTTCGCGACGGACTTGTATTTGCGACCATCTGCTGAAGTAGCGACTCTGTCATTATTTATCTGCTGTTGTTTCAAATCAAAATTTTTGGTGTATTCCCCGTACATCTTGGCCATTTGCGCGAATTCGGAATCTGATGTGATTGTGTCGTCGAGACTAGACGATGTCAACGATGACAATTTCATATACGCGCTTGTGGCATCGGTGTTTAATTTTTCATACTCGTGTAATTTTGTTGACGAGCACAAGGATATTTTCTTCGCGATGATATTGGCAACTCCTGCAATCGTCGTAGATGTTGAAACTGCAACTGTGATCGCGATTGCAGTTGTTACTGGTGTTAGCGCTGACAATAATATCCCCGTGGACGCAACTACCGCGGATACCGAATACACTATTGTGTCTAACATGGTTACACGTCGACGATATTTTTTTATTTTTATCGTGCATGTGCCAATGATGGTCTTTAACTCTGAATGCCATTTTTGCACCTGATTGTATCTGTATTGTTGCGTCATTGACCATTTTATTATTTTATGCAGTAACTAATTGAGGCGTTTCAGCTACGGCTTCCAAACACCACCAGTAAGATGTTGCGGTTAATTTCTTGTCGGCGGCTTCCAGTATAAATATTTCTTCGGTTCCGCTATTTAATATGATAGTCACAACCCCGGGATACTTGTCGGTGGAATGTCTCCAGGAATATGTTGTGAAGATTTCAAATTTAGCAGCACTGAACACAGAAAACCTATACACGCCAGTGGCTGTTGCTGTATATTTGATAGTATTATTTTGTTTGGACCATGTTGCGAATCCCGATGATACCGTGTATACTATGTTGGTAAAATGCCCAGAAGTAACTCCAGTGGGGACTTTAATCAAACTGGTTTTGTTAACGATCTCAGGAATCCCCGTTACGATATCCTGCTGTGTTTGTTTGATCGTGTCAATGTTGGTCTTGATATCAGAAAGTTTCATGTCGATGACGGGAAGATTTCCAAAGAACTTATCCGTGGCATCATCGGTTTTTTTAAAGTTTCTTCGAAGTCTTGTAAAAGCACCCACGTGAAAATCATACTCAGCCCGCAACGTTGTTAGTTTACCGTCAATGGTGCTAGTGCCTGTGTCAACATATTGTTTGTTTGCGGCGTCGGTTGGCAAGGTTGGATCTGCCAGCTTTGTTATTTTGAACCCACTAAGATCGAGATGACCAGTCATTGTATCACCGGATTTTATTAATCGCTGTCCGATTAACAACGCAGCGATGCTATGTTGCGCATCCACAGATTGTTTGTTAGTGGCGTCGGTTGGCGATGTTGGATCTTTCAACGCGGTTATTTTGTTGTTGCCGAGATTGAGTTCACCTGTCATTGTATCACCAGTCTTTGCTACACGTTCTCCTGCAGCTTTCTGCGTATCATCTCGAAGCGCCGCGATTGATATCAGCGAATCTCTGATTTTTCCGCTGTCGTTGAACACAGGAAGGTTACCCGGGACAGCTCCAACAACCCTACGAATTATTTCATGCTATTTGTTATCGCTGGTTTTTAGTTTACCGTGCCGGTCCTGAAAAATAACAACCTCATCTGGGTCTATTCCGGTTAACGTTAAAAGATTATCTATTTCATCTTTGGTTGCATATTTTGATAAATCCACGTCGGCGCGTTTTTTTTTTGTCTTTGTTTCGATAAGAGATCTTCCGTAAATATCAACCATTATTTGATAGGAAACTGTTTAAATCGACCCATGGTATACTCGTGCACGATTTTGTGAGGTGAAATCGCTGATTTCGAGATCGCATCAAGAACATTTAATACTTCACGGCCACATATCAGAAGATCGATCAGTGTTTGTGTGGGTAGTGTTGAGTACCAAACCTTTGTCGTTGTCTTTGACAGGGGGATGTTTTTTGTATATTTTAGAAATTCAGCTGGCGGTGCTAACCCATACGAATCAAACTAAATAATTCCACGTGTATCGATCGTGTAAGCAACCCAGTGAGTTCCTGGACCATTGCTGTTATCAAGATTAATAATTCCGGTTTCTGGATTATTCGGTTGTTGTGGTAATTGATCTCGCATAAAGACGCCTCTGAAATTTTTTATATTTAATCGTTTAACAGCATCGAGCAAATCAAAATTTGACATCGGTGTGAAAACACTTTGTGTTTTCAAAACCGTTTGGGTACCATGATGGTGGAGTTCCTGGAAGTCTTAGCCCGCGTCCCTTTTTTTGTATCCTTTCTCGGTGATTTTTTTTTGCTAGTTTACTTCCTGCGTAACCAACTGCACCCAACACTGCGGCTTTTGCAACAGCGGGAACGGCAGCTGCAATCAGCGCTGGTAACGCTGCGAAAAGAGGAAATATACCGCCGGTTTTAACCATATCTTTGACAGCTGCAGGAGAGAAATCAAGTTGAGTTCCAGTTTTCGCCTGCGCTGCTTTACTGAAATGTTTTAGTTGGGTTTTAGTCAGCGACAGTTTGTTTGGACCACCGTTAGCGATTTGATCGTGTTTTAGTGTTATTTTTGTCCCACATGTGCTCGCGTTCTTCGATTGTAATTTTGGCACCTGACCAGGAGTCAGAGTTACATTAACGTGACTGTTTGATATTTTTATAGTAAACGCGATTGATCTAATTGTTTACATGTTTTCGGAAAACTACAACTTTTCCACTGGTGCATCAACGAATCTCATTCGGCCGCCAGCACCTTCAAGTAACATTGCCTTATCGGAAAGTATGACCGCGATTCCTCTGTAATTAGCTATAGCTCCTAGGTCTCTATTCACGGTAGCCCGAAAGTGTATACCAACGACAGACTGTCTGGTTAAATCAAGATGCCCTAACGAGAAGTAATAGATTGGATAATGAGAGATAGAATCCAATTGTGATATCTGCAAACCAGTATCGATATTTAGATCACGCGCTAGATACTTTATCAATCGTTGATATGCACGTGCAACATGATTATTACCAAAATCTAACAGTATGTTCTCAGATGGTTCTTGATGCCCGTGTATTCTCAGAGAAACGTCAGTGATACCAAGTTGATCAAATATCATATGCGAACGTGTTTCATTACCCACCCGTGCAACATCCTGAAGAGCAATGAAAATATGTCGCGGCGCGGAAACTCCCTGCTGTGATGCTATATGCCTTGTGAATAAACCGTTATTGGTATTTTGAATACTATCTGTGGTTGTTGTAAGCCACGATAACAACACTTTACCACCTTGATCCATAAAAGAAAGCAGTCGCTGTTCTTCAGTAATTGCAGGAGTCATTACCGGCATCCACAGTGATAGTTTTGTTATGTTTACCTTAACAGGGTCACCTAGAGGTCGCCATATAGCATCATTGTCGTTGGCTTTTCTAACAAGCACGACCGTATGTTTTGCTCCGAAAATTACCTTTCTGACATCTCTGCAAAATCCAAAGATGTGCGACAGCGGAATGGCACATGAAACATTTCTACGATTACCTTTCAACATTTGTCTACGTGCAGCGAAACCTAAATTAAATTCTGCATTAGCGCTAATAATCATGTCTTCCACGTCGATATCAGCAGGAACAGGGCCAGCACGGTTTTTTGGTCGTCTAATAATGAACTGATCACTGTTAGGATAATTAGAAGCATCCTTGGCAAACATCATTGATGGACCAGTTGATCTTGTATAATCAACAGAATATCTTGCTAGACCAATTATTGTTGTAGCAACATCGACATCCTTCTGAATCGATTCGATATTTTTTCCATCAGTCATGTAGATAGCACTATCAAACAAGGCCATAATTCCGCTATTGACAAAACCAATTTTAACCGCATCCCCGTATACTGTATCATCTGTTTTTATAATTTCACCTTCTACTTCAATAAATGCTTCAGCGAGCAGGAAATATCTACTTGTATCTTAAACTTGCAATTCAATTCGTCCTCGTTTATTTGGTTCTCGTGCGTCATAAGAGTAATACTGATAATCACGCACTGATTCATTTTTAAGGACCGGTTCGTCCATGTGGAATGCTGGGTCGGACTCCCGATTAAACATTTTATTATATAAGTTATCGTCTAAAACGAAGACCACTTCCCGCCACTAAACTTGTGTTTATTTGTTCAGGATTTATCAGCGCTGCTAGTTTTTGATTTGCGGCTTCATTTATTACTTTACTAACATTTGCAGGCATGTCTGCGGTGGCTGGTAATTTTACCGGCGGAGGTTTTCTGCGTATTAATCGTGCTAGTCTGTCCTTGATTGCCAAGAATGCTTTACTGGCAGCGCTACCAACAGCGCCAGTAGCTTTATCTTTAATAACATCAATGGCTTTCATCGATAATTGTTTTGCGATCGGTATTGCTTTAGGTGCCATCCTCGCGAATAAACCTCGAACAACATCGCCGAGTCCGTTTCCATAAGTCATCATGTATACGGGTACTCGTGAATTTACAACCCTGACCATGATTGGTCTATGATGAGAATTGTGTACGATCATTTTATTTGATTAGTTATTTCTCTAATCTCGGCGACTTTCAATCGCTATCTGTCAGTTCATCAATAAGTTCTTGGTAGATGCTGGTATCCATGATACCGCCGCGAAATAATCGCTGACAGATATCAGCTGCTTCATTAATTATTTCTGGTGAGTTATTTCCGGCACGTCTTCCTCCGATGAGAACTTCTAACCGTGATACATCATTGATGATATTATCAGGACAAATATTTAAACCCTTTCAAGTTTTTGGTCGTACAGTTCTCGGGGTTAAAACATCTTACGGTAAACTTTCAGGAGATGTTGTTAAACCAATTATCGGCGACCTAGTTGGCTCGGAGTTTTGACGACGTGGACTTTGTTCAGATGCAACTTCATATTCACCTAACGGGACTAGGTCAGGGTCTATTATCCTCCTCCGTGGTTGTTGCAAAGGCGTAGAAGGTTTCTCCTGGGGGGATTCTAGTTGTTTTACATATTCGTTATAAACTCTTTTTACTTCATCAAGGAGACCTCTGTATTCTAAATCATCGTCTCTGGCTTGTTTTTTGTTTTTATATATACGATATATCCATTTAATAAAATTATCATCATTTACGTTTTCAAAACCGGGTTCATACCAATTAATATTTTTCTGGGCAATTCTTCTTTTGTAGTATTTTTAATATCTTCAGCAAACCCTCCCTAAATTTTGCAATCAGTCCAATATTTTCCTTTATTGGTTTAGACGCGAGTTCAGTACGAATTTGTCCAATACCTTCAAGTATTTTTTCGTCGACGGGTGGAGATTGAGCTGCAGCTATATCAGTTGGAAGATCTCGTAAACGTTGTTTTGTTTGTTTTGGCTCGCTTAGCGGTTTTTTGTAACACTGGAAGAATACCCTTTCTTCGTTCCTCTTCCTCTTTGATGTCATCCTTAGGTTCTCCCAGTAAAGCTCTTTCAGTGACCACCGCAGCTTTTTCAGTAGCTGTTGTAACGGGTTTAAATAATTCTTCTGCACCTGTTGCAAATTCAACTTGTGCTTGCTGACGTTCTTGTAATTTTTGTCTTACACTATCTCGTACAGGAAGAAATTTTTTTATTGCTTTTAGTCGCTCTCGAGTTAGTCTAGCGGAATGTGCTTCTCCAATGTTGGCCATTATTGTTAACTTAAATTTTTAATACACAGCACCAGAAACGGCGACGACAATTAAACTCTGCCAGGGACTTTCACAGAGCAGCAGAGAGGGTGGAACATCCCCGAGTGTTTTCGCTTAATAGACCCTTGTATAAAGAAATAGTTGTATAGGTAGATATTTTCATGAGATAACCCTTCTAGTCAGCGGAGAAGACTTATTTTGTCATGTTTTCTGACTTGAAGGGTTTATTTTGTGAAAATAATATCTCTGTCTAAAATGTCCTCGATAGAAGGTTCTGTTAAGCGAAATAGTCTGTGGGATTCACCCTCTCTGCTGCTATTGGTAATAGAGTTGTTGGCCTTGTCAGATTCTAGCTGGAGCTGAGGTACTTGGGCAGTAGTAGCATTTCTTTCCAAGTCACTAAGCTTGTTATGTTGATACTGTGGATTTATAATCGTTGTGCGGTTCATTTTCTGGCATGTATCCCAAGTCTCACAGATGCTTAAGATATTTTAGATATTTCATTTTCTGGCATGTATCCCAAGTCTCACAGATGCTTAAGATATTTTAGATATTTCATTTTCGTTTGTGATGGTCCTCCAATCTTTTCATATACCTGACCACTTTAGGCTTGGTAACTTCATTTGTATTTATTTCCTTTGTACTTCTTTATTCCTTAATATTTTATAAATTTCTTTCATTTATTTTGTTGTCCATATTTCCCAGACATCTAAATTCCGATACACGCTTGTTGTATTTGTTATGTATCTTTGATATCTTTATAACTTTTGGGAATTTATCATTATAATATATTTCTGGTTTTACTTTGAAGCAATATACAAATTTAACCCCCATCTTGCATATTCTATTCGGCGGTTTAGTATTGGTTGTATTTCACATATCTTACATATTCCGTTTTTTATATTTCATTAGTGTTTTTCGTTAATACGATACATCCCTCCCAAACAACAAAATCGAATACTAATTATTTTGTGTCATCTATCATGACTTTAGATGTTTGTAATATTTAATGTATATCTTAGTTGAGAATGGGCATAATGTTTATTATTTTCAAAATATTTATTCCCAAAGATTTGTATCAATTTCATTATACTCCTAATATTGTGATAGTTTTTAATACACCGTTCATTTTATTGTTATGCTTAAGGATTTAACTATATCTGTTAAACATTGAAAGAATAAATCGACTGAAATTTCAGAAGCTCCCAAACGATAAAGTTTCTACAATTTTATATTCTTTTTTTTTTTGTTTTAAATTGAATGGGTTTTTTGGGGGTTTTTTTTGTTTATATGTATTTATTTATAATATATATCGTAAATAGATATGTCCATTCTAAGAAAGGATGTACGGCCATATCGCCTGTTTGGCTTTAACTTTAATATTTTAAAAATCTAGATTCATCTTTTCTTCTTTTTTTTTTGTGTGTTGGGGTATTTAGGCCCGAATACTCACTAGTACTTGCAAGGTAAGTAACTCTTAAGTGCGTAACCAAAACAATATGGTTATCTACCTTAACATTCTGCTTTTATGCAAGCAATTTTCATTTTGTTTAGTTCCGCTCAACTCACAATGAATAGACTGGAATTTGATGCCGGCCAGAAGTATATTTTGATGAGTACAAATATCAGTGTACTTTTTATGTTGATAGGTGCCCTAGAAATGCTCTTGCATAGCAGTCTAAGATTTTAACGATGTGATATTTAAACAAATTAAACTAGCCTGGTACTGGCTGTATATAAATAGCAACTTGAATCTAAAGGACACCCGTTTTCAATGTACAACATTTATAGCATTTTAAACCTTATGCTAAGATCACCTGTGTACAGAAGACAAATTCTCACACATTGAGCGTCCTTCATTAACATGTCTCACTGAACACGATCTGCTGTAGCTACGCGTTTTCAGAAAAAATGGCGATAACTTCACACATTTTCATCTGCAATTGCCTATGCGTAACATGATTGTATAAAGGCCGCACGTTCATGGCAGCCATTGATATATGAGTTAAGTAAACAATTGATCAAATTGACAGGTCATTTTCTTGCAAAGACGCAAAGGCAAAAAAAGGTTAAAAGAAGGGCTTGATAATAAATTCAGTGAAGACGGAAGGAACTGAGAACGTGATCAGAACGGTTCGATTAGATAAACTAATCTGAACACATGCAATTAAACATGAATATTAAACTTTATTAGCGCTCATTTTGGATTGAAATTAATAATTTTGGTTTTGAAAAAATATAACAACAAAAAGACGCCACAAATATCACAGTTTATTAACCAAGCAAAATAATTAAGCAGGCACATTTAAAAAGGTGATCAACTAACGAAATCACGTGACACGATTTTCTGTATCATCAAATTTCTGATTATTATGGTATTAGTATACTAATAAGCTCATTAATAATTCTCTTCAGGCCAAGGAAAAGTTTGCAAATAAAGAATTCCAGTCACGTTGCTGGTTTTGAATTATGCTGCTACATTTTTCCACATCTAAACTGTACCAAACATTTTATTTCAGCTGCAGTACATTACATCACCTCTATTAACACTTTTACAGTTACATTTACCTTCCTTTACATTTTGTTAATAAGCACAATTTACGGTCTTTGCACTCACGTCCTAAGGTCATAGTATTTCCATCAGCAATAATTATTTTCAGTATGTGAGTACTGCGCTGATTTGCAATGGGTGACGTCATCTTTCTTGATTATACAATCTTATCATTTGAGGAACTGGAAACTTACATTGAGGAACTGGAAACTAAGGTCATTCATGTCGGAAAAACACCGTCATCTGCAGAAAGAATAAGGAAGGAAAAATTGAGATTTATCAACTTCTATATATTAGTACAACAATTCATCTTTCCCATCTCCCTCTAATAGTACCAGTTAAAATTGACGAATTGTCTTAGTAACATTGCATCAACAGACGACACAAAAAGGACTTCAGATTCTCAATATTGCATTATGAAAAATAACGGTTAAAAGACGAAGATGTCCACTGAACCTTTTTAACAGGAACTCATTTTGATTCCTCAATCAAATTATTTAGGTTTTAAACATAAGTCCGCTGATTTTTAATATAAACCGACCACACCATATCATCTAACATGGAAGCAAGGACTTATTAAGACACGTTTCACCGGTATAATTTTGTAACGTCAGAATCGATATCGAACTAAAGGACAGTTTATATAGTATTGATTGATATTGAGACGTTAATATCGAAAAGTCACGTGTTCCACGTACGGCGCGTACTTAACTACTAAATCTGTAATAAATATATCATACGTTGCGTCGACATATATAATCCAGTTTTCATTAACATTTATCTGATTTGATTCTTTTTTAAAATTCTATTTTCTTTTGTCCCAACATGCTTGATTATTTCTACAAAATCATTATTGTTTTACAGGTATCAGAACGTATTAGTGTTATCTTGCTTAATTCGGTAATGTATAAAAGAAAAACAATATATTGTAAAAACTCCAGATAAAAAATAACGAAATAGATACTGTTGAAATTTGGTGAAGTATGACACAAGATTCTCAAATGAAAATATGCATGAAGCAGCTGTATTACACCGGGGTAATACATTTTCAACATCTAGATATCATGTTGACCTTTGTTGTTATTTCTTTAAAGGTCTAACTTTAGATCTTGAAAACATATGAACGTTTCAACTGGCGCAGCAAATCCATCTCATTGTAGGTCTGTTAGGTATTAGATACAACCATTTTCTTGATCAGCTATAAATCGAATACAATGTTTTTCGTGCTCACCTTACACACACACACACACACACACACACACACACACACACACACACATATATATATATATATATATATATATATATATATATATATATATATATATATATATATATATATATGTATGTATGTATGTATGTATGTGTATGAATGTATGTGATGAAAGTCTGAGATTTATTAGCGATACTAGAAGAACAATTTTGCAAGCTTTAAAGCCAAACATTTAGACAGAAAAGACTCTGAAAATCTTAGATGTTGAAATGTATCGGAGATATTGAGTTGGTATATAACACAGGTGTCCGTTATGATGACCTTGATTCATTTAATCCTGAAATATTTTTACTTGACAAAGACCAGGACATCATAAGCAGCGACTGTATCAAAACATGGTAATTATTTTGATTTAGTCACTCTCACTGCTCTGTGACAGAGTATATTACACAGACATTCAGCTGGAGTTAGAATTATAATGTATGCAAAATATGGTAATTATTTTGATTTGGTCGCTCTCAGAGCTCTTTGTCAGATTATATTACACAGAAACACAACTGGAGTTAGAATTATCATGCATGCAATAAGATAGAGGTCGCTAAATTAAGTTTCACAACAGTGCTAGCTCTACAACTGTGCTAGAGTTAACCCATAGATAGACCTGAAATAACATTGTACTAAAATAGATATATGTTTTAATGAGTGGGAATAAATGAGCATACTAATCGTTTACAGTTGTGGTAGTCTTGTGTGTATCTATCTAGTGGAGTTTCAGAACAATAAAAACTCCACACACTGCTTGGTCACAACGAAAACGACAAAATCCACAGAAAACAATGCTAGTAGACGTTAGAGTCTCAGTTTCTTAAAAGGTAGTGATACGGACGTGTTTGTATCACACAATACTAGTTGGGGTCCCGAGTGGCCGACTGGTCTAAAGCGCTCATCGTTACGGATCACTGAAATCTCACCTCTGTCTCCGTGGGTTCGAGTCTCGGGTTCGGCCTATGCGGGTAAGTGAGAAAGCTTGCCAGTAGCGTCTCGTGGGTCGGTGGTTCTTTTCGGGGTTTTCCCGGGTTCTTCATCCACCATTAATACTGGCTGCCACGTATAGCCTATCTTGTACTGAAAAATGGCGTTAAACCCCACAACAACAACAACAATACTAGTTAGTCTGCTTTAGGGTCCATTTTTGTCATAATTGTAGTTTTTTTATTTATTCTGCAAGCTTTGAAAAAAGGATCAGATGAGCTGAGATAAGAGAATATGTGATGAATCCTGATATTTGTCACGAAATCACGTTTCCATTGCAAATGTGGAAAAATATAAAGTTACGCATAGTTGGAAGAGAAGTAAATGAGCTTATTGAACCTTTGTATAGCATGTTCAGTTAGTGGAATCACCGTATGTATGTCTGTCTCTGTCTGTCTCTCTCTCCTCGTGTATCTTAATTTATATTGCTAGGATTTTAATGTGACTCTCAGGTTTAAGATTCGAAGTTTGTGATAAGACGCCTTTTCTGAAAATTGCCGCAAACGGACAAGAATGTGTCGCATTTATTTTTTCTTAGGAACATTAACATTATATGCATATCGTATATACACATGGTTCGTTGATCGACGAAGGAGACGAATTTCCATGTCTCGAATCTCAAGAGACTGGGGTAGCCGAATCTCTTCCATCTTGATGTCTCCAAGATTTTTTTGTTTTTTGCCGACCAGTGTTCCTCATAGAGCTGGACACAAGATCACAGTGTTTAATAAATAGTCGCAGTACTTATCACGATTGTCTTCCTGATGATTATATAATAAAGAGCGTGAAGTCTTTTTTGTGTTATCTGCTCCATCTCTGAACATAGACGGCTGCGATAAAGCCATTAGTTTTACATTTAAGAAATCGAAATATTTATGTTTGCTGTTTTTATATATAGTCATGAATGATGCAGCCACATAGAATACCAAATTAACACGGATTGAGTTGTATTATTACTGACTTTGTGAGGACGGAAATATATTTAGTTCTGCTTTAATACAGATGGAACTATTCTTAATACTGGCTTGATATCGACGGTGCAATTTTTGTTTGACATTTAAATTGATCATTCAAATATTCAAATACAATTTTAATATCAGGAAATCACTTGAAAGGATTGAAGGCCTTAGTAAGTAACTGTTGCAATATAGTAACATGTGTTAGCAGAAAAATGTTAAATCCAAATATACAGGCGCATAAAGTTTTAAAACATATATATGTTGCTCCCCTTGTTTCCAACAGATCTAAACATTTATGATCATATACATCCTTAAAAAATGCTTAACGATGCTGTGACCGGAGGTACAAAAGTAGAAGTCAAGCACTCCCCACTCTATCCTACCCTCCTTACCATATGCTTGAGTCAAATTATATAAAATGACCATGCCATTTAGGATGCACAACTGTAGCGATACAAATTTCAAGGTGGAAAATTGGAAATATCACAGTTTACCTTATTTCTTGGCAACATTAGCAATGTATTTCAAAGGTGAAAAGTAATGCCTCCACAACCTTTTTGGCACCGGATTTTATGACACTTTTGCCAAAATAAATACAAAATAGTGACTATAAAACCCTACATATTAATGAAAAAAATGTTATAATCTAATTTAATTTCCGCTTTTTAACCTTTACAGAACGCACGTGATAAACTTTAAAATCAACTGTCATACCACATTTATCTGTAAACATTACTAAACATTATCGCGTGTAACTGATCTTAAAATAATCTTTGGCACAACTTAAACACAAGGTTTATTGTCTGAAATGACAAATACACGTGACTCAAACATTAACACATAATAATATAGTCAAACAGTTGTATGACTTATTAGAGAGTGGACACTTAAACAGACCTCACATGCATACTGCTAATAGATCTGTTGCTAGAAGACTTGAACATTAATAGATCTCTGTACATACAGTTAATAGGTCTGTTGCTAGAAGACTTGAACATTAATAGATCTCTGTGCATACGGTTAATATACTTGGTTATAGATAGACCTCTCTGTGTCTACTGCTAATAACCATGTATCTACTAAGGCAGACATATACATACACCTAGCTGTGTATGCTGCTAATAACTATGTATCTACTAAGGCAGATATATACATACACCTAGTTGTGTATACTGCTAATAACTATGTATCTACTAAGGCAGAAGTATACATACACCTAGCTGTGTATACTACTAATATGTATGCTTTTAGTAGGATGAATACATAAATGGATCGTACTGTACATATTGCTGATAGATAAGTATATATATAACACGGTCGTCATGTGACAAAGTCATATTTTTAATGACTATTCTACATGTAAATGAAGCAACACAATTGCTTATGTAGATTCAGCAATTTATTTCGATGCCAGGCACTTTGTGTAAAAGGCCATCATGTGATGCCATGATGTCAATAATCTTAAGAGATCATTTGCGTAAACCCCATTCAATGACAAATTTACCAGTAACGATGTTCAGTTTCAACGGCAACCAGAAAACATAGATCCGCCAATTAAAAGGGTTCGTTTTACCTATCAGAAACTTGCGATTTCTACTCTATGATATCTGACATGAATTTCCTTTTACCAGCATAAAAACACTGGTTATTTGTATCATTGTTTCGTTGTTTTTGTCTTTATTGACACTTTTGTCTGCCTTTTATTTGTGGGTGTGGATCTTTTCGTTTGTTTTGTTTTATCTTGTGTTCTTAAATCAACGGTTACGTACACCCTTCTCTAATGAAAACTGGTGTTTGTTCTACTGTGGTATCAGTTGTTGAAAATATGTCAATTCATGATAGTTTTTTTTTTTTATTATTATTTCAAACTATCATAAAAGTGTTTATCTCATTAGATATCATACATCATCAGGTATGCACTGTGTATACATGGATGTGCAATCTAACCTAATGTTAAATACCCATCGCACGTGTTTTGTGTCAAGTAAAAATGCAATGTGTGCAAACCACGCATGCTGTTTCCTGCCTTTTTTCATAATTTATATGAGTCACATCATGTTTCCGTGGTCGCTGTCCTCCAAGTAGTTATTTTCAAAGTATCGCCAACTCAAGACTCATTCATAAAGCATTTTTTCTAAATATATGCATTTAGCATAAGATAAACCAAACACATAGCATATCCACAAACACAACAGTAATTAAAGGTAATTTTAAAGACTGGAAACTGTTACAATGTGCAGTTATTGCTTAAAATCATCTTTATGTCTGGTTAGGAATAAATTATCGTTCCATTTACCATATTGGAAGTCCTCGTAGCTGTCCTTAGTACAGTGATTTCACAAATTGTCTTGTGTATCAAAATTCCGTGCTTGTAGAAAATAAAATTAATATCTGTGTATATGCCTTTGGGTACGACTTTATATCTGGTTAGGAATAAATTATCGCTCCATTTACTATTACGAAAGTCCACGTAGCTGCCCTTAGTACTGTGATTTCATAAATTATTTTGTGCATCAAATTCAGTGCTTTTACAAATAAAATTATTTTTGTGTATATACCTTTGACTGCGATATGGTACCAATGCCTTCTATGACGGATAACTGAATATTTTTGTACTGTCTTGGCGTATGTGTCTGTACATGTTCAGAGGTTAATGTGATAAGACACATGAATGAAACCATACTTCTGTTATCTCCTTTATTTTGACATTCTACGGCGTTTCTTATAATATACAAGATAACTTTTTTTACGTATTTACGATTGATACCCAAAATGTTAAGAAGGTTATATCTGTTACACTTTTGCGCTCAAGAAAGCATTTGTTTCTAATTTAAATCTTTGTCATGTAGATTTATTCAAGATGTGATATCAGATACAATTACAATACATACTCGATCTCATCAGTACAATGAGACGTGTACCAGTCAGGCTTTATTGCATTGTACCTGCTCTAGGGTAACCTTGTGTGTCTAATCTATTAAATTCGATATGTAATCTGAGCCTTTACATCTCTAGATATATGTACTTTATATATAACGATTGGAAAGACGACGATACGCAGTATAGTTAGTGACGGTAGTGTGTGTGTGCGAGGGGGTTTGCATTACCTTGACTAATCAGAGCCAGGGTCACCGAAACTGGACAGAATAGAAAGGTAGAACATGAGTTTAATTCTTTTTTTAAAACTTTTGGAAAGATGTTAAGGTATTATCTAAATAAACTGAGATTTTTCAAGGAAAGGTGAGGTTCCACGGCCCAAAAACATGTTACCATACTGGAGTACAAAGTAAAATATGTTGTAAAAGCTGATGTCTAAATATGACATTCGAACTATAGATTTCTGAAACTCGAATTCCTGACTCGAGGTTCATGTTCTCACTCATGCGATAGACTAATCTACCTGATTTGCTAACCTTACTTATCTCAGTCCGGATGTCTCAGTCCGGTCGTCTAAGTCAATGTGTCCATGCGAAAGACTAATCTACCTGATTTGCTAACCTTACTTATCTCAGTCCGGTTGTCTCAGTCCGGTCGTCTAAGTCAATGTGTCCATGCGTTATGAACTTCCTGTAAAAAGAAAAACCCGTTTGGTGTTATGCTTAGCTTGATGAAGTTGTTATAAAATCAAACAAACACAACAGCCGCATAGACATAACAGAAAAAATCTTCACTCATAAGCAACGTATGGTCTTTGATAACCCGTCATACAAAACATTTTGACACACATAAACACACACAGACACACACACAATATCTTTTCTTTCTAAATATGCAAGGTGCGCCAAATCTAAGTTTTAAAAAATGATCCATATGCCATCATTCCTGTTCGCACACTTTAGCATAAATTATAATTCTTGCAAAACAGATATAAAACACAATATGCCCTACATACTGTATGAAGAAGCCACATTAAGCGACAAGTCCTAAGTGTCTGTATATATGTATGCATGTATATATGTATGTATGTATGTATATGCATGTATGTGTGTATGTATGTATGTATGTATGTATGTACGCTCGCACGCATGTACGTACGTACGTATGTGTGTGTGTGTGTGTGTGTGTGATTTGGATGTTTAACGTAGCTTTAACAATTATTCAGTCATATCGCTAAGATGTCTGTAGTGTGGCAGTTTATAGTGAAATCGAACCAACGACCTCCCGCATCTGAGGCGGACGCTGTAACCACTAGGCCACCTGAGCGGTCCGTACGTACGTACCTACGCATGTATGTATGTATGTATGTATATATGTATGTATGTATGTATGTATGTATGTATGTATGTATGTATGTATGTATGTATGTATGTATTATGTATGTAGGCTCGCACGCATGTACGTACGTATATTTGAATGTGTGTGTGTGTTTGTGATTTGGATTTTTAACGTAGCTTCAACAATTTTTCAGCCATATCGCTCCGATGTCCGCAGTTTGGCAGTTTATAGTAACGTCTAGCACTGGGGCATCATGATCCAGATAATTAGCATAATGTCCCACTCAGTCACATTATCATAACACAAGGCCGACCATTCCTAACACTAACCTCTTAATGCTAAGCGCTAAGCGAGGCAGCTCTTAGTACCATTTTTATATGTCTTTGGTATGACTCGGCCGGGTATCGAACCCACGTAACCACTATTCCACAGGAGCGGTCCGTACGTATGTACCTACGCATGTATGTATGTATGTATGCATGCATGCATTCATGCATGCGTGTGTGTGTATGTATGCATGTATGTATGTATGTACGCACGCTCGCATGTACGTACGCGCGTACCTACGTATGTATGTAGGTATGGTTCGACCTTTCCGGTGGCATAAGTGGTTAGAGCGTCCGCCTCGGTATCGGAAGATCTCGGGTTAGAACCCCTTCCGAGTGATACCAAAGAATAATAAAAATATTACTAGCAGCTGCCTGTCTGTGCATTCAGCATTAAGAGGTTACTTTTAGGATTGGTCCGCCTTGTTTCAGGTGGTACATGATGCTATATGGCTGCGCTATAATGTCCCAGTGCTGAACATCAGCATACATTGCCAAAATGCAGATATCGTAGCGACATGAGCGAAAAATTGTTAAAGGTACCTTACAAATCTAAGTCACAAAAAAACACACACACACACGAAATCAAGCTATTGGTACAGCTCCAGTCATATAGGCAATGAACATCACTACAAAATACAAAATCTCTAAAGATCTACAGCAAACCGGGCAACAACCAGAAACGTGTTATGTCAAACTAATTGCATCAAACGTAATAATGTGATTGTCAATGAAAACTCCTTCACTTGCCAATCAGAGTCGTTCATTCATCAGTCCACATTCTATTCCACACGATTACTATGCAGCATATCAGTGAAAAAGTGATAGCAACACTTGCCTATTTCAAAGACAGAAAATGCCAATTTCCAAGAAAGACAAAAATCTCCTCAGTCACTACACACTTGGTTAGAACTGCACCCAATATTGTACTTCACAGTTGCCTAACAAATAACGTTTTCCAAATTAGAACCAATGAAAGTTAAACGTTAAGCATATAAAAGATGTTCATGACTTATTGTTATCTTCATATGCCATCTATTGAATAAACGTGATAATAAAGCAATACTAAAAAAAATGTTTTTATGTTTCTATTATCTCATGCGTAGAACTTTACTACTTCATGTCGACGGGTCACACCCCATTGCCCGTATTATCATCATCGAATTAATGCGCGGTATTTGCAAAACAAGAGCAGGTTGCTTCAGACGCCCATTCTGCAATAATTCCAACACAAAACAGTTTTAACTTTTTACTAATGGCGGCATATATAGCCAGATTCAACCTACATAATTATCAAATATACCTGAAGACCTTTATCAAAAGCGAGAGGCTCATTAATTCAATATGTATATGACAGCTAACTATATTGCAAAAATGCAGGGTTATACTAATTTAATCAGAAACGAATGGGTGCGAAAAAATATATGTTGATGTTTACCAAGGCAAGAAAATCCCAGTCGCTGGGTTACATTATCTGTCTTGCCACACGACAGAGCCCTTTGAGGAGATACATTATTTAACCCTTCGACTGGGATTCCATGGTCGTGATTCAAACCTCAAAATAGATTCTATTGTCTAGAATCTCCTGATTTGAGATTCTTAACAGCCTGTGCTATTGTTACTCTTTATTTTGCTAGTACAAAACAGTATCACAGGCAAGACCCATGTGCCATCGTACACCTTTGTTGAGCTTTACTTAGATGTACATCATCATGGAAACGGTTCATACAGCAGGTCAGATGAAAACTCACCCGCTGTAATACTTTACAATTCTATCATATAGACGTATGTATTTGTGAACTTGTAAGATGAGGAAGAACAATGAACTAAAAGGTTGCGTGATAAATATTTTCTTCTTTCATATATATGCCCACCTGCCTTCCACGTTGAGAGTGTGTCAGTGAAACCCTTCACTTTCAACACCATCGCAGATTATGGTTTAACTATATAATGCAAATCACTTTAGTGGAGACAGATCGAGGGAGATTTAACTCTATAACTAGAAATATGTTCATCGAAGATAAATATCCACTCTTGCTAATTTTGCATCAAGGTCAGGATCTAGATCAACACCTGGTGTTTATAAAACTAACAGTTAAGGTCAAACTATTTTCTGGAAAAAGTTTCATCTCCAGTGAACAAATTTACATTACAATATAATGTAGTAACAAAATAAAAAAATAAAACTGGGAAACAATTAAACTTAAATAAATATATATTAAATCAGATATAATTAAATCAAACATACATAACAAGTTGCAAAAAGAACAGATGAAGTTACAGAAAGAGGAGAAACAGATGAAAATGCAAAGGGAGAAGGAAGAGAGGGAAGATCAGTTTAGAATAAACAAAATAGGGATGGCAAGTGAAAAGCACATTCCCACTTTAGATACAAATTCAACTTTTGATGTTACAAAGAATAATTGGTTAGTGCCTTCTTTCAGAGAAAAAGAAGAAGACAAGTATTTTCCTAGTTTTTTAAAAAATAGCGGAAAATTTAAAATGGCCAAGAAAGCATTGGACTCTATTTATCATTACAATGTGAACTTACCGGTAAAGCTACCATTCACTGTCACTACAGCAAAGTTATGACTATGATCTGGTTGAGGATTGCATCTAAAAGGGTTGTGAGGTAGTCCCTGAGGATTATCGGCAAAAATTCAGAAACTATAAAAATGAGGCTGGAAAAACTCATGTCGAATTTGCAAGAGAAAAAGAGTAGTTTTTATAGATGGTGCTTAGCCTAGAAAGTTGATAAAGATTGTGAAAGTCTCAAACAACTTGTATTACTTGAAGAGTTTAATAGCTGTGTAGATTGTGACATTAAGACCTATCTTGATAAGCATTATGTCGACACCTTGGATAATGCTGCTCGTGCCGCTGACGATTATTCTTTAGCTTTTGTAGGCAGGTTATCCACTCAGCAGTGTTCTGGCAGAAAAGTATTTCAGCCTAATACAAGCCCTTCTAAATCTCAATCTGGCACAACTTTTAAAAGTCAAGCTTCTGATTAGCTTGATGAAAAACCCTTGTCTCTTGCTATGTGTACTTATTGCAAGAAGAAAGGGAACGTTATTCTGATTGCTACAAATTGAAAAATAAGCATCAGAATCAAAACAAGCATTTCAGAGAGGTCAAGGTCACGGTCATGTATTGAAAGCAATACATTTGTTGGGTGTAATAAACCCTACACTGATTTTATTATGGAGAAGTATGAAACAATCATGTAGAAGGGTTCTATATCACTCTTGGGTTATTCGGCCAATCATATCTCTATTAAAATTTTAAGGGACACGGGAGATTCTCAGAGTCTTTTATTATTAGGTACGTTGCCTTTTTCTGAGGGGTCTTCTTCTAATGAGAGTGTTCTTATTCAGGGAGTAGAGTGCGGCTTTCTCAGTGTTCCTCTCCATTGTGTACAATTGTCATCAGACTTAGTCTTAGTTACAAATCTAAGTCACAAACAGACACACACACACACACACACACACGCGCGCGCGCGCGAAATCGAGCTGTTGGTACAGCTCCAGTCATATAGACAATAAACATCACTACAAAATACAAACTCTCTAAAGAGCTACAGCAAAGCGGGCAACAACCAGAAATGTGTTATGTCTAGCTAGTTGGATCAAACGTAAATAATGTGATTGTCAATTAAAACTCCTTTACTTGCCAATCAGAGTCGTTCATCCATCAGTCCACATTCTATTCCACACGATTACCATGTAGCATATCAGTGAAAAAGTGATAGCAACACTTGCCTATTTCAAAGAGAGAAAATGACAATTTCCAAGAATGACAAAAATATCCTCAGTCACTACACACTTTGTTAGAACTGCACCCAATACTGTACTTCACTGTTGCCTAAAAAATAATGTTTACCAAATTATAACCGATGAAAGTTAAACGTTAAGCATATAAATGATATCCATTACTTATTGTTATTTTCATATGTCATCTATTGATTAAATGTGATACAATAGAAATAATATAAAATGTTTTTTATCTTTCTATTTTCTCATGCGTAGAACTTGACTACTTCATGTCTACGAGTCACCCCATTGCCAGTATTAACATGATCGAATTAATGCACGGTATTTACAAAACAATAGCAAGATGCTTTAGACGCTAATTGTGCAATAATTCCAACACAAAACAGTTTTAACTTTTTTACTAATGGCGGCATATATAGCCAGATTCAACCTACATAATTATCAAAAATACCTGAAGACCTTTATCAAAAGCGAGAGGCTCATTAATTCAATATGTATATGACAGCTAACTATATTGCAAAAATGCAGGGCTATAAAAATTTAATTAGAAACGAATGGGTGCAAAAAAATATGTGTTGCTGTTTTACCAAGGCAAGAAAATCCCAGTCGCGGGGTTACATTATTTGTCTCCCCCCCCTCACAGAGCCCTTTGAGGAGATACATTATTTAACCCTTTGACTGGTATTCCATGGTCGTGATTCAAACCCCAAAATATATTGTCTAGAATCTCCTGATTTGAGATTCTTAACAGTCTGTGCCATTTTTACTCTTTATTTTGCAAGTACAAAACAGTATCACGGGCAAGACCCATGTGCCATCACCTTTGTTGAGCTTTACTCATCATGGAAACGTTTCATGCTGCAGGTCAGATGAAAACTTACCCGCTGAAATACTTTACAATTCTATCAAAGAAAGAACAAAAGGCTTTCACGTGTTATGAAACCAAGCATATTACATTTAAGATTAAAGCAAAATCTAAAGCAAGAAAACAAAACAGATGACTCTACAGTTACAATGATTCTATTGTGCATGAAAATCAAACCCCAACGACACCAAAATTTTAACTATCGTCGTGTCACTACTAAACTATTGACACTCTCTGACTGATGTAGCCTCTATATCAAAACCTAAAGAGTACATTCATATAACATTTACTCATTTTAAATCAAATTTAAAGTGTTCTTTTAACATTTAACACTAATGCTTTTTAACCAAAGTCTATTCAGTCCTGATTATTGAATGCTCTGTACCTTAACTGTCACCAAGAAACTTCCAGACGAAAGGTATCTATCGCTATGGACTTTTATAGTGGTGGCCATCTACTACGCTTAGGTCAATGTAAAAGTTCGTCGAGTGGAATCGTCAAAATAAAGTGTAGTACGAATTTCTTTATCAATATGCGTAGCTTTCACTGTGACATAACAGCGCGCGACATTCAATATAGATTGTACTGGATCTCACCTTTAGGTTCATTTGATCCAAGCAATGTCTACGTACTGTAACATTGATTTTGCCGTATGCACCTCTGGGGGTGGTGGTGGTGGTGGTGTCTAAATACTGACCATCCGAAGGAATATGGATTTATATAAATCCAAATGAAGTCAATAATTGCCACTATAAGGTATATTTAATCAAATTCTTACAAATGACACCCATTACTGAAATAGTCTGTATTGAATGCCTATATAACCCGTGTGGTTTGTACTATAGGTGTAGCATGTATACATCTTAGTACATTTTAATTCCGGATGTATATATTTTAGTTCCAATATATATGCATATTAGTTCAGCATGAATACCTTTTTATTCATTAAATTCTGCGTCTTGCTGCTGCAAAATTTTTAAACATAAAAACCAGACACCCATACCCCCCTTCCAGTCTGCATTGGCCAAAACCTGCTCTGAAACGTTTCCATTTTTTTTCATATACTCCAGAAATCAGTCAGGAAGCTATCTACTATGTAATCAGGATGGTCCATATTCAGTTCCTTGGAGATTTCCATAAGTTTATGTTTGGCTTTTGGACGGTCTTCCTCCATCACAGCAACGTTGGCAAACTGTTTCTCAAAACCACCAGGACCAACCTCAGGATGTTGATCGAATAGGTTGAAGTGAATTTTCCCGGCTGCCTCTAACTCTACACTTTTGGAGATATAGTAAGGGTTCTGGAGAAGATGGCTATGCAGAGAAGGGCTGCACATTATTCCCATCATCTGACCCTTCGGTATCCGATCTGGCACATATGGCTTAATACCACAAGCGACCTCGAATGCAGACTGGACCAAGTCTACTCCATATATCTTTTTAATCCAGGCCTTGGATAGGAGCCACCCATCCTGCCGTTAATCTCCACCAGTTTTGGACCGGTTGGCTCCATCTTAAACTCCACGTTGAAGACAATTCTTCAGGCCAAGCTCTGTGCAGCATTGGTAAGCAGCGGCAATAAGCTGTCGTTGTTTGCCTTAAGGAAGAACACTTGGCATACGTGTGACAGTCTCGGTGAATGCCTTTCCTCTTATTGGACCATTTTCAGAAACAAAGGCAGCAACCAGCTTTCTTTCATGGAGAATAAGATCAACATCATGCTCTGTACCAACAAAATACTCCATAACCATTAAGGTGTTAACATGACCAAGTCCAATGCCAAAGTAGTCTTTAGGCTCCTGTAACACTGCACGAATTTCCTTGTGCTTCTCCATTTCATCGGCGTTTCTTACGACGGCGACACCAACATCGCTGGACCCGTATCAAATTTCATAACCAGAGGAAACGTTTGTACTTTCTGGACATTTTCAATGTCAGCTTGATATCTCAATGCTGAGAACCCTGACGTGTAGAGGAAAGTCTTTGGCCAGTGTGGGATGTCAGCAGTCCTTTTTCTGATGACAGCTAGTGTTTCACTCTTGTTTTTTGCACTCAAGGCGCCCTTCTCAGTCGATCCTAATGACAAAAAAATTAAATACAGAATTTGGTATTTCAAAAACGGACAAGGTATCATTCGATCAAGGACTTCGCTTAATTGTTTGGGAAGATCTGGTAGCTCATTTGGTTACAAAAAAAACCTCAAATCCAAGATCTGCTTGTTAGATGACGGCGCAGGCCATTCCTGACGCAGCTGCTTCAGTGTACCTATGGGAAAGGTACTTGCTGCAATTGCTTCGGCATAATATATCCAACAATGTGTACAAGGAGCCGTTACAACCAACAGAAACATGCATTGCTTGAATTGGCACATAACTTTAAGCATGTACGAGCTATTTATAACTGTGCTACCCACCCACTGGGTCACCCGTGCACCTGTAATACTTAAAGCTACACATACTGTATTATCAGACGAGAAAGCAAACATGCTGTCATCGAATATAACAATAAGTTGCTCTGTGCGTATGTCGGAGTAATTTCCTTTACCCGATGTGACGTCCAACGATGAATCTGTCGAACGAGGATGATTTAATTAAAGTAGAAAATCCATATTTTTCATGAAAGTCATTCATAGTTGATATGTAATTTTACGTTTCCGTTTTCTTCTTTATCGACCATAGCTAATTACAATATCGTCATTTCTATGAAACTTCATGAACTTACCTTAATCTGACAATATCTTTTCGTTTAAATTAAACCTATGACATCGAAGTAGTAAATGGGGATACCCTAGCCTCAATGGGAATAATCATTACAGGACCCCCTGGGACAATCTAGCCTCAATGGAAATTTAACATGGAGAAAAATCGTGGGACAATCTAGCCTCAAGGGGAATTTAACATGGGAAAAAGTCTTGGGTCACTCTAGCCTCAAGGGGAATTGAACATGGAGAAAAAACCCTGGGCCACTCTAGCCTCAAGGGGAATTGAACATGGGATTTTTTATTATTTTTTTTTAATTTAAATTTAAATTTAAATTTAAAAAAGGGTAGGCAATGGAAAGGCTATCTCTTTTCGAGAAATATGGCTGGCCTTGAAAAGGGCCTTTGGGTTTTCTTCTTCTTCTGCTTATAATTTCTTCTTTTTCTCCACCAACTTCTTATTTTATCTTCAACACTCTTTCTCTTCTTTTCTTTCTTTTTTTCTCCTCCCCTTCTTTCTTCTTCTCTTCCTCCTCTTCTTTCTTCCTCTTTTCATTTTCTTCTTCTTTTTCAATTTTTTCATTCCATGCTCTCATCCTTATCCTTTCCTCTTCATCCTCCTTCTCCTCCTTTATCTCTTTCATGACACCACTTATCTTGTCCTTTACCTTTCTCAAGTTATTAATTTAAATCTTTACACGATGGGGACTATAGGAATAGTGGTCTTCAACGAGTCTTATTAACATCTGCTCCATCATTCCTAAATTGTCTAAAACGCCTTGCAATATTTGCATCTTGTCAATTTGGTTCGAAGCCATCTTCTTTGTAGAATGGTTTGAACGACGAATACTGTGGGTTCTTATAGTGAAAGCGCGGACGTGATGGAAAACATCCCCCTTAAAACATAAAATTGATATTACCTAGATCATGACCTAACATCGTGCAGACGTGAAAGAAAACATCCCTACTTTTCTCATTTCATATAATATACTATCCACATAAGTGAAGCAACAATAAACAAACCCCAAATCTACTATTTACACACGCAAATTATTAAAACAAAATCCATAATCTACTATCCACACAATCGTACGTGAGCGCTTACAAAACCCAAACTATACTCTCCACATACGCTAAGAAACAATAAACAAAATCCATAATCTACTATCCACACAATCGTACGTGAGCGCTTACAGAACCCAAACTATACTCTCCACATACGCTAAGAAACAATAAAGAAACCCATAATCTACCATTCGCACAAACTTACGTGAGCAGTTACAAACACAAACACACAAACACATACCCTCGCACTATGAAAAAAGAGTCAGTGTTTATAATCACACTACTCTACCTACACACACACACACACACACACACACACACACATTGGCAAATCGATAGTTATTTCTTTTCTAGAGTATTGGGTAGCCCTTAAAAGGGTTGTTTTTTTTTGAACTCCAGATGCACCTATCTAATGGTTGCACCTTCCTGGCCTGGCGCCACACACGCATCTTCTTCCCCAGTCTCCTTTCACCTTTCTTCTAGGGAGCGCAGAGGGAGGATGATTCGCTTCAACACCCCAATCCTCTGTCTCGGGAATATTGTACGACATCCTCTCTTCTAGTTTCTTTTCCTCCTCTTCCCTCTGTCTTCTCTCCTCCTCTTCGTTCTTCATTCTTTCCTCTTCTACTATAGCCTCCGCGGCCAGTTCATTTAACAGGCGCCTGACATATTCCAGATGTATCTGGAGTTCAAGAAGTTTGCTTATTCTGCTATTCATTCTTGTGTTGATCAATCAACAAGGGTAGCTAGACTGCCCAGCGAGTTTCAATTTATAGTGAAAGCGCGGACGTGATGGAAAACATCCCCCTAAAAACATAAAATTGATCTTTCCTAGTTAGTTAGTTAGTTAGTTAGTTGGATTATAGTGGTTTTCGTTCTTTTGAACATGTACCACTTTTTTATTCACGCACTGCGTGATTTTTAATTACTCCTGGGGGAAGGAAAAGGAGCCTCATCCCCCAGGCTTTTATGTACTCAAAGAGTACTTTTTAATTTAGCCACTCAGGTGTAGGACTAACTAGTCCTTAACAACCTGACTGAAAGGCTAATAGACATGAGTGGGAATAGTCACACCACACACTCGTGTTTCTTAGTTGGATTGAAATGCCCCAGGTGTCAAACCAAGCAGTATGTGACTCCCGCAACGATTGGTCGGCAGCGATGAGGTCACATTAGGACACCCGGTCTTGTGGCATTGACGAAGTGGCCCGCTTTTTTGATATCATCAATTGCCTTTCCCAGTCCGATATTCCGGTAGACAGAGCCTTCCTTTTTTCCACTCTGTTTAGGTGGTGCAGGTTCATCAGCTTCATCGCCGCTGGATGATGATACTTCCAGGGCCGCTGCCAGCGTGGAAGTTTCAAATTCTTCAGTGTCGTCTGCCAACATTGCCTGGATTTGGCTGAGTATGTTAGTAGAAATAGCTGTGGAAGCTTGATTTAAAAGTTCAGCCAGATGTTGTTTAAGAGACAAGGAGACGGTTAGGAGTATTTTTTTTTTTTTTTTTTTTTTTTTATTCATCAATTCCTTATTTATTTTGATTCCCTATCTTATTGGTTTGGAATGAAAACTTGTTTTTATGGTTGTTTGTATGTTATTATGGAGTCCTGTTTTAATTAATTCCTATTTTCCTATTTTAATTTTTTGTGGCCTTAATTGGTTTTTATTATTCGGGGTATGAACGGCTGTGTCAGTTTGTGAACCTACGAGACCTAGCAGGCCGTCATAATTCCCAAACAGTGATTTTGTAATATTCGTCCTTAACTGGTTTTTATTATTCGGGCTATGAACGGCTGTGTCAGTCTGTGAACCCACGAGACCGAGCCGGCCGTCATAATTCCCAAACAGTGATTTGTTATATTTTTAACTGGTCTTTGATTTACTTTCTTAGATTTTTTTGAGTAGATTGGATTCGTGTATAAAACTTATGACATTTTTGAATGTTAGATTAATATTGGGGTTTGTGTTCATCAAGAATTCTGGGTATGTTGTAGGGGATCCAATTTTATGCTGTTTAACTTTAAACTTAGCCCTTTCTTTTTCAAGTGTATGGCAGTTGTTAAAAATATGCTCTATGTCTTCTGGGACCCTGCAGTGGTAGCAGTTAGGGTTATGTGGTTGTGGTCCTATGTACTGTCCGAAGCTGTTAGCCAGCTTGGTTTTGCCCGTGAGTATTCTATTTATGAATTTTTGTTCACTGCCTTTTGTTTTGGGTGGTTTCCTATTTCTACATACTTCTTTAATGATGGTTTTTAGTTTCCTGCCTTGAGTGCTTGTGTTCCATAATTCCTGCCATTTATTATCAATGAGGGTTTTAGATATGCTATTGAGTTCGCATATGCTATAATCTAGGTTGATGTGAGTGGTTTCGTTTAGTTTTTGTTTAGCTGTTATATCTGCCATATCGTTACCTGGTATGTTAATATGGGATGGTATCCACATAAATTCTACTTGTAAGTTATTATTGTTCAGTATTTTTAACAATAAATTGGTTTGCCTAAGATAGTTTTCTCTTGATTTGGTGTTGTTATTAAGTATTGAGTTTATGACGCTTAGCGAGTCACTTATTATTACCGCTTGGGGTATTTTGTTCTCTTTGATCCATTTGAGTGCTTCAAGTATGGCCCAGAATTCAGCTGTGTATATAGAGCAGAGGTTAGGTAGTCTTCTTCCTACTTTAATGTTAAGTTCGGGGATTACGTAAGCTGCTGCTGTTCTGGGTGGTTCTGTAATTTTGGATCCATCAGTGTAAATCTTAATGTAGTTGCAATATTTTGAGTTGATTTCTTCTGTACAGATTGTGTTTAGTTTGAGTTCCTGTTCGTTTTTATTGCCATATTTCGTAATGAGGGTGTTAACTGTGGGGTTGATATTTATCCATGGTTCTTTGTCATAGTGATTTGCAATTTCTGCTTGGAGTTTGTCTATAGGAAGTTGTTCAACTAATTGATGGACTAATTTCCCTGCTGGTATGTTTTGTGATAATTTAGTTCTAAAAGGTATGTTGCATTTATTTATAGCTAGCCGGGTGGGGTGTGTGTCGGGGTGTGTTGTTAGCCTGGCTGCATATCTGAGGGTGAGTTCTTGTCTTCTAAGGTGGAGCGGCAGTTCTCCAGTTAAGATTTGAAGTTCCACTAGTGATGTGGATGGTAGTGCACCAGTGCAAATAATTAGGGCCTTTCTTTGTATGCTATCTAGTTTTTTGAGGTTATTTTGCGGTGCCGAGTTGTAAATTTGGCATCCGTAATCTAGTTTAGATCTAATTAACGATTTATATAAAGCTAGTAAGGTTTCTTGATTGGATCCCCAGGTGGTTCCTTTAAGGGTTGTAAGGAGGTTAAGGTCTTTATTACACCTTTTGACTAGTTCGTTTATGTGGTGTCCCCAGTTTAGCTTGGAGTCATAATGCATTCCTAAAAATCGTGCTACATTTACGAATTTAATTTCTTGATTTTGGATGGTGAGTTTGGGAAACTGATTTTGTAATTTACGTTTGGTGGTGAATAATACTGCTATGGTTTTTTCATGGGATATTTTGAAACCCCATTTATCAGCCCATTTCCCTATTTTGTTTAAACTTGTTTGAATATCGCTGATTACTTTGTGGTTGGAAGGGTTTCCTGCTCTCCATAATCCACTATCATCAGCAAATTGTGAGAGTTCAATTAGTTTTGATGTTAAGTTGGTGTCCAAGTCATTAATCATGATGTTGAAAAGGGTTGGGCTGAGTACGCTCCCTTGTGGTGTACCGTTTTCAAGTGTGTGTGGTTCAGAGTAGATCATAACCAAAAAAAAAAAAACAACAACGCGCGGACCTAAAAGAAACACTCACTCACTTTTTTATGCTACCCATCACTATTTTAAAAATTTTTATAAATCACTTCAATAGACTATCCACATACGCAAAGCAATCCAATCTAACCCCAAATTTACACCTCAAACACCAAAAAAAAGACATCATTTTAATCTACTATCCATATCAACTTACTTAACCACTTACAAACACAAACACACAAACACATACCCTCACATTTTTTTAAAAAAGAGTTAGTGTTTGTTTTCACACTACTCTACCTACACACATTGGCAAATGGATTGTCATTTCTTTTCTAGAGTATTGGGTAGCCCTGAAAAGGGCTGTTTTTTGTTTGCTATGGCATTCTTTTTTAGTTTCTAAGAATGCGATGTCCTCTGAGGATAGACTTTCTGGCGATAGGTCTGCTTCTTCGAAAAGAGAAGAAGAACTCTTTGGTGTCGATACGACAATCGACAAAGCCTCTGTCAGCTTCAGGTTGCTGCTGCTGTTGTTGTTGTTGCTGCTGTTGCTGCTGTCTCTGAAGTCTGTACTTCTCTGTCCATTCTTCTTTTTCCCTGTTCATTTCTTCTCTGAAGAGTTCTTCTATCAGGTCTTCAGTGATTTTTAACATTCTCACATTCTCTATTTCTTCTGGCTTCGGTATCAGACTGTGTCTGACCCTATGCAAATTCACGTAGGCTTCGTTGAGCTTAGCTAGTTTGGAGCACATCTTCGTAGGAGGATGAGTCGACAATGGATGGTTAGACTGGAAACAACCCCGGTTCCTAAAGTCAAAGCGCGGACGTGAAGGAAAACATCCCCCACACGGTTTTTGAGTCGCAACGTTTAGTGAGTGTCATGAGAGGGATAGTAAGAAATGAAAGAGCATCAATCCAACATTCTTATAGCCAAACAAAAGGCAAAGGCATTTTTTTCAAAACACAACATTTTTTATTCAAAAATCACTTAACACTAAACAACAACTCTAACATTTTTAACAATAATCCAACAGTATAACATCAAACAATTTTTTCAAAACACAACATTTTTTATTCAAAAATCACTTAACACTAAACAACAACAACTCTAACATTTTTTAACAATAATCCAACACTAAAAGTTTCTCCACTAGGTAAAGAGGGATAACAGTCTTCCATGGTTTCTAGTAATCTAGGATGACTTCTCTCAAACTGTTGATTTCTATGGTATTATCGAATTCTGCATACAGGATGACGTTCACCGTTTCATCAGGGTCTCGGTCTTTAAACTGAATTTCCACACGAATCTGGCCGGATTTTATAGGGTAGAAATGTCCCTCGTCGCTGCCTTGGTCTGGAGTGAAATCGAAAGCCCACAAAGCGTAGCCTCCTGCATAATCCTCGTACGTAATACCGTGACTGGTATTGGTTCCTAACTGTCCGGTGGCTTCGTACAGGGACAAGTACGATCTCAAGTAATTCTTCTTGGTAAAGTCAGGTTCGAAAGGTCGGGTACACAAGGTCTTGCCATCGCGACTGACTTCGATTTTGGACACGCCAAAGTGTTGAAAGTAGAAAGGACTTTTTTCGGCAGCTCCGTTGAAGGCTGTATTCTCGAAGATACCAACGATCAAACGTGTGGGTAACTGTCCTTGGAACAGATGATCTTCGATCATGGATCGCTGTCCCTTGGGAATGGTGAAGGTTTTCACTTCCACGCGTCGTATGGGATACTTGGCAGTCGTTCTGCTCAACGTCTGACTGATGTCGTTTCCCACTTTAGGTAACACTTCCACACGGCGTACGTAGAGTCTGGCTTCTAGGATTTTGGTTTTGTAACCGTCACTATCAGCCATCAAATGGAAAGCGGCACTGCTACGATTCAGTCTCAGGCGGACATCCACCCCGTTCAGCAAATACTTTTCTTGCAACCACATGTCCAAATGCAAACGATCCATCAGTTCTAAACTTGTGTCGGCTCCCGTGATTCTCTTTCTTCGTTCTACAAATCCATCTTTGTTGTCTTTCTTTTCATCAGTTTCCAATATTTCAAACTTGGATAGGTTCGTCAGCTTCCCATACCACACAGGCATTGAGATGAGTGTTCTTGGCATCTATTCCGTACGTCAAGAGATTTTCCAGGTAGGCACGATAAGGGTAAGTATCCATGCTGCTACTGACCAGTTTGTTATTCAAGTACAAGTCCACTCCACTGAACAAGGAATGCATGAAATTGTTGACGGGAGCTACTGCTTCATCGTCTATAGCACCTCCAGTCTTATCTAGAATTTTGACTTTCAGGTACAAGTAACTGCTATTCAGATCGATGTAATCTTCGGGCTGTCCTTTGATTTCAAACTCGATGGGAGCGGAATCGGTCAGTGAGGAGACGGGGTGAAATTCCACCCACTGGGATTCTTGCATCGTCATCATCGTGGGGGCATGGCAAACAGATCCAGTTCCGTCTTGGAACAAGCGCAAGATTCTCGGTGCATCATTCTTTTTGTCTCTTTTCTCAATAATCGAAAACGTCTAAGTCTCGAACGGTTCTTCTTTTCTTGGCCTTTCTCGCTTGAAGTCTGGTGAAAGGGTGTTTTCTTCGTCGTCTCTTTCTGCCTTGTCCTTGCTGAATGCCTGACTCGGTAGCGTGCAGGGCATTTATAGGTGTTTCTCGGTGACCCAAAATGTCTTTGCCCGTTTGCAGCAAGACATTTTTGCCTGCCCTCATGAAGGCTTCTTTAGGGTTTTGTTTGTCGATGATGACATTTTGGAGAAATTCTTTGCCTTGCGTCAGTGCCGCATCTTTCAAGGCGTGCAATCCGCGTGTCACCATCGGTTTCAACACAGGGGACACCGAACGAAAGGCCGATTTTAACATATCTCCTAAACCGTGTCCTCGCTGTCGAGCAACCCCTTGGTACACTGGATACATGACTTACGAATCGTGAGAAAACCGTTTTCGAAAATGGAATATTTTGTCCCAAATCTCCTTTTATAGCAATGTTGACCGTGTCCAAATACGACTTACTGACAGGAAAATAG
Organism: Sinohyriopsis cumingii; assembly: GCA_028554795.2. Taxonomy (NCBI): domain Eukaryota; kingdom Metazoa; phylum Mollusca; class Bivalvia; order Unionida; family Unionidae; genus Sinohyriopsis; species Sinohyriopsis cumingii. The sequence continues at coordinate 99,096,639 of CM068824.1, forward strand.
TGAGGACGTACAAATTCGCGGTGGACGTGGTAAGTGTTTCCACCTTCCTCGTCAGTGTTCGTGGCAGAATCCACTTTGAAAGGAATGACACGCAGTAACGGTACGGAGGTGTGTCCCACCACGTTGTACTCCACCACATCGGAGTACACAAACATCAAATTCAGTCCTTGGTTCAGTTCTACCCGGGCACGAAATAACTTGCTAAAAGACTCGTTGTCGTAAACGATGGGTAATTCGCTTTTCTTCATCATGCTCATTCTCAGGTTCATGTCTCCGCCCAACATGTCATACAATTCAGGACAAAATAAGATGGACAGGATTTTACTCCGTTCAAATTTCATCAAGAAGCGACGAGCTGTTTTGTGGTACTCCATGGTGACACTTTTGTTAACATGCTCCAAAGCTTTCAGAAACACGACATTAAACCTGGAGGTTATGGTGCTGACCAAATGTTGACCACTAAAATAATAGCCTGGGGAAATGAACAAGTGATAGGTGGTCTACTTTTGTGTACGGGTTTTCTTATCATATTTGACATTGTTATCCATCCACTGTTGCAATTGTTCGTCATGAACTTCCACATCAAAAAAATTTTGATTGGGAAGGACATTGAGGACTTGGGTCGGGTGAATCATTTATACTAAAGCCACTTCCCAATGGGCTTCGTGATCTAAGGGGATGGCTTGAGGTAATTTGGCCGTGTAACAGCACAACGTGTTCTTGGGAAACACCTCCATGGAACTGTCACTAGGTAAGGTTAAGTAAAATTGGTTTTGGTGACTCATAATTCCAGAGATCTGTGGCTGTCCGAGGGGTTAGTGGGCGTCAGAGGCGTGTCTCCGCCCAAAATGGGGTTCTGGTTGTGGTTGGATTGGTGACTGGCAATGGCACTGGACACAAGGTTCCCGTGGTTCCCGTTCGAGGTGAATTTCAGGGAGGGATTAGGAAGCAGGTAACCGATGCAACTGCTCAATAAAATGGTCCACAATTGTTTGTCTCCTTGTTGCAAACTCAAATTGGCGATGGCTGCCCCGATGACACAATACAAGACGAACATTTGGCAGAAAAAGACGATTTGCGTTTTAGGCACACGTTCTCCACACCACACCCACAAGGGTTGATTTTGTAAATCTTGCACAGAAGAACTGGGTGAAGGAGGAGTGGTCGACGTAGCTGCGTCTGTGTGAAAAGGCATGATGGTCACTTCTTTTTATAGTCGATGACTTGCGAAGCGTCGATCCAAGAATCAAAACTGGGCGGATATCCTTTCCAACGTACTTTGACTTCTTTGACACGTCGTTTGCCCACTTTACGGGTTCTGCGTTCGAGAATGCTTTCGATGTCGTACACGTCGTCTTCTTTTTTGGTGACACGTTGTAACTCGGGCAAATAAAACGTTCCTTTGAGCACTTCTCCGTTCATGTCTTCCAATTTATAGACGGCAGGATGACGGCCATGCACTCGTCCAGTGACGCGAAACAGTTCGGTCGTCCAGTTAGGTAAGTAACCTTTGTCAAAAGTGCGTTTGGTTTTGCCAATGCGCACCCAATCTCCTACGGCCAACTCTCCACTTTTCTTGGGGACAGCCCTCGTCGGGGACGTACCAAATAGACGCTCACACACCAGCGCTTCGTTGTCGGGAGTCACGTCTTGCGGGGCACGTCCGATGCTTCGATGGTAAGATTGGTTGTACGCTTGCACCAGGTGCGGTAAGATGTCGATGTATTTCAGAGTGTGGTGATGCGTAAAATATTTCCACATGCGTTCTTTCAAAGTGCGTTGAAAACGTTCCACGATGCTGGCTTTGGTTTCGGGATTCTCGGTGGTAAAAAAATGAATGTCACGTTTCTTTAATTCTTTTTGGAAAGCTTGGTTCAGAAATTCGGTACCTTTGTCCGTTTGCCATCGAAGAGGGTGACGACCGCTTTGTTTCAACACCCGTTGCAGGGCTCGCACTAACTCGCTGCTCGATTTGGAAGTCAAGGGTACGACCCAAGCAAATTTGGAAAAGACGTCGATGACACAAAACAAATATTTGTAGCCACGATTGTAGCTGGCCAAATGAGAGACATCGGCTAAATCGGCTTGCCATTGATGATCGATGCCTTCCACTCGGGTGCGACTTCTGGCAAACTTGCGTCGAATGGGTTTGTGTAAAGTGTAGGTAACTTGTTCTTGTAACCATCGTTGCACTTGAGGTAAACGGAGACTTTTCAGTTGCGTTTTGGCAGCACGATACAATTTTTGCACTCCTACGTAACCTGCAGGATGGGAGGGATCGTAGCAAATGCTGGCTAAGACTTTTTCCATTTTTTTGTGTTGGTTGGTGTGTTAATAAGGCACCCACTCTTGGGGGAGGCTACTCTTTTTCTCTTGGGGTATTTTTTTGGATTGCAATGCTTTGCGTGTGCGACCGGCAATAGGTGTTGAAGAGGAGGAGGATGTCTGAGCGGGGGATATCGGTTCTTGTTTCACTTCTGTCTTCACTTCTGTCTTCACTTTCTTTTTCTCTTGTGATGAAGAAGGGGTGGCCATCATCTTTTTAATCCATCCAATTCTGGAGGTAGGTGGTGTTGTTAACTTGCGTACTTTTTCTGGTGCAGTTTGAAATCCTTCTTCTTCTTCTTCTTTTCCTTTTTCTGTCTTGGTCACTGGTACTGGTGGTACTGGTACTGGTACTGGTGATGGTGCAGGACTTTTCATCAAGGTCTTAAAATCTTTCAGAGTGGGTAGAGCTGTTTCGTCTAAAGCTTTCTGGTGAAAGAGTTGCAGTCGTTGCAAGAGTTGACCGTACTTTTGCGATTTTTCTGTTTCGGACAAATCTTGGCGATCCATCAAGGACTGCAATTCGTGTTGTAACTGGGACATCTCGCTCAAATGGGGATTGGGAGGTAAATGTGGGGTGTGTTGTTCTTGCCACCGATGGTATTCCATCCATCGTTTGTAAGGCACTAAAGCTAGTTTTCGTCCTTCCATGGGGTTGTCAGGGGTCAATTCAGAGATCTTGGAACTTCCGAGGCCTTTTTATCTTGCTCCCACCAGTCCTCCCAACATGGTTCCCAAGACTCCTTTCAGTATGGGGCCTAACAAGAGAGGTAAAATACCTCCACGTTGCACTAACATCTTCTTTTTTTGACGAATGGGAATTTTCTTTTGAACCATTTGGCGAAGAACGTGACGATGTTTGCCTAAGCATTGTTTCTGGTGTTTGGACAAAGGGATCGTGCCTTTCAAAACGTTCAAACAACATTCGCACACGGTATCGATGACCTCTTTGGAGGCTGTTTGAATGAGTTTTTTTCGTAGGGGTGGAGAAGCTTTGGACAGGACAGATAACATGTCCCCATGTTTGGCTAAACGTGGTGGCAGTCCTTTCCTTTTCTTTCCTTGGGGTTTTCTGGAGGGTGACATCTTTGAGTCTTCAGGAGCACCAAAAAACACTGATACCCGACTTGGTCACATGCCTTTTTTATACTGGAACGCGTCGCCACTGATTGTCTTTACGTCGTATTAGTTTGAGGACAGGCATGACACGTCGTGCAGGGGTACGTAACGGACTAAATCGAGCCAGTTCTTGCTTGGACAAATCCAGTAAACTTTGTAACATGCCCGATCTTTCTTGAACTTTGATTTTGGGAGAAGGTACTTTGTGAGCAGCAGCCACTGCCACTAAATTGGAAGGTCCTGCCACTCGGGAAGTTCTTTTGTGGGTCATCAACGGAGAAGTTCTTGGTGTGATCAACGTCTCCAAGTACTCTTCAGTTCTGGGTGTCATTAACGGAGAAGTGGACAAACGTGAGGCTGCCGGAGACGCAGTCACCGGCGTGGCAGGTCGTGGTTTGCGAGTGTAAGGTTGCGTCTTGGCCGAAGTGCCTCTCTTGCGACTAGTTTTCTTCTGTGGACTTTTCTTTTTCTGGGGACTTTTTCTCTGTTTCTTTTTCTGGGGGCTTCTTTTCTTTTTCCGGGGTGGTGGTGTCTGGTCAGAGGAGGGCCCTGCCACTGGAGAAGTTCTCCTTGGGGACCTGGTCTTTTTCTGCTTGGGGCTTCGTTGAACTTTTGTCTTGGGTATAACTTTGGGGGCATTAGGATCCCATCTTAAGAGTGAGCGAATGATGACCCCTCCTAGAGTACCGCTCCCTCCAGGTTTCAAAATGATTTGTTTTTTGGTTTGAGTGTCGATGCGGGGATCGGCCAGTTGGACCAAAGCGACTTTGTTTCGATCAAAAAAGCGTTTGGTTTGATGAGGAATCTGAATGATTCCTTGGAGTAATTGACGTGCCGTCACCGTGAACCATCGTAAGACTTCTTTGAGACTAGCTTCTAAGACACGAGCTCGTGTTTGTGGATCTTTTTCTCGACTGATGCCATACAAGGCACGAATCAATTTGACGGGAAGATGCGACTGAAGGGACGTCATGTTCACACTGTGTGAGACAGACGAAAAAGGGTCTGAGGTTTTTATAGATTTTTTTATGGGGAGTGAAATGAAGTCGAGGACGGAGACGTGTACAGGACAGGCCCTCCGTCTTGGCACCAGTGGTGAAACAAGTGGGTACGAAATCGCAAATCCTCGGGGGTCGTAGGTTTCAAATCGACGAGTAAATAGGCGTGTGGCGTTTGAGTGGCATCGTCGTACGCCTGCGTCAGCCAAGGCGTTCCTAACTGTTTGGCTAAGACTTGCACTTGCGATTTATCTCGAGGGCTTTTAAACAAGACCACGTAATGCGCATTGAGACTGATAGTGCGATGGGCTTTACTTTGTTGAAACAAATTCTGGGTGATGTAAACGACACTGGCATTACGGTGATGCCCTTTGCGCGTGAACCACAGTTTAATTTCTTCTTCGTCTTCTCCTAGCATGTCGTCGAAAATGACCAAATGGGTTTGACGGGAGTCAGAGACGATGCCGTCGTCTTCTTCAGGAATGCCTTCCACAAACACAATGGAATTGCCTTGACTTTCTCGCAAGAGGCTGTACGCCGATTGCCACTCTTTGTAACACCACACGATTCGTTGAGGGGGTCGATCGATCAAATGATGTTTATGTTCGATCAAACGTTTGACGAATTCGGTTTTGCCAGAAAGGCTAGGTCCAGCAATGAGCATGTTAAAGGGATGGCGAAAATACAAAGCCTCCCAACTGGCACGATCTAAGTGTTCGTCGATGACTTTGACAGTAGAGGAAGAGGGAGCAGAGACAGCAGAGGTAGCCATAGTGTGAGGAATGTCACTTGTGACACGAAAAACAAACAAGACAAGAGTTTATATACTTTTTTTTCAGAACACGTTTATTGAATGTTTTTTTTTTTAAACATGAATACGAAAGACAAAAATACATAAAAGCCAAAGGCTTAAGTACAAGAATAAAAGGCACATGATAACCATGAACGTGGAATAAAAACAAGTGTCTGTACAACAGCCACATGTTTTGGGTAAAGTTCTAACCAGTTCTATAGTAGGGGGTAAGGTCACACAAGTGTCCTCCCGAAAGGGTCTTTCAGGCCTGTCCACGACAGTCCCGTCCTGGGTGACGGGTTCTTCAGGCACCGTCACTAACACGGGTTGAAAAGTAACTTTTTTCCTTGAATAACTCTCGTGCATACTGGGCCACCTCTTGTGTCCAAGCCTCAAAACCCTGGTCTCGGTGATGTCCAACATTTGACTCCTAACCAATCTGGTTTCTTCTTCGTCAACGACATGGTAAGTTACTTCAATGAACAATGAACAATCGATCTTGCCTAGGGTTCCTTTTCATATACAGACCAATACCGACGTGACCGTACGGCAACGTAAAGTGATTGGGAAGTCTCACTCGCTACTGGTACACGATTTGATAGACTTTTTCTAAGGGCCGACTGACGATGTGGTGAGTGGGTAAACGTACAATCTTGTTCGGTTGATAAGTGGTCACTTTAAAGTTTCCATCCTCTCCCGATTGCAAGGCTTCTTTCAATACCCCAAAGTTGACCACTCGACTGGTACGATGATTCAGAGTCAGTCCTTTCACTTTGCACGTCGTGTGCACTTCTCCTTGTTTGTCCCGGTATTCGTAGCAGTAATTTTTGGGACCACCACTGACGAAACTTAGAATCTTGTCGTCGGGATGCTCGTCTGTCCAGGCTCCTAAACGGTCTCCTTCGATGTCAGGGTGATGTTGACTCGGGTGATGGATGTAAATGCAACTGTCCGTGTCAAAGATTCAGGACGCGTTCTTCTAACAGTTCTAAAGCTTCGTACAATTTTAAGCGAGCATGAGCTGTCACGTAAGCCGCAATGATGACATTTCCAAAAGGGTCGTCTTGTACAAAGTCCAGATCTTCTTCGTAATTGACCAAGATCAAATCCTCCCGAACGACGTCCACGTGTTTCATGTATTTGGTTTTGTCGTGAATCATCTGGAAGTAGCGGGAAGGTTCTGTCAAATATTCTGTCTTGGGTAAACACGGTCGTTGTGCCATTTTACCCCACAAGCAATTTAACATCACTTTGGCAAACGATCGCCTGCCTTCGTTTTTTTCGATGTGGTCTAAAGAGATGCCTTCTTGTTCGTAGTATTTCTCTTTGAATTGTATTTGGTCTTCGGGAGTGTGACACCAGGAAGGATAGCCGCTGGCTTCTTGCTTCGGTTTCAAAAAGGCATCCACGTAGTCAGCGAAAATGCCTTTCTGAGTAGGGTCACCCTTGTGGTACTGTTGTGTCTTGGGAAAGTGGCAAATTTCGTACACTTCTAACAGTTGGTATCCCATGTCCAGAGCTTTGAACAATTCCACGCTGACCCAGGTTCCCGTCAAGGCCCGTTCTTCCTGGCTATGATGGCAAGGTTGGTCCTGGTTGCACGTTTCGGCACAAGTACGGCACAAGGGAAACATCAGTTTGCCTTGACAATGGTGAGGTAAGTCGGGATGGTATAGGTTCGTGGGAGGCAAAACTTTACACTTGATCAAGCCTTCGTATTGTCGAATGTTTTTCAGGTCGATGTGTTCCGTCAGCAATTGCGGGTGCCCTACAGGAAAGCGACAATATTTGCACACGTAGGGATACAGTGAACACACGTCCAAGTATTTGATTTATTCTCCTTTCTCTTCGTCGGCTTGGTACAGCAAACAGGTGGCATTGGTCCTTCCTCCGTACAAACTATCCCTCGGGTTCAACGGGTCCATGAACTGGTAACTTTCCACGAGGCGTTTAAACTCGGGATCGGTTTTCATACGGTGATCGTACTCGTGTTCCCACATTTCCACCACTTGGTATCCTTGCTGTTCTAACTTTAGGCGTCGCTGACAAGTGTCCTGGTACAAGTCTTCCATGGTTCGTTGTAAAAACTGATTTTTAGTGCTACGGTCAGGGTAACAGACGAGACATCCATGAAATAAGCAGCCGTTAAACTCGTACACGATCTTGGGGTTTTCTAAGTCCCAGCCATCGACCGAATACGTTCCGATGGTCTTTTAGCCTCCTCCGTTGCGGGCATGCTGAATCCATTTGTCTTCCTTGTCGCACAAGTAATGTAACCAGCGTAGGGCTTTGACCGAGTATTGACACTTGACATAGTGGGTCGTTTGAGGGCTGATGACAGCCACGGTGTTTTCAGTCATGAATCGTTGTCGGTACACTAAGGAACACGCTTTGGCAATGGTGCAAGCTTCTTTCAAAGGATCGACCCCTCCGTGTTCCATGAACAGTTCTCGAAATTTTCCACAGCAACGCCGTAAAATGTCCACGTCGGAACGACAATACTTTAGCATTTCTTTCTGAAAGTCGAAGGGGTCCGAGGCGTGAGCCTGGTACCAAGCGTAGAAAGCTTCTCGTTGTTCGGTACGCATGTTGTCGGGGTCGTAATAGTGAGCCTCAGGCAAATGGGGTAGAACGGCATGTTGATTGGCTTCCGTATTGAAAAAGTGTGGAACGTACCCGTTAGCCATTTCTGTCATTCCAAACGTTTTAGGCATTCGACTCAAAGGCATGGCCAAATAGCTCATCGAATCTTTAAACTGCACTTGTCCTACTTGCATGAAAATGATTTTAGCTCCGTTCAAAGTGACTTTAGGACGCTCGGTGCCTTGTTCCGTATAGTACCTCAAAAGAAACTGTCCATCGTATCCGGAGAAATTGTGAGCCATCACCGTGGCATGACGATGACAATCTCCGTAACGTTCGATGTCCTCTTGGCTCCACGTCTTGTCGATGGGGTCTAAGACCCATCGGGCAAAATCGGCTAACGTGTTCGGTCCCCGAAAGATTTTTTCACGCCAGGAATCTTGCTGCAGTGAAGGCAATGACTGAAGATAGGTTCTTGAATGCACTTCTCGCACGCTCGATGAGCCACGCAGAATTTAGGAATGTGAATGCCGGTCTCTTGCATGCATTCGAAATCGAAAAAGATGAAATTGCCATTCTTCTTGCGACCGTCCTCTTCCTCTGGTGGGGGTTGGTATTTTTGCACGTAACATTCGTGTTCCAAGTCCACGATGTGGTGACAAATGTGACATTTTTTCTTTCCTCGACATACGTGTGCCTTGGTACTATTGGTACGTATGCCTTGTCCACACGTAGGGCACAATCTCAGGAGTTGACAAGCACATTTCTTCTGTGAACCTTGTGTTTTCAAATGTTGCTGGTAACAGGTAGGGCTGACAAACGTGCGCAGACAAGTTGAACAAGGCACTGGTTCTTCGCTCAGACAGGGTGGAGAGGCCAAACATCCTGGACATTTCCATCCACAAGACTTGTGTTGCTCTCGATTGTTATAACCATAATCACATTTCTCACAATAATAACCGTATCCCATGAATCCAGTGATACTGGTAATGGTATCGAAATGTTCATCGTGATAATAGACATGAATGTATTTTCCGTCCTTAAAATCTTGGCCTCGAAACAACAGAGACCCACGCATTTCTTGAGGGTGCACTTTCAAGGTGTAGCGTGGAGCTAGAGCATCTTGCAATTTTTGCATCTCAGGAATGCCACAGGGTGTGTCTTTGGACAGGCCAGCTTGTTGCAACAGGAGTTCTGCTTCGTTTCGTTGTTTGGCTCGGTCCGATTGTCGAATAGTTTTCCAGGCTCTTTTCCATTCTGTCGTGTCGTTCTTGTTGGCATAGGTTCGTCCCACCACGATGGCTCGAGCTAAACACATCTGGTCTTGAGGGTTGTTAATTCGGACGAGACTTGTTTTGGTGTTGCGAAGGTCGTCCACCAATAACATCTTTTTGCGTCCAGTCCCTTGAGGAGGAGAGACGTGGGCCATTTTCAGTGTGGCTTTACCATCGGTGATGTCAAACTGGTCATTAGATTGTTGTACGTGTTGAATCTTGTCCATGACTTTGGAAGGGGTTAGTTCTGCGGGTCTGCTAAACTCGATCCAAACAGGGGATTTCAAACCGTCGTGATCTATGGATAGTGTCAAGCGATCGTCTTCTTTGGCTTGACATTGTCGCTTGAGTGCAGTGAGCAAAGAATCCCACATCTCGGTGATAAACCCTTCTGCTTTCTCTAAGGGTACGTCGCACTTGAAATCTTTAAACTTCACCGTGTAGGTGTAAGCCGTGGTTCTAAATTTTCTAGAGGAGCGCTTTTCCGTCTCTCGAATGGAATAGTACTTTTCAGGGTTGACTAAGGGTTGTGAACTTGGTTTAGAGGGTTCTGATTCTGGTTCACTCATGTCCTCTTCAAAATCACTGGCATGAATTTGTGCCAAGATTTCAGCCCTGGTACGAGGCGATAGATCACGTTTCTGCCTCTTACTTTCTTCTTCTTCTTTCTTCTCGAATGAATAGGATCGTTTCATCTTGAGTGAAAAACGTCAAATGACTAAAGTTTAAACACCATAGATTAATTTATAGTCATGACAAACCAGCGTATATAAAAGGGTGTGTGTCTTGTCCTTTCACTATTCATTTCACTCTCAAACCGAGCACAACGATGGAAGAGACTACCCAGATGGAACGTTTCGTCAGAGCTTTGCGAGGGGTCATTAGAAAATTCTTTTCAGACCAGCCTACGGACTACTCTCCTTCCTTTCGAGATAAAAGTCAGGATACTTGCTATATCTGTCAGAAGAAAGGGCATTGGTCTTCAGAGTGTCCAGACCGTCAAAAAAAAAAACAGGGACTAAAAAAGACAAAAGTAAAGATACCTGTTATTATTGTAAAGAAAAAGGACATTGGTCTCCAGATTGCCCAAAAAAGAAACAAGTGGAGTCAGAAGAAAAGAAGGATTCTTCAGAAGAAGAGAGGGATTCTTCGAAAGAAGAGAGGGATTCTTCACAGGAAGAAGAGGAAGAAAGAAGACAATTATATTTAAAAGAGGCAAAGAAACAGGAGAAGAAAAGAAGAAGGGAAGAAAATGAGGAAAAAACGGTGAAGAAATTCAAAAAACAGAGAGACTAAACAAGGAGAAAGAAGAAGTCAATGAACTTTTAATTAAAGTGTTCTGTGGTGAATTGTGAATTGGATTGTAAAAAATGGAGAAAAGAATACATGAATGATATGAGGTAAGTGTCTTTGAGTTTTGATTTTAAAATAAGAAGCTACACTCACGCACTCATACACAGACACGTACTATAAGGGTAAAATGGGTGGGGTTTATTTTTGAGTTATTGGCAAATTGAAATTGTATTTCTTTTCGAGAAATGTGGGTGGCCCTGAAAAGGGCCTTTTTTCTTTATGGTGTAGGAGTGAGTTTAACCAATCAACTTTAACTGCCTTAAACCTTTGCCACGGCCAAGGCCTACTTCTGATGATTGGGTTGAAATCACTAAGGGTGGTACGATAGGCTTAGTCACAGGGTTGGCGTGTTTAGCTCGGGAAGGTCGTATTCTCTTCGGTCGTGATAAAGAAGTCTGATACATTTGTTTCAGACTTCTTAGCTCCGCTAAAATGTACAACAGTACCGTAGCCGTTTGATTTTCACCCTCTTGTTTCTTTGCTGCTACTTCTTCTTGCTGTTGTTGCCGTTGTTTTTTTTCTTACCTCTTCTTGTTGCTGTTGCTGTTGCTGTAGGAGAAAAGCTTGTTCCGCTTCCTTTTGTCGTTGCATAAATTTCTCCAATTCTTCTTTCTGTCTCTGTCTAAAATTCTCCACTTGCGGTAATGACGAAGGTTCCGGAACAAATTCTTGCGAGGTAAGAAAATCCACAAAATCCCAATGTACCTCTTCTGAAAGTAAGTCCGGGTTCCCTTGGGCGGTCTCCCCTGCTGGTGCACCCCAATGGATCGTTTTCTGAATTTCCGTCATGTTGAATCACTGTCGCATAGATTGACTGCACACAAGCGGTAGCGAATCTATATAGACCAACTGAAGTCACAGACTAATCTCTTCGGATTGGATGCGGGCTGACTGAATTTTGTAACGCGTGTTTGGATTGGTGAATGAACTCAATCCGTTTCAATCCTACCTCTACCTATAAATAAGCGCAGTTCAGTGCATTGATTCACTTGTTCTCGTCGCTTCAAGATGTGGACCGATGTGCAATCTTCTACGCTTGTGTCTTCCATGATGTTCCGGACGGACATACCCATGTATGTCCGATCCAAGTGGACCGTTGTCCACAGGACAAACACCAGCCTGTGGATACGTAGGATCTACGTAGAAAGACAAGGATGCCTGAAAAGAGTGCTGATTTACGGTCCTACAGTGAAACGCAGCCTAAGGACAAGAAGAAGACCAATGCGGTGCCCTTTATGTTAATGGATACATTAACATAAACCCAAAGGCCCTTTTCAGGGCCAGCCATATTTCTCGAAAAGAGAATTACTTTATTCAATTGCCTACCCCTTTTTTAAATTTAAATTTAAATTTAAATTTAAAAAAAATTAAAAAAAAAAAATCCCATGTTCAATTCCCCTTGAGGCTAGAGTGGCCCAGGGTTCTTTCTCCATGTTCAATTCCCCTTGAGGCTAGAGTGACCCAAGACTTTTTCCCATGTTAAATTCCCCTTGAGGCTAGATTGTCCCACGATTTTTCTCCATGTTAAGTTTCCATTGAGGCTAGATTGTCCCAGGGGGTCCTGTAATGATAATTCCCATTGAGGCTAGGGTATCCCCATTTACTACTCATCGATTTCTTTATTTAATTTAACCTGACCTAATCTAGCAAATGTCCAGAGAGTAGCAATAAACTCCATATATATATATACTTTATTCACTCTTTTTTCAGTAGGCGTACATATTTAACCCACTTATATGACTTCGCAGATTTTATATCAACATATAAAACTGGATTGAAGGCAATATTTATATTTCCTATTTTATGCAACAGATATATAACTCTTTAAATAAGTCCTGTTATTTTGAAATACATTTGTCTTCTTTGCTCGGATAATTAATGATTCTTCAAAAACGTGATGATAAAAGTAGAACAAAAGAGGAAGAACTGGGATCTTAATATACAGTTAATGGGTCAAAGTAGAGATCACGTCGTTTTAAACATATGGTATTAAGTATTAGGGAATACAACTACCATATAATAACAGTTCATATCTTTACTGATTTATTAATCCATTTTTCTTGCAACAAGATCACTATTTAATTTATAACTGCTATTCTGATTACAAACAGTATTATTGTTATTGTTTATATATTTTCATTCTTTACAATAATAAAAGTACATGTAGTTTTAAATAACGTTTTATAAATGTGAACCTAGATTTTTGGCATAAAGTTTTAATCTTGATTTATAAAATGATGAATCCAGAACTATAATCTCATATAATAAATTTACAAACAGCCAGTTTCCTTGAACGGATAGCAAGTTAATTTAAATACTGGCTTGCAAGTTGAATTCATCTAGAAACAACATAGACCCAAATTTGCCGTTTCATGACCCACCGGGAAATTAGGGTGTATGTTGTTTGGTTTAATGATTACTCCTATAAAATTGCATACACCCAGATGTGCAGGCCCATAACGAGACTGCAGATCGGAGTCTGTGCAGTTTGCAGTTGGACTCGAATACAACACTCTTTCATTAAGTGCAAAATCATTTGACCGAAAATGTTTATCAATTGCAAACTAACCGAATAAGAAAATTTAAAATTTATGCAATCTACATTGATCTCACCAAATAACAATAGTTAGGATTATTATAGTCTACCATGATTGCACTATAACCGTGTTACAAACGTTAAAATTATTGGAATATACTTTCGTTCAAATATAACATAATAAACAGTTAACATTATTGTAATCTACCTTGATCACAATATAATCAAAAAGCTAATATTACAGATATTGTGAGTGTGTGTGTGTGTGTGTGATTTTGATTTTTAACGTAGCTTAAACAATTTTTCAGTCATATCGCTACGATGTCTGCAGTGAGGTAGTTTATAGTGATCTCTAGCACTTGGGTATCATGCCGCAGACATGTAGCATGATGTCCCTCCCAGTCACATTATCCTGACACCAGGCCGACCGGTCCTAACACTAACCTCTTAATGCTGAACGCCAAGCGAGGCAGCTGTTAGTATCATTTTTTAAGTCTCTGGTATGACTCGGCCGGGGATCGAACCCACGACCTCCCGCATCCGAGGCGGACGCTCTAACCACTAGGCCACCGGAGCGGTCGACAGATATTGTAATCTACCTCTAATCTTCAATTTGCATTGCTTAAGACGTGATAGCTTCATTAATTGAAGACAAATACATGGCGATAATTTTCATCTTGTAAGTGCCAATAATTGGGTCATTTAGGACGATTTTCGTAGACTGCTTATGATACATGAGTTTATTGATCGACTGTAGCTTATAATAATCAACATCTATGTTTATACAAGGATACCAGCAATAGAGAATCAGAACTGTTCAACCCCATTTATATATAATTGCTAGCAGTATCTTATATGCGCTTGTACGTTTTAAGTGATTTTTTTTTTAAATTCTGGTTTGACGTCATCGCGGGAGCCATCTCAAACCTGCTACTTATCCAAAGGTTATAATGTGCAAGTATATATTTCTCTGTAATGTTTCTGACGGATTAAAACATTTGTGAAAAAGAAACATTATATGTATTCCAACTGAGGGCTGATTATGCAGATTGATGACATTTGAATACAATGTGTTAAGAATGAATATTACAATTTAAAATATGTTCACAAAATACATTTTTCATATGAGTACACCCGTAATATATTCTCTTGTATGACGGACACTGTTCAAACACTTATACGGTCACGCAGTTGTTAAAGTGTGTCCTGTTCACTTGAAGTTTTTAAGAACCAGTAGGAAATGCTATTATATGGCGGATAATTAAAATACGATAGAGGATAGATTTCCTGTCCGGACTGTGGTGCATCTGATATTCGCACGTTTAGGGTTGGAAGGAATTCAAATTCGAAAATAATTTTCTGGACAAAATACACAGTTGCAATGGGAAGTACATCAACTTTATAATAAATTGGTAAAATCACATAGGGCATAGTTCATGCATATTTTGAACTTGTCTGCCAGGAGTACCACATGTTTTAAATCATAATAAAATCCCTACTCTAAAATAGTCCTCGTACATGTGCTAAAATATTTATAGAGAAATTATTCAGTAATATCTTTAGAACATGAAACATTTGATAAGGTTTTTACTTCAATATTTCGTCTTGTCTTTAACTTCATGAATTCGTGATGGATGAAATACAAGGTTTACTTGAATAAAACGATCACTTCAAAATACCCAAACGTAAAGACTGTCATCATGCCTGGTAGGTGAAGATGGCACAACTTGGCGGCTAGGGGAACGCAATCCTCCCAGAAAGTGAGGCAACTATCGATCTTAATTTTGTTTTTTTTAATCTGCTTGTAGATCTTCGTGGCATGATTGTCATCATGAGTATGATCAGTGAAGTCGAAGCAGATGAACTCTGAAACTTTGTCTATGGCAAAATGATTTGGGTTCGACTCAATCAATGCTACCTACAAAATATGAATCACGTTTTATCTAATTCGTATTACATACAGGGCTTGAGTAATTAAATAGAATACAATGGCCTTTATCAGTTTCCTCCTCGATACAATATTAAGCAAATCTATGAAATTGCACCTGAATGATCACTAATGTGTAAAATGTTTTGGTCGCCATGTCTGTTCTCACATTTGCACAGGCACAATGAACTGGTTAGAAAGCCCCGATGCAGCAAATGCTGTAAACTACGTACACTAGCGTCGATACCATATCAGCAACATTGGCAAATCTGAGTTTTAAATTCTCCTCAGCCGTTCTGGACCAAAGTAATTACAAGTTGATGGTACTCCAACACCATCCCATAATTCTTAGCTATATTGAGTTAACTAGTGACGCCGATTGTCGTTCTCGAAAAAGTAACGTAAATCGCATAGGTTGTCAATGAACCCGTGGTCCACTACATTGGAATCCCAGCGCTAGTCACATAACTTATTTGCATCACCGATCATTTGTGTACAGGATATGTACTTTGTCTCTTACATAATATGCGTTACACTTAAATAGGCCTGAAATAAATATATTTTTACGAATGCCACTCCACAGTTAATCACACAAAATCTCTAGGGACGGACAATGTTAAGATTATATTCGAGGAAGGGCATGTTTTCAGTTGTCGATCATGATTCACGAAGTTTACGCAATTCATTATTGCAGATTTCATTTCATATATTGCAAATCGACGTACTTGTTCTAGCCACTAAGATCACATTAATGTAAGTTTTATCTGCGTGACTCTATACAGACAATGTTCATGTTTATATCTTAGAAATTGTCTGTCGTATACAATATCGATGAATTCTGATGTAAGTAATGCACATGCCAAGTGTCAAATTGGCTTTTCCTGGCATTTTTTTACTTCTTTCCAACACTTGCTACTAGGCCAACAGATACATTAATGGACAAAAACTTCAGATATTTATTTACGATTTCTAATATGTCTTTTCATGTTTTACCTGTTCAAATTGTAGATCGTTGGAGAGCTACAAGAACACGTTTATCTGTATCCGTATGTCCGAAGCTGCTGGAAAATATAATTCTTCCTGCAGCCACCCATTTAAACTTGAAATAATTTTACAGCGTGTAAACCTCTCCGCTGTCTCTTTCACGTCAAAGTAAAGGTAAATGCCTGTTCGGGTAACTATATGGGTACGTAAAATATATTATAACCGTCAAAGTGGTTTTTCTTGGCATTTTCATATTCCTGCATCACTATTTATCGAGCCTACAGCCAATTTAGTGGCCAAATGCTTCTGTCGAACGGTACACACGTTAATATTTTAAGAGCTGCAATAACATATTTACCTTTATTCCGATTTCCTGAGCTGCCGGCCAGATACAGTGTTTGTTGTAGCCACCTGCTCCTACCACAAGTACTCTCTTTCCGACCATAAAAAAAAACTTCTGCGATCTTGTAATCATGGTCTCCACAAGAGGACTAACTGACATGCCCATCATCTTGGGATACAAGTTCTCGAATATCTGACAGTCGATGGTACAGTCGTGGCTGTTTACCTCAATGCCAATAGGCGTAAGAACCCCATTTCTTCTGGTGGTCACAAAGTCAATACCTGCAAATAATATATAAATATATACATATTAAAGCAAAAAAATGGAGCAAAGCAACATTCAAACAAATGCAATGATACAACGCAACTGTTAGAAATAGATATAGCACGGTTCCGTTATTAAACAAAAACCCACCCAACATATTTTATGATCGTATTGTCAAAGATTCTTGATTACAATAGTCAACAAAAATCACTGTCTCTTTCACGTCAACGTAAAGGTAAATGCCTGTTCGGGTAACTATATGGGTACGTAAAATATAACATAACCGTCAAAGTGGTTTTTCTTGGCGAACGATACACGCGTTTATATTTTAAGAGCTGCAATAACATATTTACCTTTAGTCCGATTTCCTGAGCTGCCGGCCAGATACAGTGCATGATGTAGCCACCTGCTCCTACCACAAGTACACTCTTTCCGACCATAAAAAAAGAAAACTTCTGCGATCTTGTAATCATGGTCTCCACAAGAGGACCAACTGACATGCCCATCATCTTGGGATACAAGTTCTCGAATATTTGACAGTTGATGGTACAGTCGTGGCTGTTTACCTCAATGCCAACAGGCGTAAGAACCCCATTTCTTCTGGTGATCACAAAGTCAATACCTCCAAATAATATGTAAATATATATATATATTCAAACAAACAAATGGTGCAAAGCAACATTCAAACAAATGCAATGATACAACCAACTGTTAGAAATGGATATAGCACTGTTTCGTTATTAAACAAAAACCCACCCAACATATTTTGTCAAAGATTCTTGATTCCAATAGTTCGTCAAAATCAACAACAACAACAAAAAAGACGTTTAGGACCGATTGATCGGACAAAGACCTAATAACATAATTGATTTAGATGGTAGAACTTGTCGAGTTAGACGCTGGCATTTAATTTAGATTCTAGCATGATCAGGCCTGTTTTGTTTTGGTGGTTGGTAGAGTGTGAGTTTGTAGCATCGGTTGTACTCAAGCAATGGAATTGCACCTTCTGTTTAAGCAATGGTCTTATGATACTTCTAAAAACTCCTTTTTGTAAATATTGTAAATAGAAGTTATATATGTAATAATTAATCGGGTAAGAAAAAGAAACTCCCTTGAAGATGAACCCTCCTGTCGTTTATTTAAGTAAGATCATTAGGATTAATGTTAATCGTGGAAGTGGACGGAAAGATGAATATACACAAAGGCTACAAAATGATATACACGTTTAACGTCTTCCAATGCAGGCTCTAAAATAAACGACAACAACGGCTAGCTCTATGTTAATCGCAAGAAAGACGAAAAGTCTTTTCTCATGTCGGCAAATCCATATATTCGCTCATCTCCGGGTAATCCAAAATATCCCTTCATATATCCACAAAACACAATATTTCGTCATGTCAAGGCAAACGAAAATATTTCCTCGTGTCCCAGACAGTATTTCCAGTCTTCAACTGGTGTATGATCTCTATAATTGGAGATCAGATTCATGACTTCTTAGACGATCGAGAAAGTGTAACACTCATTACTCTCAGATAATAATTGAATTATATAAAGCTATCTTACTTAACATGCTTCCCATACATGTCAGCCCATGTTTGTGGTTTAGGTAGTTTAGTGTCCTGAAAGGGGGTGGGGAGGAGGAAAAACAGGCGAACTGGCTTGAAATTACGTCATCGAACAGAAACACCTATTACAATGTACTAGACCAAGATATTAAAATAGATCAATGTATGCAGCTTAAACGTACATCATGTTCATTTGAACTTTTCGTTCCTTTTTGTTTAAGACAGACACGTACTAATATTGTTAAAGAGACCGTTTGATTTAGATTTTATGCATAATGCAGCCATTGCTTTATATACGATGCATATCTCTGTATCGGTTGTATTTGAGTTCTTTCAGACATTAGCTTAACCTACCAATAAAATCAGTCTGGGCAAGAAGGCATCCTCTTTCAGTGGTGTCAAGGTCACTATCGTATGACATAGTACTGTCCAGAACAGCGGCGGATTTTTCCCTGACATCTATCTCCAACTTTTTTATTTCGCCACCGTCAGTGACACGATATGCAATCAGGGTGGTTCCCAGAGGCTGGCAAATCATATTGTTACCATTTACCGGCTCCCCCACTAAAGAAAATCAGCAATTGACCTATATGCATGTGAAAGCAACCGATGTTACAACCACCCTAGCGAAATATAAAATTTAGCATCGAAAAACGGGTATATCTTAATCAGGTCAACAACCTGCAAACCCCATAAATGATTTGTGGATAGGAATGCAGTGATTAACAATATACACGGGAAGCAGTAAGTACAAATCGGAAGAAGTTATACGTGACAAATGTATATTTTTTGTACACAATTTGTACCTAAAGAAGTATAAAACACTCTCATATGTATATGCTTTAGTCTTAAATGATGTATGGTTTCATTCAAATAAATAAATAAACTGTTGTGCCATTATATCCATCTAGCCCGCAAGCAAGCTATCTACCTTAATCTCTTCGTGATCACTATTTATGGAGCAGACAGACCATATGTGGCAGTTGAACACTATATACAACAAATTTTACGTATTGACATGTGACTAGATCCAATGAATACAGCCATTACATGTAGACGGTCTTTGTAAGGATGTATCTGATAACAAGGCTTTCATTGCTTTGTGAACGGGTCGTCGTTTTAAACTGTCAGATTTTGACGAATCTAGTCTTAGAGTGTGTGTGTGTGCTTTTGATTTTTAAAGGACCTTTAACAATTTTTCAGTCATATCGCTACAATGTCTACAGTGTGGCAGTTTATAGTGATGTCTAGCACTGTGGCATCATGCTGCGGACAAGTAGCATCATGCCCACCCAGTCACATTGTTTGACACCAGACCGACCAGTCCTAACACTAACCTTTTAATGCTGAGCGCCAAGCGAGGAAGCTGCTAGTACTATATTTATAAGTATTTGGTATAATTCGGCTGGGGTTCGAACCAGCGACTGTCCGCATCCAAAGCGGAGACTCTAACCACTAGGCCACCAGAGCAGTGACAATAGACAAAGTGCAATACGTCTTTGTTTTATGCAATCTAAGTATAGGGACAGCGGCTGTAGCAACTAGAAGTCGTTGACTAAGGGATTAACCTTTATCGTCCATACCATCCAATGACTAAAATGAATTACCCGTTTGGAAAACCCACACAATTCTGTTTATGTTTATCTTTTATCATAAAACTAGTGTACTCCCATCCAGCTCTCAGATGCCATATGTATACATTGTAGCACATTCAAGAGACCTAACGGATATATTTTGGAAAAAAATGCATCTCCTGCATAGATGATGTACCAGTATTGTAAAATTGAAATCGTCTATTGCGTTGTTTTCTTGATGCAATTTGACCAATGATCTAATCATGAGCATAGAGATCTTGCTAGAAAGGCATGACGAAAATTAAGAGTCTCAGCAATGTTCATGTGGCGATTTATCGATGACAATTAAATCAATCTAGTTAATGTGATGTTCATTTCTAATGCAATTTAGAGATGAATGAAATTGACACCATAATTGTACACATAAAATCCAGCAATGACTCTAACAGAATGAGGCCCACCGATTTCAACAACTTACATATGGAAATTATATAATTTTTTTAATGGAATTAAACAGAACATGTAACTTCTATGAGTAATCAAACAAGAATCAACGTATGTAACTTACATAAATATGACTGATATATGGATGAATCACCATGAAGGATCAATGTATGGAATTCATCCACAAATGCGAATAATGTCATCACCAAGAAGGAAGTATCTTGTTTTGAGTTTCACTCATATATCATATTCAATTATATTTTCACACAGAAAATGATATTACATAATATTTGTTTTAAAATGGATGACATGTAACTCGTGGCGCCCACTTGACGAGAACTGCGTATTTCTCGTTCCACAAATCTCGTCGAATAGTCAAGGACACGCGACGCATGGCTCATCTCTCCTACTAATTCCCTCCAGATTCATTGGTTCCAAAGCAGTTTTGTATTTAGCTATTATTTTCAAATTATATCCGTAATAGGTTTACCATTGGAAGTCCCAAAACGTAGGCACTTCACTCCGAACCAATGATTCCAGTATGCGGGTTACACAAAACTCCACATAACATGTACAGCTTGCTGACGAAATGCTTTTTATTGCGATTATACAATGGTAATTGTGGGCCATAAGTCAGATCTACCACCAGAGTGTTATAGGTAATTTGGTTTCTCACTGCAGGCGCATTGCACGTGCAGCAGTGATTGCACCGAACTCATATTTGAGATAGCCACTGCTGCAAATAAACCACGCTGTCCTCGGAAACGAAACCCGAGTAAATTTTGCTTATGTATAATGCACGGACATTTTACTACACCCAATCCCCGAATGGCTGAGTGGTCTAAAGCGCTCACCGTTACGGATCGGTGGTTCTTTCCGCGGTTTTCCATGGTTCTTCCTCCACCATTTATACTGGCTGCCATATATAGCCTATCTTGTGCTGAAAAATGGCTTTAAACCCAACAACAACAACAACAACCACAACTACACTCAATTCAGTGGTATCAGCCACGAACAAAAACTAATGAAACCATTATAACTAAGAGCATTTCTACCAAAATTTAATATAGATTTCAAAATATCTAAAATGATATTAGTTCATTGTACACAAACGTTGTATATGTACATACAGGAATTAGAAGAAGAAAAAACTACATAATCACAATAGATGATTTGAAACTCATTAGTTACATGCAGGAAAGAGGAAATATCACAATATACTGAAGCTTCCGTTTTTAACTGTATATAACGCTTATCAGTGCGTAGATAGCATAAGCCATCACCCGCCCTCAAATTACGACCTGACAGATTAGGCTCTACATTGTTCGCAAGCAGACAAACAATATTGGCACTGATATCAAATGACATTCTGGAAAAAGCGGGTATGTACTATTCTGATTAAATTCAACAGTGCATACCCTGATCTTATGGAAAATACATCTCTGGGTATGAAAGCAGATGCCGTACACCATCAACTATAATCAAATTACGCATAGGCAGATCAGGGTGTATATTTTTATTAGTAAATCAAGCAGGAAAGGCCTTGATTTCACAACATATTACGTGACAGCGCGTAATGGTCTACTCTTTTCGTGATGTGGTGCCCGTTATGCTTGGTTACATGTGGTACACTAATTAGCATTTCCGCATGACACGAACAATTACCGAGTCCCGAAGTACTAGCTACAGATACCTTCTTTAGGTCATGTTGCATTTCCCTTTGACTCCAGGATGATATAGTTAGCTATGAGAGATCGCACTTCCCATTGATTCCAGAGTACTATGGCTGGCTAGGACAAACACCATTTCCCTTTGACTCAAGGATAATATAGTTGGTTAGGACATATAGCATTTCCCTTTGACTCCAGGACACTAAGACTAGCCAGGACAGACAAGATTTCCCTTTTGCTCAAGGGTAAAATAGATGGCTGGGATAGATAGTGTTTCACTTGACTCCAGTATACTATAGCTAGTTAGGACAGGTAATGTTTCCCATTGATTCCAGGATACTATAGCTGGCGAGACATATCACATTTTCCATTGATTCCTGGATCTTATAGCCGGTTCGGATAGATCGCATGGCTACTTTCATCTTAACTGTTCAAGCAGACATTATTACCCGAGTCGACATAATATGCTGTTAAATATTCTAAATCTGTTACAGGGTCAGTCTGTACAACTGAAACTCCTCTTAATATACGGACACGGTCATGGATCCGTTTAAATAGATTAAATTTGTTATATAAATGCCACCTGAATTACCTCCCTTAATATCAGTTATTAACTAATGGAAACAACATATTCTGTGAGTTCACAATATTTTGCAGCCTATATTTGGTGATTTATAAACTATTATGATATATCAATCTTTTACAAAGCGGCTATCGCATGCCCACCATAACACAATTAGTCATAAACAATGAACCTAAGTAAAATGGTTCTAAAGAATTGCAAGCTTCCTGGTAAGTACTAATTTATTAAACAGCAGCAAGAATTGCCTGACGAGACCATAATACCACAACAATAGCTAGCGACCGAAAGTTCTTCGCACGGCTTATAATTTAGAACATTGTAAATGTGCACTTCACTGACTGTTTTGCAAAACAAAAACTTTCGCTCGCGTCCACGCCGATTTAGAAGAGTGCGAACGGTAGCACTAGAACAAAAACAAAATTGTTATTCTTCATTTAGTAACTCGTATGAAATAAAGAAACTATAATGAGTTATTTAAAAACGAGGTATCTCTTTTAGTTTTATTTTGAACTGACAAGACCGGGACTATCATGAGCAAATCGATCTTGGTCAATAGATTGCGCTACTCAGTTAGCAGTAAGTATCTCTACGTTATATTCTACAAAGTAACAAGAATATATGAGAATGAAAAAAACTAACTCACATTGGTTGTCACAGGTATATCGTCATGACCTCGACATAATGTTGATCTCAGACGAACAGCACAGTCCTCTGTACAAGACCATCTTGGAACTGAAATATGTTTAAATCCAGATTTAAAAAGATTACGATATAAGTTATATATATATATATATATATATATATATATATATATATAAACTATTGTGTTCCATCAACACTTACGAGCTCTTGGCAAAAATCTATGGTGGTGGTAATCTAGGCCAACCAGTATTTTTAATTAAAATCATTGGGGCAAGAGATTACAATGGTTTTGGTAAAGTTTACCGAAGCTGCATGGAAGTAACAATCAAGAATTGTCCTATTTAGATGATGCTAATTATAACATTTGCAATCCAGTCATTTATCGAAAGAAGAAAAAATCCACATCTTGTCATGCGACTATAAATTTAATTTTCTCCCTAATTTGACATATTACGTTTATCAGTCTGTCCATAGGTCAGTCAGTTAGTCTGGTGCCACTATCCCCTTGAAATCGTGTGGTGGAAATGCTACCACACGTATATGTTGCTTATACAACGAACATCTTTTATAATGGTATGATTAATGGACCCCTCTCATAGGGTCAAATTGAGGCTGTCAAGGAACAAATATTCAAAACAAATTGCATTTAAATATTTTTAACTAACTTTGTACATGCGTGTCGATATGGAGGACGACAATAAGTTTTTGGATATAGGGTTATCATCCATAGGTCACAGTTCAAAGGGATGGGTGGATGTCATGGTCAAGGTCGGAGGAAACGTGGCAAATGCAAGATACGTGTGCAGATATATCACGGTGAGCCATGGAATTCATGTATCTTTCAAGAAATTCTTCGACTTCAGCACTAACGATTTCTTCCAGATTATCTTTTTTATTATCTTTGTGAATAGTACGTATGTACGACCCTTGATTTGGATAAACCATGTCCGAGATGTAAATGAAAGCAACATTGTCTGGAAAAGCCAGCCCGACCCTGGACATGATGCTGCGAGTCCACAATTTATCGTCCGTCAGTCATCTCAGTTTCAAGGGGCTGCTCGCATGACAAGTAAGATCAGCCTGTGATACAGAAAGGAAAAAAAATCTGTAAGATAAACCATGAATTTACACAGTCTTACTTTAGTAGCCCTCTAATTTTTCGTACGACACTCAATCTACGAAAATTATAAAAATACTTGTACCTTACCATTTATCTCTTGACGTCACTATTTACAAATAAAACTTTTCAAGGATTTGTGCTTAAATATTAAGTCAAAAAGAATAATTCGGATTTGAAAGTATGAATTTTTGTCCAAATGCAAAACAAAATTTCAAGAGGATAAACCAAGTTTACATTTTCGGATGAGGCAAATTAGCAGAGTACTAAATGCTAATAAATAATGCTTATTATTATCAACCAAGGCTACTACTTTCGCAATTTAGGGACTATTGTTAGTTCACAAATTACAATTTACAAGAAGCGTGTCAAAGGTGACTGCTGTGCTAACGTGATTATATACAGTTCACAAGTTTGCATTTCAGCTTGGCATTTGGGGGATAGGGACATGACTTACTTAAACATCTGGTTAGCCACTGCTATTTTCTTATATAAATATAAAAATGATATCAAACAATTTTTTATGTTTATTTGCATTATTTTACCTATAGGCACCTATATGAACGGACAGTATTCTACGTAAGGTTTGCCAGAATTAAAATTACTGTACAAACAATGTAATAACTCAAACTTCGATCGTTTTAAACGCCAAGGAAGAGTGAAAAGTGCTTACTTCGATTTCCTTTCCCTCTTGTTTTTGTCCATTCGTGCAGGCCTTGGTGAAGACATTAGCACAGTATGTGGCTCTACGTAGAGGACTATAGGTCTACAGAAAGGTTTAACAAGCCATCCCAAAAGCAATGGCTTTGTGGATATAAAGCGAAAGCATGCCTTCTTCTATCTTAGACTTTTTCTTGGACAACCATGTGGTTGACAAAACCAGGACCATGCTACCGGGGCATCGTCTTACGCCTGTCATATGTACCACAGTACAAGCAATAAACTAAACACAAACCATAATATAGGTATGCTTGGAAAACTGACGGACGGGTGGACGTGGTTAACACCATATAGCCTTCTACTGTTGTGGTGCGATATACATAAATTAGACTGTAGGTTTTGAAATCACAATACCGTTGCCTAAACCGGAACTGTTTCGTACTGGATTTTATATAATGACATAGTCTATTTTAATTTCAATGGTGCCATTGCCACTGTAAATTCGTCCTTCCAATGCTTCTGTATTAAAGGAGCGAGAGTCGTGTGGTCTACATATAAACATCATTGGCGCCTGACTCCTAGTTTTATAGATGATGAGGATTTTCCAGTCCGTGTTGAAAATATAAATTTACATATGTACATGGAGTACTATATGTAGGTAAAACCTTCAAGACAAACAGAGAGTTTCCAGACATACAACATCAATAAGAAACGAATGATGAAAAGAACAAGAGGTTATCATATATCTATAAAGCCACGGTTCAAAAGCGAAAGTTGCCAGTGACGATATGGCTGAATTGAACACTAAGAAAAAAGCAAATTGGAATGAATTCACCCATCGTGCTTCCTTACAGAACACCATACAGAGTCAGAGAAACGGAGCTAAACACAAAACACAATGTAATAAATGTAACCTGAAAAATAATATTACTGTGCCTATCAGTAGCAGAACCTTTCAAGATACTTACACTCGGTAAGTCTTATTACTGTATACAGAATGGGAAACATAAACGGAGATCAGTCCAACAGTTTAATGTAATCAATGGCTGGTAAGAATTAGGTGGCTGTGATCTACTTGTGCCCATTGTTAGGAGCACCCTTCAAGATGAAATATGCCCAATTAGCTTATGACTTCACATATAAAAGTGCTGAAACGAAGCTAAGTGAAAATCCGTGCTTAACCAAGGATGCATGTCAAAGAAGGTAGCTAACAGAAACAAATTAATATAATTGGTGGAGTATGACAAGTAGGTCGTTTAATTGCTATTCGTACAAACGTGGCAGAGAAAGGAAGTTGATTTGAATACGTAACGTAATCGCTAGGGGAAAAGTACCTGACCGTGATCTATATCTAACGCGTTGAAAAGTACAGTCAGTGTTTAACATAGTCAACAAGTGTCATTGCTATACATAAACAACTTGAACAAGACAGTTAAATTAAGAAACTTAACATAATTAATGACGAGTGAAAATCAGGAAAAAGTCATATATTTGACTATCATGATTAGTAATCTCCAAAATGAACACAATTAGAACAGTTTCTAAGAAATGTCAAAACTATTTAAAAAATTACTTTCATAGCCATCTGCTTTACAACACGATTAGTTATAAATATAAACACAAAACAAAATGGCTATATACAACGGTGACATATGAACGGGGCTAAATGTAAAGCAATGATGTAAACACTGGTGCATGAAAATTGCGTCACTGTCATATAATTTAACATGTAGTGAGCAGCACATTATAATCTAACCACTCCCATCAGTTCACAACTGTATATACAACGTTGTCAGGGAAAGTTAGCTAAAAATGCTACAATTTAATATTAATGATTATTGTAGCATCGGCGACAACGCCAGGAATATGATCTCTGGATTGTAAAATATATGTAAAAGTGACCTAACTGACAACGAAAGGTTTAATTTTCCACATGACACATCAAACTGCTAACGTACATAATTTTACAATGGTGTATGAGGAAATGAGCTACTCTGACGTGACCTGAGAGCTGATGCCACATGGATGGGCGGATAGACATTATCAATCCATAAGCCAGAACTGAATTTACAAACATATTCACTAACCTTCCATGAGAATGGCCATGCATTCCATAGGGGAAGAGAGAATACAGATAGACACAGTACCCTTTGTCGCATATGAAGGTTGACTCGTTCTGTCCACAGTTTCAGGATATCCAGTCTCATATAGCATATACTGCAGTGATTCGTAGTAATCCATAACATGATCGCCCTCTTCTGGAATGGGAATACCAATACAAATATCAACGAAACCTTAGGCAAGGCAAACTACCAGTTCGCAGTTCTGAAATATGAATATAAAATAAGATAGTGTGATCTTGCAAAGTAGCAAACATGTGGAGTGGTTATTTTACCTACGACAACAGAACAATGTTGTAGCCTTTATTTTAATTTACTTGATAGATTTTCATCCGAATCATGTTTGAGGTTGTGAGAATAGAAAGTAATTATTCCTTATTTTAAATGTTACATAGATTGAGAGAGAGAGAGAGAGAGAGAGAGAGAGAGCGATAGAAAAAGAGAGAAAGCGAAGCAAACATCTTCCTGTACTTCCATTTTACAATTTGAATCTGACATTAATGAGAAGGGTAACAGTAACAACAATAGCAGTAGTAGTTTGATGGTAGTAATAGCGTTAGATATACCGTCACGGAATGGTCCTAGGTTAACCTTGGTTGACCATTCCTGGTATGACCCAGTTCTTGTGCTATATTTATCAATCATGGTTGTAAAGCGAATGGTGTTTAACAACTGCTCCTCGGCTTCACTTTGATACTCCTCCTCATCAGATTCTTCTTCCTCTGGATCCAGATTAAATTCACAAAACAAGTTTAGTTATGGAAGGATCGGTGTGAAAACTGTCACAAGCTCAAGCGTGACTAAATTCCCGTTTAACCGAATATATGCGAGTAAATGCAGTAGAGAACATGTTTCATGGGACTCGGCAAATGTATCAAAGGTCCATGTTGTAAGCGGATTTACGTTAGACTTAAGGCTGCAACGTTTACACTTGTAAACGACTCAGTTTTGTCTACTGCCTGCAAACGTCTACGAAATCGGTAATCGTGTAACGCAATATGCACGTGGCCTAGAAATTATGTTTAGATTATATTATATATATGTTCATGATTTTCACATCCAATGTGGCATCGTTAGGAAAAAGAAAATCCCAAACATAAAGAAACTTAATAGCACATCTTGAGATGCATCATGTCTTCATAATGGTAACCAATTTTCTTTAAAGTACATTATTTACCCTTGAACTATACTAATTAGCCTTTAACAACAATGTCGTTAACAGTTATTTGCTGACTCCTATGAAACATGTTCTGTATTGCATTTACTCGCATTATTTGGATAAATCTAACTTTCGTTAACAGAATCTTTGATGCCAAACATTTTATTTTAAGGAAACAGTTTCAAGTCCATCTATTTGTCACTAAAAGGTGTTTGTGCTCACTGAAGAGCCCACACAAATATTTTATTCGTATGTACATACGGTTGCACTATCGATTGTTTCATCAAATACGTATATGTTGAAGTACAAAATAATATCGTGATATACCTAAGGAGATGTTACCTAAGTTATCATATATATTCAAGAAAGTCTTATTCTGAAAGCTGAATTATGTCATAATGAGAGGCGAAAGACTTAAATAAAGCAATCAAGCATTGTGTGAAGCATTGCATGCAAGCTGTCAATGTCATGTCTATGCACATTAACAGCTCTCATCTGTACGAATGATCTACATATCGTAGAAAGTTCGAATGTCGATTTGATTAACGGATCAGTTTCGATTATGGTATAAACGTAACTATTAATCACCATTACTGCCTTCGTCATTTCAAAGGCTGTGTAACGATGAAGGTTCCTGCACTTCATTATGACCGGTTCTAATCAATAAAGATCTGAAATGAAATAACGTAGAATGAGCAACAATGGTACAAATATAGTTAGGTATTTAAATGAGATTTTTGGTCACATATGCGTAATAGTTAGAACCATTATAGTGATGACTTAAGTACAATACCTGCTTCAACTGAGACCAGTTCATGGTTTATAGGAAAAGGCTTGCTGTTAGGCAAATATACCCCACCTTCGATCTCCATCTCTACACCTCCCACTGGTTCTGCCGGCAATTTACATTTCGTCTCGGCGACTTTATCAGCCATTTCATCAAACCTATATGCAAATACAGAAGGTGCATATGACTTACACAGAATATATTATATTTTACCACATTCAAGTTTGACCAATTTGCCATCATGCGATTCGCTGTTAGTGTTTGTCTAGTTTGTTTGTTCTACTAATAATTTAAATCTGACATCATATCAACCTGTCAGCGACGGCAGACGTAGGTGAATGCTATTTACGAGTGTAGGTAAGTTGTACGCGGTAAATTAAAATCTGTATTTCATAAGAACAGTTCTGTGGAGCGCGTTATCTGGTCTGCTAATGACTATGACGAGACAAGGCTCTGCTGTGGATTTTTATGCAAGGATTTTCTTGAATAAAGCTATTTATTTTAAAGAAAGATGATATTCCTCAACTTTGAAACTACACAAACTGTTAATGACTATGAACCGGTTACGTCCAGAAAAAGTGTGACCTATGTCTTCACCTCAACGGAGATTCTATATTATTGATTCCTTTGTTTTGGATAAAACCTGAAAATAATTAATCGATGATAATTTGTTTTATATTTAAATTAATATTACAAGGATGATAAGAATTATGTTTCATATCGATCATCTTTGTAAGATCTGTTAAACATGCAAAACCCAGAGAAGCTGACCAAGAAATCTGCAAATATGTGGTCCAATTATGCCAAAAGCTTTCTTATTCTGCAAATGTTAGTTTGTATAAAGGTGTGTCAATTGTTTTGTTTTTCTTATTTTGAGTGACAACATCCATATTTCATACGGGATTGGTATCCTCCCTACTTATGTGAAATAATTTAAGCTATGATGTTTTCTGTCAAATTTGGTTAAATATTGTTCAATATATTTTTGTAACAGTGGTCACACAAGTGTTTGTGGATCAGCTTCCTTTGAAAGGCCATTATGTTATTGGCTTTTGTTGTTGTCAAGCCTTGTCAAATATTGCTTTTGAAAAGACAGCAGAGAATGGAAGACACACGATGAACGATGGACAAACGTTTACCTCACATGTCTTCTTCTTTTGTTTATTATTTTTATTGTTAGTAGTAGTAGCAGAAGTAGTAGTAGTAACAGTATTGGTTTATATAATAGTAGTAGATATAAAGTATGGATACAGAACATACAAAACTATGTAACCATGAGCTAAACGCAAAACCTTAACATATGTCCTAAGTCACCAAAATGTGAGATGTAGGTCACTGACCAGTTTTGTATGGGTGTGGTACTAACTTAAATGTGAACAGTCACATGGCATGGTGATTTTAGCGTGAACATATCTGCAGATATAAATAAATGACACAAAATTGAAGACAAAGTCAATGGCGCATGAAATATTGATCAAAGTTATCTACTTTGGAGAGGAGGGTTTAATATATGTAAGATGCAGATGTACTCCTTATCTTACAAAGTTGCACGAGTCTACGTATACCAGTAGGCGTATCCATTGTGCAAAAAGCAGATATGCCATAAGCTGGATGAACGAAAAATGAAGCTAATTCAGTGCATGTGTGAACTGTGGATCCTGGTGACCTTTTCTTTAGGCTTGATTTGTGCTTTACCGCACATGAACACATGCAGTTACTTTGTGTCGACGCAATAGGAAGAAAATGTCTTACCCAAGGATACGCCACGGTGTTTTGGTTTAGAGATGGGTTACTAATCGAGATGTACATTATCATTAAATTTCACTATTATGCGTTTGGGAAATAAACTTAATTCATGGATTTGTAAAATAAAACTTTTTATTTTTTGTTCTTATTGGTTTTTAAACAGATAACATCTATATGTGATCAGTCACAAAGATCTCGACACTTGACCTCCAAATTTCAACCAGTCTTTTGTCTTGTACAGATTATGTCATTTCAAAGTATGGTGAAGGTATGAAGACACAGAATTTAGTTTCTCCAGTATAAAACATATTCTAAACTGACATACTAACAGGAGAACGGATGAATAGACACGTCCATAATATATTACGATCTATCTCACAATTTTTCTTTTCTCCAAAAAGTCAATTAAATATGGAACAACTACTTTTAAATATGACTTAGTCACTGTTTACCCAACTTGTTCCAGCACATAACAGTAGCGAAGGAAACAAATTACCTCTCTCTGTTAATTCTAATGGCAGCATAGTACATTCACGGCATTCTAAACCCCTTTATCGTTAGGTGTTTGTTTACAGCCCGAGGGAAAGCTTAATGATTGTTGGGTTTTACTTATTATTGTTATATAGTGTAAACCTCTGATATATAAATAAACATCCTTTAGATGGCTCAAAAAGCTATAATCCAAACTGATCTTGACTAAATTCGGTATGATTCCAAAATAATGGATTAGTAAAAAAAATATTGTTGAGCACTTTGCAATTCCTGTGAATATTAATTTGAACTGAACAAAATATAAGACTGATTCCGCTTCGAATGTTAAGAAAGGAAGGAACAATCCATACAGTAAACAATTTTATATATCCCTCCACTTGACCTATGTCACAGTTGCAAGTTTCTGGAAATACTCTATCAACTTAATGGAGATTTTCTTTACAGGAATGTATTATAGTCAGGATCAAGGCAAACTTCAGCTCAAATTGAAGTAAACAAATTTTAATTAATAATGATCTGCATATTTAGTCTGTAATCATAGAAACTTGTTAGCGATGTATTATACTGTTTACAAAATAACTGTACCTTGTCAGGGAGACCACTTGCTTGATATTGGACTGAGGCGAATTACAAAATACAGATATACATAACATATAGTAATTTAAAAATACATACCACATCCCTTCATAAAGGAAAGGAAACATTTGCACACTAAAGCTTTCTTTTAAATTTTAGTCAATTATACATCTGACTAGAATTATATCAGAAGTCTTATCAATGACACAATATATATATATATATATATATATATATATATATATATATATATATATATATATATATATATATATATATATATATATATATATATATATATAAAGCAGTATACTACTTCTATACACACGAGATTGCATCTGCAATTTGATTGTATTATCCGTTGATATGTCTGATGTCACTATTGAATCGTTGCAGCATCAACCCGACTTTCAAAATATTTTAGTCTTGTTTTTCATTTTGGTAAGGATATTAATGGGGTTTTGATCACTCAATACAATAATCGAAGAATGAGCTGAACTAATATACATCCCACATTGTTGTAAAGACCATATTAAAGATAAACAGTTCGTCACGATTGTTGAATACTTTCTCTGTGCTTGTTTAATTTTGTTTAAAATAAATATCACACTGATGTACACCATATTTGTCTTCTTGAATTGATACACTCACCAACTCAGACATCGCTTCCAGCAATATATATTTTAAATGATTAACTGACATTTTGGAGCGGAAAGAAACGGCATGCTTTAAAATATGGCCTTTAACTTGTATAAGCCTACTGACATTTTCTTTTCAGACAAATTAAGCGTGATTTCCTACTCAGTAAATTGGTCATGGGTTCGACTATTATGGAAACAAAATTGGAGCAAAATCTATGATAATATTCAGATGTTTTCACACGTAGGTGAAACGAATTCAGAGATAGCCTTGACCTTAACATCGAGAGAGTAACCTGACATCGTCATATTATATGTCTTAAACGTTTAGCACTAACAAGGCAAAGCTGACATTCCTATAATTAACTGTCAAATTTGTATCACTGAGACTATCAAAGAATTTCTGAGTGATTTTCAGGTGATCCTTTCAGTTGTTGTTGTCGATGAGGACTACATCGATGCAAGCGTTTGAATTAACTTCATGTTTATTAAACGTTTAAAGTATAAGCAAACGGCATCACTTTATAGTTACATTAAAGTCGCTGAAATCCGATTGATTTCCATCGCTTAACTCCTTACTGTGTGGGGCAGGTACAGCTAAATTGACTTCATGATTAACATCACTATTAACATACTCCTATAAAACATTTATATCACAGGAGTATTTATGATGCAAACTAACTCCTTAATTTTCTTCTTAACTTTACAAGGACCATACTACTTAGCTTGGACATGATTTTGAAGTATGATCAAATGAGCCAGAACTCTATCAACAGGCTAACAACTCTCCTATTTATTTGGGCAATACCTTAATATAAGTTATGACTGAGTAGAGTGAAGATTAGTTCTTCCTGCTTCAGAAGCCTTTGACAACTTATGCTTGAAATCAGAAACATAACGAGGACGATTAGTTTCTGAATCTACAGTTCAAACACGTTTTTCCATAAATACCTTCAGTCGTACATATACAGTAAGTCCAAAAATGTTCAAAAGGAATAAAGCCTATTGAAGCTTGAAACGATTCCCTACCAACCAGCAACATTAAGTGAACACATTCGGCTCAATCATTTTCGGTATCAAAACATGACATTTTTCAAAGTTTGGTGAATCTTTCTAAAACCACTTGATGTTTGGGTGATAGAAGATTTGAAATGTTGGGTGCCTAATTCATCCCTAACTTCCATGAAAATCCCAAACATACAATTTGCCCCTTGGTCAGATTAGACAGATCTAGGAAAGCCAAATTGTGTAACTGTCGCGGAATTGGGTAGGAGTTATATCAATATGTATATGTTGTCAAAAATGTACTTTGGTTTCGTTGCCACGTACAGCGTCACCAGAGGGTGGTATATTTTTAGGCATAGTTATTTCGAAATCCTGAGCGAAACTCAGACCATGCTGCACGAAGAAATGGCTTGCAGCGGGGAAACTAAGTACCTAGCTGCGCATCTGTCACAGCTAGTGTACTTATAGAGCAAATTCTCGAAAAACATAACATTACGCCAAGTCTTGTCAGGACGCTCACCCCTTTACGGGAGCAAATCTCCAGCTGTAGAGGTAATGAAATTCTTTATTATCATTCGTCTATATGACAGAATTGATTTTATACTTTAGATGTTTTAGAACCTTAATGTTTCAAAAAGACTTCTATCTGTAAACATATTCATTGAATGCAGTAGCTAACGTGCAGGAAACATATATTTATTCTAAATTCTACGGAAAGTCAATACCTAGGTTATACAACGCTATATTATAACTAGTATGGTCTGGTTCGAGTTAGCTATTTGTTGCAACCGAACAGACAACTTGTATTTAATTATTCAATGTTTGCATTAAACAATTAATGTATTGGATAATGAATTCATGTGCGCGCATGCACTACATATGACTGAATAAATACTTAACCGTGTCGTATGTACTACACGGTTTAGTTATCATTTAAGCTGCCTAAATGCCATGCCGTGTACATCGTTTGATGTGGAGTCACCAGCTGTAGAGCTGCTATATACATGCCTGACATGCCTTGTACATCGTTTGATGTGGAGTCACAGAACTCTGGGGGGTTACTGTGAAGTATACGCTGTGTTTGGTGACGTTGGATCGGAAGAGGGGACTGGTTTTCTTCTGTGCGAGGGACCAGGTCTTAGCGACCAAAGGGTCTGTGATGTGTGGGGATCCTTCAGCAGACCGAGAGGAGCGGACCATGCGTGGGTGCTTCTCTGACCATTACTAGAGCGCGTGGAACCAGAGTTGACATCTTGGTCGTCGAATGGGCGCCAAGATAGTTGTAGTGTTCCATGTTATCTCCACAACTGCATTTGTCATTCATCCCTATTGCTATGTCGTTATATGAACGATCGATAGGTTCATTTCATTCATTCATTCATATTCCTATTATGTCGTTATATGAACGATCGATAGGTTTATCATTTCATCATGTCATTCATTCCTATTGTACTATCGTTATATGAACGATCGATAGGTTCATAATGTCATTCATCCCTATTGCTATGTCGTTATATGAACGATCGATAGGTTCATCAATCCATTCATTACTATCGTTGTGTGAACGATCGATAGGTTCATTCATCCCTATTAAATTATTATACGAAAGATCGATACGTTCATAATTACACATACTGTTATATTGTTATATGAACGATCGATAGGCGAGTAATTACACGTATTGCTATCTCGTTAGGTGAACGATCGATAGGAGAGTAATTACACGTATTTCTATGTCGTTATGTGAACCGTCGATAGGCTAATAGTTACACGTATTGCTATATCGTTATGTGAACGATCGATAGACGAGTAATTCACACGTATTGCTATATAGTTATGTGAACGATCGATAGGCGAGTGATTGCACGTATTGCTATATCGTTGTGAACGATCGGAAGGAGAGTAATTACACGTATTGCTATATCGTTATGTGAACGATCGATAGACGAGTAATTTACACGTATTGCTATATAGTTATGTGAACGATCGATAGGCGAGTAATTACACGTATTGCTATATAGTTATGTGAACGATCGATAGGCGAGGGATTACACGTATTGCTATATCGTTATGTGAACGATCGGAAGGAGAGTTATTGCACGTATTGCTATATCGTTATGTGAACGATCGATAGGCGAGGAATTACACGTATTGCTATATCGTTATGTGAACGATCGATAGGCTAATAGTTTTATTCATTCATATCGTTATATGAAAATATCGTTATATGAACAATCGATAGGTTTGTTAATTCCTATTGCAATGCCGTTGTGTGAACGATCGATAGGTTTACGTTGTTCATTCCTATTGCAATGCTGTTGTGTGAATGATCTATAGGTTTATTCCTATTGCAATACCGTTGTGTGAAAGATAGATGGGTTTATAATGTTGTTCGCTCCTGTTGCAATGCCGTTGTGTGAACGATTGATAGGTTTCATCATTTCATTCATTTCTATTTCAATATAGTTTTACGATCGATAGGTTCGTAATATACACTGCTTTTCTAAATAGTTATTTGGACGATACGTAATTACATTCTTTTGTAAATCGTTATTTGAACGATACCTTCAAGACTTTTTATATTGAGGTGTAGGTCACTTTTATTTTGTTGATCAGTGATAGGAATTCACGTTTGTTTTGAAATTCCATTCGTTAAATTAATGTGGAGTTTTGTTTTCTTCGTTGAGTTAATTGTTGATAGTTCCATGTTAGGAGCTTTATAATTTTCCTTATCTTTTGATTATAATGGTGTCAGATTTGTTATATTTAAATTGCGTTTATAAATAAACATCTTGTAAACGCAGTTGCTTTCGGTGTCTTCCCTAATCCAGTCCCAACCCGGCTTCATCCTGTGACAGTAACATCTTGTAGACTCACACATTATATTCAGCCAGTATTGGCTGCCAAATTTGGTCATAGATAAGGAACCCAGAGTTGCGAAATGGTCTGTCAAATGCATGAATAGGTTGCACATGAGCTTTTGGTATGTTCTGATTCTGAACACGAAAGTTAAGCAGCAAGGTTACTTGCCTTTCGCAAGTGCTACGGACAGTGCTTGTGCAAAAATAAATCGAACATGACATTTTTGTCGTTTCTTTGTTTATTTCTGTTTTGTGCAGAATCAATTAGATTGGATTTTGTTGCCATTTGACAAGCGTAACCAGATCTACAATATTTACAAACATCACTTTTAATTTTCGGCCAATAAAAATGACTTAAGATCTTGTCATAAGATTACTTGACTTCTCAATGACAAGCTGAAGGAGCTTAATGAGCTAGACTAGAAACGACCTCTAACATAATAACAAAAACGTATTTGAGTTCAGCGTCACTCATAGCCTTCCGAAACTGGTTGGATATCTCAGGATTTTTTTCCTGTTCAATATTTAGTGATTGTCGTTTAGAATAATGATATAATAATGATAATGAATAACAAAAGGATGACTGTGATCCATACCTCTCGATTGATGAATACTAGGAGCAAACGTCACCTAGTTAATCCATTGTTTGGGTAATGCCCGACGGTACGTACAGTCAATTTCTAGCATGCGTAATACCTGAGAGTACGTATAATCAATCCCTAATTTACATACAGCCTGAGAGTACGTATAATCAATCCCTGATTTACATACAGCCTGACGCTACCTATAGTCAATCATAGTCTGGTCAGGCCCTAGCTTTGTGTAATGCCTGACGGTACGTGTAGTCAATCATTAGTTTGCCTAATGCCTGACAGTGCATACTACATGTTTGTTCGCATAGTCAGTCACTACTTTGAGAAAGGTTTATGGTATGGATTTGCATAAACTCGTTGGCTATTTTTTTAAATGTTGTCCCCATAAGTATACTAGTATATAAAATATACAATGTTAACGGGTGAGGGGGATGAGGAAGATACCAATGCATTGAATACCGTATTAGATTGTATGTGTAGAATGAAAGAAAACAAGATGCACTATCAGAGTGATGGTTCACAATTTTAAAGCATAAAGTCTTCATCCCGCTTGCATAATCAATTGTCCTTTTTAACAAAAGCTTAACGAATGTTTTAAGGACTCGTTTGTCTTTTTCGCCTGAAAAGTGCTTTCGCACAAGTTACATTTCCAATCAATATCTCTCTGATCAAAATCAAACAAATTTTTTAAACATGCATTACCATGGTGTGTGTGTGTGTGTGGGGGGGGTCTTTACTTTAAAGTCTTAAGACAACAAATCAAAATGTTCAAGATTACAGCCAAAAAAACAACTTTTTGAACCAAAAGTCTCCCGTTAAAATTTGGAATTTAATAAAAGACTGTAACATGTATTTAAAAATCGGTACCCGTTCAAAATGTCACTTCATCAATTTTAGTACAATAGGTTTTCACTCGAAACTGAATCAATAAATTTATTATAGTCAACATATATTTAAACTCCCGAGGTTGTGCAGTATTCCATCGGACAGTCTCGTTCATATGTTCCCATACAAATGGAGGAACTTATGATCATGCATCAGGATGGTACAACAACTGCCTGATAAGGTCAACATTATTAGCATCTTATAACGTTACCTTAGAAAGGCCCTAGGTAATTTGTCAATTTTGGTGTCCTAAAATAATACATCACCACGCAGAGGGTTTGCAAGGTTTTAGCAAAATACCCAACATTCAGAATCATACCGCTGTCCAAAAAAATTCAGGCACTTAATAATTCATTTAATGTAACATGTATTTCAAAATCGATCTACACAAATTCTCTTCTATTACCACCAAATGATAAATATGCATGGCATATGAGAACTTAAGTTCCATGTATGCATAGCTTTTCTGGTGTTTCTTTTTATCCAGTCCTCCATCTGCTACTGACTATCAATTATTCATGGATGTGAAGAAGGCACAAAAACTGTATCACATTCAGTAAAAGATTTTTGTTTCTAACTTACTTGTAAACATATATCTGTTCAAGCAATGATTGGGTTCAAACAAAACATGTCTCCTTGTCAGTTTAGTCCTGAATGGACGCAAAGTTTATGTAATGTATCACATATGTTTTAATAAATTGCAATATAAACAATAGATTCAATCCAGTTTTATTTACACCCTAGTAATCAACAAGAATTTTTTTAGTAAGAAAGATAATTGTTTCCACCTTCGGCAAAAGGTGTTTTCATCTTTTAATGTACTTACTAGTTTTTCATTTTAAGTTCTAGGGAATGTTGTTGTTGTTGTTGTTGTAGGGTTTAACGCCATTTTTCAGCACACGATAGGCTATACATGGCGGCCAGTATTAATGGTGGAGGAAGAACCCGGGAAATCCCCGGAAAGAACCACCGACCCTCGAGAAGCTACTGGCAAGCTTTCTCACATACCCACATTGGCCGAATCCGAGACTCGAACCTACGTAGATCTAGGGAATTATACTACTTATAACGATGAGAATGATGTAATGGAGTCTACGTCTAATATGTAATCAGTAGCACTATTTTCGGGTTCTAAGATTGTTATAATTATCTAATCTGTTCATTTCCACGTTTAAAATGAATTACCGAAATACATTGGTTCATGGCCCAACCAACGTTGTAAGTGATAGGTACATAATGAATGACCCTGACCTTGCCCACCCTTACACCCCATCCATATTAAGATTGATTTGTCTGTTTAGTTATCTGGTATGACGCTAAATCCACCTTTTAATCAGGTATCCATCATTAGAAATAAGCCCTAGGTTAATTTAGTAGCAGTAATATTAGTGGCTGTTCTTCTTGCTGTTTTTTATGTTGTTGACGCTAGCTATGTATTTATGTAATTAGATTGCTATGGATCTAACTTGTACGTTGTATGCAAATTATGGAGGGTGGAAGATATTGAAACGAGCTGTGTCATGCTATAAATTATACCAGGCACTCATCAATTATTCCGAGACTTTAAGTGGTTAAACCCAAATAGTTATGTCAGGCATTCATCGATTATTCAACGACATTAAATAGTTACATCAGGTATTCATTATTTATTCAAATACATGAAATAGTTACTTTAGACATTTATTAATTATTCAAAGACCTTGAACAGATATGTCAGGCATTCATCAGTTATTCAAAACATTTAATTAGTTAAGTCAGGCATTCAATAATTATTCAAAG
Source organism: Sinohyriopsis cumingii (assembly GCA_028554795.2). Classification (NCBI taxonomy): domain Eukaryota; kingdom Metazoa; phylum Mollusca; class Bivalvia; order Unionida; family Unionidae; genus Sinohyriopsis; species Sinohyriopsis cumingii. Next base: position 99,136,034 of record CM068824.1, read on the forward strand.
ACCTTAAATAGTTACGTCAGACATTCGTCAATTAGTCATATATCTTAAATAGTTACGTCAGGAGTTCATCAATTCTTCATTGACTCCTAAATATTTACGTTGGGCATTCATAAATTATTCATAAAACTTAAATAGTTACGTCAGGCCTTCATCAATTATTTGAACTGGTGTGGTGGCATATTGGTTAGAGCGTCTGCCTCGGATGCGGGAGATCGTTGGTTCGAACCCCAGCCGAGTCATATCAGCGACTCATAAATGTCTCACATATCAACATTTGCCGAGCCCGAGACTCGAACCCACGTGGTCAAAGGTAAGATGGCACTGATCGATCAAGGAAAACGCCTTGGGTCATTAAGCCAACCAGGATCCAGGGTGGGTATTATTTTCAAGCTACGCTCTCACAGGAATTCATGAAACTGAGATTTTCATTCTTTCAGGAGTCTTTTCGCCTGTGAAGCGGTTTCTTGGAGTCAGAATCGAAAATCCCCATGCCATAAATATCGTATAGTCGGAAATTAACCCGACATTGTTTAGAATATGAATGACTGTTCGAAAAAGTATTGGAAGTTTGACAACTTAGACAAGTTGTCTAAAAACCCTAAATCATACTGAGACTGTATTCCAATGCAAACAAGATAATTACTTACAACGAAACGGATCTATGAGTGTAACTATTGAAACTTTATCTAAAATACTTTGTTAAACAGGAAATTGGTAACTCATATCACCCTCTGTTCAGGACTCGGTTTACAATTATTATTTCCGGTCATGTAGTCCCATTATATTTTAGAGCAATTTGTCATCACATCTTGGTGATACAGAAGTTAGATGCTGACATTCTTGTTTAAATGGAAATGTTTATTATTTATTGTTGAGAATGTAAGCATTATGGTGTGCTTGTCTGTATGTATATTGGAGACAGCGCACAGTGAGTAATGAGGCATTTATAATGATCCAGAAGTGAAATATGTGACTCTTTCAAAGTTACTATATTTACAGTCCAACCTCTCAAAAAAGAGCAATGGAATCAGTCTGGTCTGCGAGTTGTACAATGCCTCCATAGCAAGTTCTTTTGTAATGAACATAGCTCACGCTTGACGTAAACACGTATATGTAAAAAAAGAAAAACCATTCGTTTACACATACCGATATACAAATTGCAACCTTTTTAAGTTTAATTTTTCCCATGGATTTGAGTGCCGTGGGAAAATGGTTAGTTCTAGTTTAATGCGTTTGTCACTCATTGTTTTGCTAGTTTTTCGTTGCACTCAGTTTTTTTTCTTTTTTTGAATTTTATCACTATTACATCATTTGTTTGTATTTTCATACATGCTGTTAAACAAGATGGACGAGACTTGGTATGTATCTCAATACGGAAATAATAAAAAAGGGTACTAATATCACAGAAATTCGGAAGTCAGCTCGTTAACAGTTATGTGCTCTGAATAGAAGGAGAGCCCCAGACCAGTGGACATACACAACGCTTAAGCATCGCTAGGTGATATTATACATGACTTATGTGAATTACAAGATGGAGGAAGGGAAGAAATGTCTCCTCGATACAAACGGAGGATGTGGTGGTATTGGTGGGTGATGGCCTCCTACGATAAGATGAATGTAGAAATCATAAGTGAGATAATACGAGTGAAGGAAGCACCTCCCATTGAAAGAATACTTCAAAGGAAGAAGTTGGAGGTCGGTATAACAGGCCTCCGGCAGAAATTCTCTGAGTGCGTAAAATTGTAATGGAATGAAACTCTATGTGAAGTTTCAGACACATTTAGCTTTCTGAGATTTAGTCAGACCTATTTCTGAATATTCTTGTACAATTTGGCGTCACGAATCTCAAGTTGTAAGGATAAAATTGAACTAATCCCAAAGTGAACATCATTGTTTTATTAATATAAATAAAAACACACTGGTACATTTTTTTCAAACCAGAAAGAACTTGCAGAAATCAACATGAATATACCTTTATCGTACTTTACGTAGTAAAGTTGGAGTGGACCCGAATAAGCAAGTTATGAAGTTGTATAAGGCAATGACTTCAATCGTCCAATGGATTATATGATGAACCAATTCTATCATTTAAACAGATCGGCTATTTACATAAATATATTTGTGTTTGAAATGCGGTGGCAGATTTATTCCAAAAAGACGAGTACCTTCCTAATGTAATGTATTATCCCAGTTGTTTATGTAATTGATTTAAAAAGATTTAATGTACGGGGACTCGTATAATTCTGTTCTATATACCTGTTCAAATCTCTATTTATTCCATCTATAACTTCACACTTTATTTTAATATTTACTCGATCCGAGCAACACTACCTAGAGCGATCACCCTCACAACACCAACACCAGTAGCACGGCTACACATTATATCAACGAATATGGTTGATTTATACTTATTTTGCTGGGACTGATTTATATATCTTAAACTAGGACTGGATTACGCTTATTGTGGTAGGGCTTATTTATACACATACTGTGAGTTATGTCTACTTATACTATGACTTTACTAAAATGAATAGGATATGATAAACTTTAAATTTGTCTTGAAGGATATAATGTTTAACGTGTTTCTAAAATCAAAGGGCATATTCGTCAAGTACAAACTATGTCCCAATTATATGGTCAATTGCAAACCTGGGTGTGCTACTATTTATGGAATATTCACAGTACAACTACACGATATACAATATCATATCCCTTTCCTCTAACATACGCTTCTGTCAAATACATTTTGTTTTCCCCCACATCAACATGACCTAATTATCATCATTGTTTCATATGCGAAAGTGAAAGCTTTTAAAGAAGCTTCTTCTAGCACCCTTGCTCCAACAAAGTCTGACATACATGACATGCAGCGTTGACAGGATGAATGACTGCCTTGCAGTGATATCTCATCTTATCCCGGAACAGTTTAAATATCTCTGCTTTCTTGATTTGTTCAGGTGTATCGTTTGATACGTTATTTGCAATCCTTTGCATATTGGTGCAAGACTGAGGAGAAACATTCATTAAAGTAAGCAAATATTTGGCTTGCAATTTCGATTGGTGTATCTTAAAGTCCCGCGTGAAATCACCAGCTGTCTGTAGCACTAGTTCACTGGATTGAACCTCATTGTAAAGAATGCATTTAGGTGATACGAAATCCCTATTCACGCATTTTTAGAGCATCTGCCAGACTCAGCATGACTGGACACCAAGAATTTGAATTACGTAAAATATTCAACAGTGGACACGTAGTCATTCATAGCAATAAGTCTTTGTTGGCGCTAACAAAGCCAATTTACACTGGCACGTCTATACTTGGTGTTTGAGCATTACTGTGACATAATTAGCAACATTATTGCTATGAGAACGTTAAGCCATTATACGGTGGCAAAACCAATATGCTCTACAGAGACACGCTACTGATGTACATTACCACGCACGATATGTATACGGGCATGTTACAAACAAGTTTGAAATCTGAAGTTGGTAACAATGAATATCCGTCAGATCATCCTTTGGCTGTTTTAGAGTTTTGTTTCTTAAAAGATAGCCCTTTGTCTAATGTAAATGCATAACTGATTGTCCACTGGCTGTTTGAAATTTACCATGGATTAGCCATTGGTTATTGGAAATTTAAAAATGATCGACCCATGCCTAATTATCAAAATTAAAATGTCATTGGGTATTTAAAGATGAATGGCATAGAAAATACATCGATTAATTTATTGTAGATATGCGATAACACTAATGGCGACGGAGAAAAATAAAAGATTAAAACCTTAAAGGAGATCCTCCAGTTGCTGAAAGAAAGGATCTCCAGCACGACAAGTATGTTCAAACGTTTCAGCAAAGACGTTCATTCAGGCACACGATGAAATTACCAACGTCGTATATGTCCACATTCGTAAACAATTTAGTGAATGATGACATCATTAGCAAGTAGATCACTGCAGTAATTCGCAGGCATGACTTGTAATTCATCTTGAACATGTCTACTTGGGAGCGGCAGTGACTTTGTCACCGATAGTAGAGTCAGATAGTGCGCCGCTAATGCTGACCTGAGCTGTTTTTACTACTATCCCAATGGTTGTGGCACCTTTCAAACAACCATGTAGACTTTAATAAACTTTGCGCCCATCATCAGTAATATTACTTGAGTGGTACTTATAATAACCATGCCAAAACTATTTTGTTCACACCTGTGTTTCTATTCGTCATTTACGGGAGAGCTCTTCCAGTCGTTCAATGTCACATCCGAGCGTAAGTTATATTTTCTTACCGTCTTTGCCGATTCATCGTGTGAATTGTTCACCAGTCCCCGAGGACGTAATCGCGTTCAAGTAATGAATACAATTTACGTCAGCGACTTGTCGCTAACAAGCAGTATCAACACCCATTACGGATTCCTCAACACTCAGTGGCAAATTGTTAGAATCCAGTCATGTGTTTAATCGTGCACAGGTCCTCAGTAATTATATCCGGGATATATTTTCCACCGGCATATTCAGTACTTGGAAATCCGGGAACCTTTACAAACCGGAAAGCTATATCACCACCGCCTATATAACTATATTCCATTTACGTCGAGGTGAATTTGATTCCGGTGAAGTCATTCCTCTGAATGAATATTGTATTTTTCTGCAGCGTGCACATAATCCTTTGATGGCATATCTAACATTGGTCAGCGTGACCGGTGTTGCGTCCTTGGTTCGCGTTGTGTATGACAAGGCACACAATATGAACATGTCAAGTAATACAAAACAAACAAAGCTGACCTTGACGGAAACATCATGCGTCATTTCCAAATTTGATCGGAATGATTTGTTCATTCGCCTTGATCAGGAAAAACTCAGTTGTTAAATCTTACGATGCAGTGATTCTCTTGGGGGGATAAACTGAGTTGTTTCATCAGCAACGGTCAAAAGCGATAATTAACAGCGTCACTAATTCGCTGACGATTGCTGATCCTGTACTTGAACAGATTGATGAGGACAATGATTACGCTGATCATGAAATGAACACAATGATGAGGATTAAGAACAACACTATCATTCTAATTCAACTCGTTAATGAGAACTGTGACTACGTTAATCCTGTACTTGACCAGAACGATGAGGACTACGATTACGGCGATCATATACTTGAACACACAGATGTGGCCTATGACTACTCTCATCCTGTATTTTAACACACACATGAGAACTATAACTACTCTCATCCTGTACTCGAGCACACAGATGAGGACTATGACTACGCTCATCCTGTATTTTAACACACTGATAAGGACTATGACTACGCTCATCCCGCATTTCAACACACACTGATAAGGACTATGACTACGCTCATCCTATAATTTAACAGACAGATGAGGACTATGACTACGCTCATCCTGCATTTTAACACACACTAATAAGGACTATGTCTACGCTAATCCTGTATTTTAACACATTGACGAGGACTACGCTACTATTGTACTCGAACACACAGATAAAGAATATGACTACGCTCATCCTGTATTTTAACACATTGGTGAGGACTATGACTACGCTCATCCCGTACAGTAACAAATTGATGAGGATTATGACTACGTTAATATTGTATTCGAACACACAGATGAAGACTATGACTACGCTCATCCTGCATTTTAACACATTGATGAGGACTATGACTACGCTACTATTGTACTCGAACACACATATAATTACTATCACTACGCTCATTCTGTATTTTAACACATTGGTGAGGAATATAACTACGCTCATCCTGTATATTAACAAACTGATGAGGACTGACTACGTTCATCCTGTATTTTAACACACAGATGAGGACTATGACTACGCTCATCCTGTATTTCCATACATTGGTGAGGACTTTCAATATGCTCATCCTGTATTTTAATACATTGGTGAGGACTATAACTACGCTAAAATTGTACTCGAACACACAGATGAGGAATATGACTAAGCTCATCTTGCATTGTAACACATTTATGAAGAATATGACTACGCTCATTCTGTATTTTAACTCATTGGTGAGGACTATGACTACTATAATCCTGTATTTTAACACCTTGATGATGAATATGACTACGCTAATCTTGTACTTGAACACACGGATGAGGACATTGATAACGTTCATTCTGCATTGTAAGACGTATATTAGGACTATGACTAAGCTCATGCTGCATTTTAACACAATGATGAGGACTATGTCTACGCTAATATTGTACCTTAACTCACAGATGAGGAATATGACTCCCCCCATCCTGCATTTTAACACAGTGATGAGGACTATTACTATGTTAATCTTGTACTTGAACATAAAGGTAAGGACTTTGACTACGCTCATCCTGTATTTTAACACATTGATGAGGACTATGACTACGCTCATCTTGTATTTCAGCACACACATGAGAACTATGACTACGCTCATCCTGTACTCGAACACACGGATGAGGACAATGACTACGCTCATCCTGTATTTTAACATATTAGTGATTACTATGACTACGTTCATTGTGTATTGTAATGCATAGATGAGGACTATGTCTACTCTAATCTTGTACTTGAACACACAGATGAGGACTATGACTACGCTCATCCTGTATTTCAGCACACACATCAGAAATATGACTACGCTCATCCTGTACTCGAACACACAGATGAGGACAATGACTACGCTCATCCTGTATTTTAACATATTAGTGATTACTATGACTATGCTCATCCTGTATTTTAACTCATAGATAAGGACAATGGCTACGCTAATCTTGTACTTGAACACACATATCAGGACTATGCCTACGCTCATGATCTATTTTAACACATATATGAGGACTATGACTACGCTCATCCTGTATTTTGACACACTGCTGAGGACTATGTCTATGCTAATCATGTACTTGAACACACAGATGAGGACTATGACTACGCTCATCCTGTATTTTAACACATTGGTGAGAATTATGACTATGCTAATCTTGTATTTTAAGACAGATGTGGACTATGACTACGCTCATTTTTGCATTTTAACAAATTGATGAGGACCATGACTACGCTAATCTTGTCCTTGAACACACAGATGATGAGTATGACTACGCTCATCCTGTATTTTAACACACACATGAGAACTATGACTACGTTCATCCTGTACTCGAACACACAGATGAGGACTATGTCTACGCACATCCTGTATTTTAACACATTTGTGATTACTATGACTACGTTCATCATGTGTTTTAACACATAGATAAGGACTATGACTACGCTAATCTTGTTGTTGAACACACATATGAAGACTATGACTACGCTCATCATCTATTTTAACACATATATGATGACTATGACTACGCTCATCCTGTATTTGAACACACTGCTGAGGACTATGGCCATGCTAATCATGTACTTAAACATACAGATGAGGACTATGACTACGCTCATCCTGTATTTTAACACATTGATGAGGACAATGACTACGATCATCCTATATTTTAACAGACAGATAAGGACTATGACTACGCTCATCCTGTTTTTTAACACACACTGATGAGGACTATGACTACACTTATCCTGTATTTTAACACATTGATGAGGACTATGACTACGCTACTATTGTACTCGAACACACAGATAAAGACTATGACTACGCTCATCCTGTATTTTAACACATTGGTGAGGACTATGACTACGCTCATCTTGTATTTCAGCACACACATGAGAACTATGACTACGCTCATCCTCTATTTGAATACATTGGTGAGGACTATAACTACGCTATTATTGTACTTGAACACACAGATTAGGAATATGACTAAGCTCATCCTGCATTGTAACACATTTATGAAGAATATGACTACTATAATCCTGTATTTTAACACATCGATGATGACCATGACTACTCTAATCTTGTACTTGAACACACGGATGAGGACTATGACTACGCTCATCCTGCATTTTATCACATATACTAGGACTATGACTATGCACATCCTGCATTTTACCACAATGATGAGGACTATGTCTACGATTATATTGTACCTGAACACAAATATGAGGAATACGACTCCCCTCATCCTGCATTTTAACACATTGATGAGGACTATTACTATGTTAATCTTGTACTTGAACACACAGATGAGGACTATGACTACTCTCATTAAGTATTTTAACACATTGATGAGGAGTATGACTACGCTCATCCTGTATTTTAACACACTGCTGAGGACTATGGCCATGCTAATCATGTACTTAAATATACAGATGAGGACTATGACTACGCTCATCCTGTATTTTAACACATTGATGAGGACAATGACTACGCTCATCCTGCATTTTAACACATTGATGAGGACCATGATTACGTTCATCCAGTATTTTAATGCGTATGTCAAGAACAGCTCGATGTAGGATGTTTATACTTTTTGGACTCCAGAATGTGAGTTCGGAAAGGTGAAACCATGCATTGAAGCGTGTGCTCGACATCAGTAACAGTTAGATATCTACAAAATAAAGGCATCCAAGCCGAAAAGTAGTTCAATTTAAATTTCGTTGTGCTAAAATGCATAAGTAGTATTATAGACGTTTGTGTTATTCAGTAAATGGTACGTGAGAAGCCTTGCCAGTAGATTCTCGTGGGTCGGTGGTTTTTCCTGGGGTTTACCGTAGTTATTCCTCCACCATTAATACTGGCCGCCATGTATAGTATATCGTGTGCTGAAAAATGGCGTTTAACCCCCACAACAACAACAACATCATTTAGAATGTTATTCCGAGTTTCTATATTCCCAAAAACTAAATGACGTGTGTACAATTTGCTTTTATCTATTGATTTGAGTATTTTACTGTCCCTTTAAAACTGTTTCATTTGACAGATACACATATAATGCACAACTTGTATATTTGGTCGATGTAATAGTTATGCTTAAATCATAAGCATACATGTATCCAATACAAGCCATCTTGATGTTGTACCAGTGTATCCTTGTGTCAATGTAGCCCATACAACCGCTTGTTATTTAATCAGTGTATTCCATTTCAGCCGCCTTGAAGTTTTATCAGAGTGCATTGTAATGATGGATTTAATAAGAGGTTAATAAACTGAATTAATATCAGTGCATGGCGCATAAATATTTTCCATAAATATGTAAAGTTTATTTTTCTTGCTATTAATGAAAGCATTCTAGATGCCTTATTTTTGTCATGTTTTAGTGGCGCTGTTTGATATGTCAGTGACCTTTACGCTCTTTGTTTTCTAGTAATAGTTGTCATAATTTCAGGATATCAAAGTGTTCAAAAATAAATATAATTAATAAAAATGTACATGTATTAGTTTTACCCAGCTTTACATAAACAATATGCTTCGTTCAACTTTATGCTTGGTGATTCCGTTGTACAGGCGGCAAGCTTTTCTGTATAATGACCAACGTCTCACTTCTGTGGGAATCTTCCTTTCAAAAAAGTCCAAATTTAGTCACATGTATACATCCTTGCGTGAAATAGCTCAAACCCTTCCGTAACACTTTGCTAGAAACTTGATCAGGTTAGTATTCAATTTAAAATGTTATCAGCGATCCGCACAAATGAATCTGGCATGACGCCATAGTCTCTGATGATTCCTCTACTTGAACTATATAAGCTTGGTGTGTGTACTAACAGTCTCATCTCATCATTTCAAATCAATGCATTGAGATAACGAAATACAAAAAATATGTCTACAAAATCGCTAAAGAAAATCATCAAAACTGTGATTATTTTGCAGTCCCTGATAGAGATGAAAATACGGTCGACATGAAAGTTACCGCACCAGAAGAACTCATCGCTGGTTCTGAACCATCATATGATCAGTTGTATTACATCTAAAAAGTTTGTCGCACGAGCATCATCCGCGACCACAGCTGCGTCAAAAGAAATCATGTATTCCGTTAATCAATTACCAGTTCAAGTTCAGGAAGCATCTAGCATCGTTGATTGTGCGAAAACCGATGTTGATCTTAATCAAAAAGAAATGCAAGATATCGCCGATTCCCATACGATGGAGAGAAAGACTGTACGAAGACAGATAAGGAAACGTACGATGACAGAGTAGGTTGCGTACGACGAGAAAGAAAACTACGTACAAAGACGGATAAGAAGCCTGTGTCAATAAGACAACTAATCCGTTGGGACGATACTGCATGTATTTCAGGTCTCACAGAAAGGTCATTTACCTCGGCGGCTCAGTATGCTGAGGGCAACGAGTCCTGCATGATAGCTGACAGATGGACGTGGATGACAAACCTGATTTTGGACATGTAAATTCATTACAATAACCAGGAAAGATTCCATTTTGGTAATAAGGTGAGTGAAAACGGCCTGAATAATCAACATCGAACAGCAAGTTTGAAAGGACTGTGTTATGTTTAGTATCTTGACACCAAGATGTTGGAATGTGTTGAGATCGTGGACTGGTATCCATCTACGGTGATGAGGGCTAAATTTATGTCTTCAAGGAGAAAAAGAAAGAAGTTGGCCAGCCGAGGGATGGAAGCAATGAGTGGGTAATATCTTTAATGTGACGCCATTCATTTAAAACCCTCCATCTTCCTTCACATGCCCTCAGGGTGGGGGATCTACTAGCTGTTGCCATTCTCTCCACAACTATAGTTTTGAACTTCTTTTAACAACAAGAAAACCCCATACATCACAAGAGCCAATCATGGCGGTGATTTCTGCTTCTGGATGGAATAGTAGTGACCTGGCCTGATTCAGCAGTGTAGCAGACTTTCCTGGGTAGGTCTCTTGCCAGGGCAATCAAATCATTGATCCAGATGTGCCCCATTATATAAGGGTGATTATACTCATCTGACAGTTCAACCCTTCACTTTGTGAACTATCTTTGGCATCAGGACGGATGGAAGGAATGTGTTGGCCCATATTCCCCCCCCCCCCCAGCTGAAAGATAGACCATTGATGGTATACACTTCTGTGGTGTGTTCCAGGAAAGGGGAAACAAAGTCGAACAATCTGGTGTTCCACCACAGTTCACAAATATCAATTATTGGATAGCCCCATAAGGCATAAACTTTACTGAATGTGAAAGAATGGAGACCTTTTTCTATGAAGTTGCCCTCCATTACAATGAACTGAACTATCCTGTTATCAGGTTGACCTGAATATTTATTTTGGAATTGGGTACACCACTGAAGCACTAAAGATAATCCAATACCATGATGCATAGTTATGTGATGTTGTCCCCTTCTGTATGAGGTGGTACGTGTGAAGTCTACATTGAGCTTGAATGTACATTTGCAATGGACACATGTAAAGGTGGCCAAGGAGTAATAAATATGCTGCCACATTGATAGGCTGAAGAGTTGAAGAAACTCTTTTGCTGGGACAAACATTATGTTTGAAATACTCTCTGATGCATGAATGTTTTGATTTTGGATGAAATTTTGACATGTGAGAAGGATCAATTTATCGTTGTTTATTATTCACCACAGACTGCACAGATTTTGAATGATGTCGAAAGTGGAGAAGGCTTGACACATGAGATTCTGAGGCCCTCCAACACAACTTGGATCAATCTTTTTTGAGAATATGTTTACAGCATTTCATCAGAAATGAAAAACTGACTAAGCCCTTAAGCGTAATACCAAATGACCCATTACTGAAAAGAAATATTGCTGATTCTGTCCCCCTTAATTTGTTAAGTGACCCATTTATATGTATACTATTTCACATATGGACATTAATCATATTACCAAAGAGTCCAAAGAAATTAAATGGTTAATGTGGGTGGGGGAAATAACTAGTGGGAAAGAAATAGCTAGCATTGGCAAGAATCAGCTACCCAATTTTTACCCATGGAAACTTTTATGAAGGGAGGGGGACGGAATGGCTGTTACATCAGCAATAACAGCATCCACCTTGCAGGATGAAGTGGGATTTAACCATTTGAGTTGATTCCCTTTGTCCATATACTATTCAGAAAGACTATATTTCCTCCTGGGAAGACTGGATTAGAATGGAGCAAAGAAATTTGTAATGTGATTATGTATTTGACGGTGAAACATTTCTACAGTTTACTCCAAGTACGAACTATCCACGAAGATGGGTAAATACAGAAGCTGGAGAACTCAAGTTGTTGTGCAGAAACCATTTTTTCAGTCACAGTGACCATGTGATTTACGTTTTAGAGTTCAATATTGACAGATGTTTCCTTACTCAAAGTACATGTTATCCACAACTTGTATTAATTGGAAATGAAGGACAACTCAAGTTACCATGTGGAAACAAATCAATATCATGGATACTGTAGAAACTAAATTAATAACATACAGATACTTTGTGGAAACCAAATTAGTAACACGGGTTCTGCTTGGACACCAAAATTAATAGCATATGCATAATGTGTGTAAAACTAAATTATTAACATATAGATATTATATGGAAACCAAATTAATTACAAATACTCTGTGGAAACCGAATTAAAAACCTAGATACTGTGGGGTAAAGATAATAACATACGAATGCTGGATGGAAGCCAATATTAATACAATATGGTTGGGTAGATGGATGATTGTTGTTTTTGTTGTGGGGTTTAACGCCATTTTCAGCACACGACAGGCCATACATGGCGGCCAGTATTAATGGTGGAGGAAGAACCCGGGAAAACCTCGGAAAGAACCACCGACCCACGAGAAGCTACTGGCAAGCTTTCTCACATCCCCACATTGGCTGAATCGGAGACTCGAACCTGCGCAGACAGAGGTGAGATGGCAGTGATCCATAACGGAGAGCGCTTTAGACCACTCGGCCACTCGGGGCCTCCGGTAGATGGATGAACAGACGTAGATTGAAACACTATTGTTACCAAATTAATTTCGGATGGATTGACAGATGAATGGACATGCATCATACAAAAAAGGAGAAAATTATTTAAATTCAAAATAAGACATGTAAACACTGTTGGAATTTTAATTAGAAGCTGATTTATTAAAATGTTGGTCAAGGCATGCCTATTCTAACACAGAATTAGTGTCAGTATAATGCATGAACATGTTTATTTTATTACAACAACAACAACAGAATCAATACACATGGATGTTTATTTATTTACAACTAATAATGTGTTAAGTGATCATTACTGATATAACCACATTTTGTATTTTACATTATTTATAGTTAAAAGAAAAAAAAAAACATTCAATTATGTCCCAACTTTGTGAGAAGAATCAAACAAATTTTCAAGTCGACATTCAAAGAAACAAAATGTTTGGGTCTTGTCATTATTATTCCACTCTCTGCCTGAATCATACTCTAGTTGTTAGTAGTGACAGTTTGCCAGAACATTAATCCCAGCATCCTGGATATTTGATACCAGAGACTGTCAAAAGTTTCAGTTCCGTTGTTTATCTTCCCATTGCTAACTGAGCCTGGACCAGTCCATGCCTGTGGATAAGGCACACACGTTTAATTCAAATCCCTTATCTATAGCTCCTACTAAAGCAAGAGCAGAGTGGGAGAGCAGGTAGTTATGGGCTTGATACAATAAGCAACACTGGTTTATAGTTTTTGTGAAAATTTTAGCTTTATTTTACATAAAGTTGTAGGGCACTTACAAATGAATAAGTTAATCAACTTAATAACTGCAGTACAGATTATATCAGCTTGCTTGCAAATGCATGGAAATGAAGTTTGATAAAATCGTTTACTGGGACGCATAAATCGGTTTGTGTCCTTGGACCCCGAATGCAACATGCGGTCAAATAAGCACATTGTAAGCATTAATGAGCTGTTAGTGTATAAAAAGACTATTCACTTCACAGAAATAAACTATTAGGATCTAAGAAAAAAGAACTGTTTTGTGTCAAGTAATACACTTTTATGACTACAGATATATTCATAAAAGTATATATATAAAATGTAAAACACCTTAAATTCATTCGTTCCAATTCTCATGGATTTTGTGTGTGAGCTAGACAAAGAATTTAAAGTCACAACAAAATATCTACCAAGCCAACATTCACCATCTGACCCCTTCCCCTCCTGTTTCAAATGCAATGGAATAGCATTACCGGCTTCTTTCTTATTTTTAATACGTTATGTATCTAATGTCATGAGAATGTGAATGATACACAAGCAACGGAACAGCAATGCGGAAAAGTTGGAACTAATTGATTGCAAATTATTTCAAATGCAAGATTCCATCGATATGAAAACACTTATAAGATTGTAAAGTAATAAATGCAGATTTAGTCACTGTTCGTGTCCTTCATTTCCCAAAGCACATTTTATTCTAATTTATATATACATTTTGCACATATCAGAAAACTGTTAAATGAAAAATTCAATAGAATAGTCCCATTTTCTCAAAGCTCATTTCAATCAGGTCTTGGTGCTACGTTGTCATGTGTGCAGATAAGCCACTTAGGATGAATTGACTTATGGGTAGATGTTTTCAAGTCCACAAGACTTGACAGTATATTTCTCCACTGACCTCATCTTTGTAGTGTATGTTTTGCGTATTTTGCAACAACTCTTTCAGCACTGACCACCACAATATGTGTATTAATAACATTGGCATTCACTGAAACTTTGCATATCGAATTTCGCCCCATGAAGTCAAGGTCAGCCAGCAACAAAGGGTTCCCACGGGGCAATTTTGGCAGGATTGTTTTGAATCCTTAATTGTAGAGAACTTTATGCCTTTATAATGGTCCTTAAGAGCACATGCAAACATAATTATTCAATATTACAATATTGGTAGACGTGTGGAAAAACGAAGTAGGCAATTTTTGTAAGATCTCCACATTTATCACAGATGTTAGCGATGAATAAGTTAATCAACTTAATAACTGCAGTACAGATTACATCAGTTTGCTTGCTAATGCGTGGAAATGAAGTCTGATATAATCGTTTACTGAGACGCATAAAGCGGTTTGGTTATATGGGAGATCCATGCAATTTGATACCCATTAATATGTACTTTTTACTCAACCACGAACTTTGATAATAAATAGTCTCATAGTATAGTGCTGAAATGCTTGTTTCAATTAAGAGCAATTCCACATTTACATTTCTGAAATGCTCAACACTGTATTATTACAAGAACATGTCTGTTTATGTCTCATTTTCAAATTGTTATTTTGAGTACATATTGTTAACGGCACATGTTCCAACTGTTTCTTCAACTCAAGCATATGTTTCTCTATGCATCACTTTTAGGAGACCTTTCCTTTGATTCTAAAGCTTCAAGTCTTATTTTCATATTCTGCAATTCGTCTTCAAATGTTTCTATTCGGTTGAACCAAGTTTTGAGTATATTGAGATATGTTCCGGCAGGAATAGTCGTAACTTCAATGCGCTGAATCTCCGACAATATTTGATTCTCAAAATTAGGGTCACCACACTGTTTACTTAGGTTCATCAGTGTAGAAGTGACACTGTTCCAACAGGCCTGATACTCACTGATATTCATCTTGCAAGAACTGGCATGTGCATAAATTTCGTTTCTGTCTTCTCTCAAAGATTGTATCATTTTCTTCTCCTTCTTACTCAGTGGACGAACAATATTTTGAAACAGTGCTGACAAAAGAGTAATATCATACTCCTTCAGGTTGGTACTTCCTCCACCTGGTGGAAACATGATGTCCATCTGTGACTGGTTGAGTATGTTCCTATTGTAAAGCCTATCAATAGAGGTTCTGTTACTGGCAAGGTATTGATCCAGAGTACAGGTAGGAGTGACTGTGTGATGGTGAAAAAGTTGTCTCAGGACCTGTGATCCAACATCAACTAAGAGATATGCCATGCGCATGAACATGTCAGTGTCACTGGTTGGTGGGGATGACAGGGGACCAGCAGCAGCTGAAAGACAGGAAAAATTGTATAAAGACCTGAATATATACATGTATAATTTGAAGTTGTTAGCATACACTTTTGAAATTATAATAACTAATTTATCTTATTATGCACAAGTGTATAATGGGTTTTATAATATGCAGGCACTATTAAAATGCTGAAACAAATACTTGAATATACCTTTTAGTATTTGAATAGTCACACACCGTATTCAGTTACTATTAGATTATTCATTGTGATGCCATAAAATATTTACTGTCATCACTACCGACTCGTGATGAATCAGAAAACACAAAGTCAGAATTTCTAAACAATTGTACAAATAATTGCAACCCATCTATCTTGTACATAAACCTGTCTTTTTGAACAAGAAGCTGAATTACTATGCTACATAACCATCCTATAATGCAAAAACAGAGTGGTGAGATTTAAAAGAAATACAAAATCTAAAGAGGTTACTTTGGCTGTAATATGAACTTGTGCATTCCCACGGAAGCCATCACTGTTTCATCTGCACAATTATTGACAGCCATTGAATATGGAAAATGTATAGATAGGACAACTACAGCTATCTGAGATACTTTAACAACTATTTTCTTGCATCAATGAAACAATGACATTGCCTCTCTATGGCCTGGCACTACTTTCATAAAACTTCTCTATTTCAATACTGACTTGTCTACTCAGCTAGCGTTTGTATCTCTATAACATATCATGATCATACAAGTCATGGATAATTGGTTTTAAAATGGGGCTGTTCTAAGTTTTTCTGTTGGAATTCCAAAATAAAGGCTTATAGTTCAAAGAAACACTTTTCTGACACAGACCCTGCGCAAGTCACTTCAAAATAATCACTAGCCCTGACTCAAATTTCAATAAACCTGTCTCCAAATCCCATATGCCCAAAAAAGGCCCAAGTATTATTTGAACACAAAACTGAAATAACAAAACAAAACGAAATAGGAACTCCTATTGTCAAAAGATTGCTCATCTGTTATTGAATTGTGTATCTTCACACATATCTGATAACATTGATATAATATGGTTACAATTTTTAAATGCTTTTAAAACTAGAAAATTTCTGTCAGAACTGGTCCATTTCTACACAGAAATTATTCTGAGGAGTCATTGTAAAATTTTATTATCTTTTCTTTTAGTGACAGCAGGCAAATTGGACTTTAAAAGTGTATTGTTTTGTAAACGAAATTGTACTGACTTTTAAACCAGGATGCATTCTGCCAAATTGAGTCAAATTCTTGTCAGTACTCTTTGCAATGTATTTTCCATGTTTCCATTTTAAATTGGTATATACATCAATATTGGAGGGCATGTGATTACTATTTACATCAACTTGTAAGACATTTATGCTAGCATGCTCTGTAAAATGCAAATTTTGTTGAGGAATGTTTGCATGCAAATCTTTAATACTAATTTTTCTACTATTTTTATGAACAACATAATTTTAACAGCTATGAATGATAATGAATCAGTATGATTGTAATTACAGGAATTCAAGATAAGATCATTTCTTTGTAATAACTAATACGCATTGAAACTGTCTGACATTCTTCAGCAATATCAAATATGATCCTGTCGTGGATACACTGGATGTCAGATTAGCAGGATTGTAATGTAGGATAAAGGATACATCATTATAAATCTTTTGGTGAAAACTCCATGTCATAATATTCATTAATAGGGGGAAGTAGCAAAAACAATATTTTATTATAAATCTACTGGTGTAACACCATGTTATAATGATCATCCATTTACGGAATGAAGAGAACACAAGAGTTTATTATAAATCTATCGATGAAACCCCATGTTATAATGATCATCCATTCGAGCGAAATAGTGAAAACAAAATTTTGTTATAAATATGTCGATGAAACCACATGTCATAATGATCATCCAATCAGGGGAAGTAGTGAAAACAAGATTTTACTGTAAGAAGGCTGTTGGTGAAAACCCAATGTTGAGACAGTCATCCCATGGGAAAGAGCAGAGATAATATCTTCAAGTTAACCACAATGGTGGCCATATTAAGGGATAGTGATTTTTAGTTAGGATAAAGTAGATACCATAGTAACTCTTTTAATGAAAACCCCATATCAAAATGACTTTCATTTTAAAAGGATCCGATCAACATCATTTTAATTTAAGAACAAAATGATATTATACAAGTCTTTTAATGAAACCCCATCATGATATAGCCATTCGTTCAGAAGTAGTGAAAACAAGATTTTCGAGCTGGCCACTGTGGCAGCCACATCAAACCCCAGATCAGCACCATTTTCATTCAGAAGCAAGCAGATGTAAGAAGTCGTTTGGCGAAAACCCCAGATCAGCACGATTTTCATTCAGAAGCAAGTAGATATAAGAAGTCCTTTGGTGAAAACCCCATGTCAGTAGGACTTTCCAATCAGGAGGAGTAGCAAATGCAATATTTGTATATGGTTGTTGTGGTGGTCTTATATGATTTCATAATAGCACCATTTTCATCTTGGACTAAGTAGACATCATAAGTCACTTAGTAAAAACACTAGTAGTAGTGATAAAAAGATTTCAAAATGACCAATGCAGTGACAGCATTAGACCCCATAATAGCATTGTCTTCATTTAGTACTAACTAGACATCACATTAAACCATTAAATGAAAAATCCATGTTGATCTGACCATCCATTCAGAAGGACTAGCAATAACAGGAGGTTCAAAATGGGACAAATTAGACATCAGCTTGACACAGTTTTCATTTAGGACCAACTAGACATCATAGAAAGTCTTTAAGCGAAAACCCCATCTTGATATGACCATCCATTCAGGAGGAATAGTGATACCATAATTTTCATTTTCACTGCTGTCACTGGTAACCATATTGTGTGTGCAAACAGCACCATTTTCATCTAGGAAAAACTAAGCACATGATGAATAAATATGTTGCATCCTAAGACTTATAGTGTAATAGTGATGTGACCATTGAGGACGATGAGTAACATGATTGACAGATGACAGTCAACTCATGAACTAAAGAGAGTTACAGTGCTTGGCCTTATGACAAGATCAACTGGAAGAAATGAAAAGAACAGAATAAACGAACTTTAGAAGAAATTTAATGCAAAAAGTGAATGATGATTCTGAAAGGGAATCTTGTAAATTATTGACTGGTAAAAGTATATAATGAGAAAAGTATATACTTACATCCATCAGCAGACTGTTCCTGAAAAGTAAAGGAAATAACAGTTTAAATTGTATTATTCATTGCTGTTTTCATGCCACCATATCTAAAACTGTCACCCTTACTAATGTAGGAACAGGAATTACCAAACACGGATGATATGATATAAATGCAGAGATTATGGTAAAAGGAATCTGCCATATTCTTTAAACATTGCAGATATCGGACAAATCCAACATACTAAGCAACAGATGTTACAGTATGTAAGGACAACATTGACATGGGGAAATAAACATGCATTTGTTATCCTTCTTGAATTATATTAAACACTGCTATAAAGTGAAGTGAATGGATATATCAATGAGTTTAAAATGCATACATTCTAATCTATCATATATATTAGTGTATAAGGCATACAGTCTAACCTATCCTATAGATTAGTTTATAAGGCATCTATTCTAACCTGTCATATCGATTAGTTTGTCAGGCATATATTCTAACATATCAAATAGATTATAATATAACAAGAGTCCTTTGAATGATCTGATGCTCTAATGGGCAAAGAGAAATTGTAGGAATTCAAGGTACATGTAAGACTATGTCTTAATTTTAACTGTTGAGTGTTGAAACCATCTCTGATATGCTTTAACAAAATGAACATTTTTATATTATCTGTTACACATACATGTCAGCTTGGCACTCTGTCCATTAGAATAAAGTAGACATCATAAGAACTATTCTGGTGAAAACCCCATGTCATCATGATCATCAATACAGGAACACTGACAATACCATATTTAATACAGTCATTATGGCTGCCATACTGGATGTATAACTGGCACAATTTTCATTTAGGGCTTGGTGAAAATCTCATGTTATCATGAATCAGGGAAACTAGTGACAAGAAGATATTTAAGACAGTCATTAAAGCAGCCATATTGGGTGTAGACTGGCACCATTCTCATTTATGACTGATAGAATCCCCATGTTGAAATAATCATCCAGGTTGAAGAAGAGTATATATCACAGTATTTTCTAGACGTGACTCGCCTTTCAGAAGAAATACAAAGATGTATAAGTTGCAGTGCCCAGAGTGAATATCAGATTATCATTAAATGGACATCATGTCAAAAAGACTTCCTGCTCAAGAAGAGGTGTGATAACACGATTTTTAAGATTAATGCCATAGCAACCATATTAGATGTCAGACTGGCATCACTTTTATTTGTAACTAGATAAACACTGCAAGAGATCTTTATTAAATTCTTCCCGCTGATAAGACCATGCATGTATAATGAATAACAATAATACGATTTTAATAATGACCACTGTGGCAGCCATACTGGACATCAGATCGGTATGATTTTCACTAAGGATCAACCAAATACCAGAAGACGACTTTTAGTTAAAACCCCATATTGATATGACCATACATGCAGGAGGAGTAACTATAATAAGAGTTTGAAAATGGCTGCCATAGCATACGTATTCTACATCAAATTGGCACTATTTTTGTTCAGGACCAACAGCACATCACAAGAAGTCTTTGAATGAAATGCCAATTTTAATATGACCATCAATTCAGTAGGAGAGGCAATAATGAGATTGTACAGATGGTTGTCATATCCTGTCAGATCAGCACTATTTACATTTAGAACCAACTAAATATTATAAATAGTATTTTCATGACAGCTTCATGTTGATATAACCATACACTCAGGAAAGTAGTGACAACAGGATTTTCAAGATGGATGTCAGAGCAGAACCATCTTCAATTAGGTTCAACTTAAACCTGGGATGAATGTGTGTGCACAGTTTCATGGCAAACTTTCAAATAATTTAGGAGGAACAGAGATAACAAACTTGTGCTAATAAATAAACAGACAACGGATTACATATGATGAATGAATGATGGATGAAGGACAACAGATCATCCATTGAGCTCTTATTGTCTATGACCAGCTGAGTTAAATATCAGTATATAACAAATTACAGTTTAGCAAAAAGTCCACAATGAGACGTTTCTGCATATCTAACCTGAATGATTTCCAGTCATTATTGACGTAACATTCATACATGTATCTATACGTGTTGTTTTAAACATATAAACTCTCAGTCAGTGCACATCCCGTGAATTTTCAACTTTAGCGTCACAATAAGAAATGTATTGTCTGCAAGCATTAAAAACAATTCAGATATATTAATGGATTTCCTACAATTTAGTGTGTTACAATATCAGAGATTTTAAGGTACATGTTTTCCTCTAATAAAGTATCAGGGTATAAAATCAGATTAAACTTAAATTATACCATGTTCTGTCTGAAATTAGCAAGCAAAAATCCAAAGAACTCTTACTCACCTCTTCCTGAAACCAGAACTTCAGTACATCATGGGAAATAATCACATGGCTCTTGTCATGGAAATGGCAGGGAACATCTGCATTCCCCTGCAGAGTGGCAACAGGGATCTGATAGTCTACACTGTATCTGTCAGACTGAGGACACTGTATAGACAACTCAAATTGCAGACTCTGTCCTAGACATCCAATGATACTGGACAGAGTCCTGGTGAGGAACTCTCGAACCTTGATACACAGTTTGTAAGATGGGGTGTTCTCAATGATCCCTGTTATTGTGACTCGTGCAAATATACCATGTTCCCTGAAAAGCAAGGTCAATCTATGATGAAGGTCAAGGTCAAAGAGACAACAGCCACAGAAGATTAGATTTTCCATCTTCTGTCTGGCAATGGGCCACTGAGCCACACATGCTGCAAGAAGCCTGTGGAAGACAGGCGTGGGTAAAAACTTCCCCGTAAATACAAAGCAAATGACTGATGTATTTCCCTGCTGAGAATTCGGTCCGAGGGAGATGAGATCTTTTGGTGTTGCCTGGCGCAGCATGCATGGAGCAAGGAAGTAACCCTCCACCTGAAAGACAAAATATTTGAACATCTTCTTAACTTAAACTTATACAGAGTTCTCGACTTCATAACAAATACTCAAATGTACTTTGAAGTTGTGAATATTTGTATATATGAGTTAAACTCTGCCTTGCAATATAGGACAATTTGTATGCATGAATGTGTGTATTATGTGTATGAATGTAGGTGTGTATTATTTGTGTGCATGAAGGTGTGATGTGTGTATGCATAAAGGTGTGTATTATGCAGATGCATGGAGTATTATTTGTGTGCATGAAGGAGTATTATGTGTATGCATGAAAGTGTGCATTATGTGTATGCATGAAGGTGTATTATGTGTGTGCATGAAAGTATGTATTATGTGTATACATGAAGGTATGTATTATGTGTAGGTATTAAGGTGTTGTATGTGTATGCATGAATGTTTATTATGTGTATGCATGAAAGTGTGTATTTTCTATATGCACAACGGGTGTATTATCTGTATGCATGAAGATGTGTATTACTTGTATGCATGAAGGTCTGTATTATGTGTAGGTATTAAGGTGTTGTATGTGTATGCATTAAGGTGTATTACGTGAATGCATGAAGGTGTATTATGTGTATGTAGAAAGGTGTGTATTATGTATATGCATGAAGGTGTGTTATGTGTATGTAGGAAGGTGTGTATTATGTATATGCATGAAGGTGTGTATTATGCATATGCATGAAGGTGTTGATATATATATGCAATAAGGTGTTTTATGTGTGCATGGAGGGTTTTTATGTGTACGCATGAAGGTGTGTATTATGTGTATGCATTAAGGTTTCATGTGTATGCATGAAGATGTGTATTATTTGTATGCATGACGGTGTGTATCTTTGTATGCATAAATGTGTATTATTTGCATGCATAAAGGTGTTTATGTGTATGTATGAAGACGTGCTTTACATGTATGCATTAAGGTGTTTTATGTGTATGCATGAAGGTGTATTATGTGTATGCATGAAAGTATATTATGTGTATGCATGATGTGTACTATCTGTATGCATGAAGGTGTGTATTACTTGGATGCATGAAGGTCTGTATTACTTGTATGCATGAAGGTATGTATTATGTGTATGCATGAAGGTGTTTTATGTGTATGCATGAAGGTGTTTATTATTTTTATGCATGAAGGTGTGCATTAGTTGCATGTATGAACATGTGTATTATTTGTATGCATGAAGGTGTGTCTTATGTGGATGTATGAAGGTGTGTATATTTTGTATACATGATTGTGTGTATTATGTGTGTGCATAAAGGACACAGTACTAATGATATGGGAAAATGGGAACCAGCCTGGAAATGGGTGAACTTAAAATAGAGTATTTATGGGTTTGGCTGACCTGGATTGGTTAGTAATATAAGTTATGTTTTTGGAAAAAGAAAATTTTGCAAGTGAAAAAAAGTAGAGACATTGTTTTACTGATGGAATTTCAGTTCTTTAGCTGTCTCGAGCTTGGAACACTCATTATTTAAATTAGCACCCAAATCTTGGTGTGAAATTGAAAGCATGTTTCAAACACAGGCAGGTCCAGGAAAAAAAAAAACGTAGCTCATATTTTTTCCTGTACACAGAAGCTGACATCCAGGTTTCATCTATGCTGATCAATATAGGTTTGATCATAAGCACTCAGAAATTTGAAGTTCTTGAATTTTTAATAATATGGTGTTTGCATAGGTTTACTATGGGAACTGAATTAGTACTGCGAGTCCTATAGACAGCCACAGCAATACACAGTGACTCCACATATGCAAGTGCAGTTAACTTTACTATAAATGCAATCATATGGTTTTATTTGTGGATAACAAGCAAAATTAATACCATTTGTAAACCACAGAGTGACTTTCACTGGGATATTAAACGCATATTCAGAAATATCAACTGTTGCCAAGGGGGGAGGGGGAACAGTGCGTAGATTTGACTATGTTAGGTGGAGTGTTTTGCACTTTGGATTATATCTAAGCTATACATATATAAAATTTAAACAATTTACCATTTATAGAGTAATTATAATAAGCAATATGGTATTTCCTAGCTGTGTTTTGAAACAATGCTTCAGATATGATCACTTAGGTCTCTTCCACAAAGCTTAATGGTGATGACCTCTCGTTATTTTTCATCCCACCAATTTCTTTCAGTGAATGTTTTGAAAGTTCATATTTTGCATTTTAATGGATTTATGTCTACCTTACTTTAGTGTTAAATTGTATGTCTTCTGGAAGGAACTTTAGATAATTTGTGTCATTTAAATCTCCTTTTCTGTAATAATACATGTACACACAAATGGTCATCTTAACCTTTTACTCATTAATTATATAATATGACAAGGCTGTTGAGATATTTCAGTATTAAATTGAAGAGTGATAAATGGTGATATTACAATAGATGATTCTTATTAGACAGCTTTATTTTAATATTTTTTTCTGATTTTCTTAAATAAAGCTCAAATATTTAAATGTTGCCTGAAATGCACCATTGCTCTTTAGGTGAACATGAACTTGCAATATAATTTAATATTCATTAATGTAATGTTTGACAAGCAGAACTATGCACATTATTTACTTATGTACTGAACTACTATTCCTAGGGCTGTCAAGAAAATCAAGGGTGAATATAGGACACACGATACTAATGATATGGAGAAATGGGAACCAGCCTGGAAAGGGGTGAACATAAAATAGAGTATCTATGGGTTTGGCTGACCTGGATTGGTTAATAATATAAGTTATGTTTTAGAAAAAAGAATATTTTGAGAGCTTATCCTGGTTGTAAGTGAATAAAAATTAGATATTGTTTTATTGATGGAATTTTAGTTCTTTTAGAGTCTTGCGTTTGGAACACTCATTACTAAAATTAACACCTGACTCTTTGGGACGGATTTGAAGGCACATGTTTCAAACACAAGCAGGTCCAGAAAATGCTGCAGCTCATATCCTTTCCTCTAATGAGAAGCTGACATCCAGGTTTCATCTATACTGATAAATATAGGTTTGATCATGAGCACTCAGAAATTTTAAGTTATTGAATTTTTTATATCATGGTGTTTGCATTGGTTTACTATAGGAACTGAATTAATACTGCAAGTTCTGAAGGTGTATAACATCTGTATACATGATGGTGTGTATTATAAGTGTGCACAAGCTAAAACCTAGCCTTGCAGGGTCCTTTCCAAGACTATTGCTTGATCAATAACTCTGAAAAGTCCCTAAAGAGTCCTTTCCAAGAATCTGTCAATAACATTATTAAGTCACAAGAAAGTCCTTTCCAAGACCATTGCTTGCTTTATAACTTTAATAAACCAGTGGTGAAAATAGAGCTCATAAAACATACTATTTTATATTAACTGACCTTGACTTCTTCTGCATCCAGGTTGTACAACCTTGGTCTGGCCACAATGTTCAACTTTTCCATAAGTTGTAAAATAATCTCCTTGTTTTGATGGAATTCTGGGTGTTTCTCTTTTGTCCAAATGGCATCTAAAAAGAGATAGTGTTTTATAAAGATATTCAATCAAAAAAAAAAAAAAACACTGTGTTTGTTGGTATATGGTGCATTTTATGCTTCATGTATATTTGTGTATTGTGTATTTTGTTTATGTGTGTGTATTGTTATGATGGAAATCTGGGTTTTTCTCTCTTGTCCCAATGGCCTCTAGCAAGAGATGTTGTATCTTGTAAAGATATTAAGCAAATAAAACTGCATAATGCCTGTATTGGTGTATGGTGTATTCTGTTTATGTGTTTACTAGTGTATTGTGTACTCAGTTTATATGTGTATATCGTTGTGTAATTATGGATGTTTCTCTTTTGTCCAGATGACAACTATAAAGTGAATTGAATCTCATTAAGATATTCAAGCACATAAAACAGCACAGCACTATTGATCCAATATCAAGCAAAATCGCTGCTAAGTAGCAAAATTTAGTACATATAATGTCTATTGAAAATTACTTATATTTGTGAGTTTCAAGTTGTGTTGATTTAGTGACTGCAACAAACCATTCATTACAATATGCAGTAAACAAAACTTTGTTGATAATGGGACTAACCATTCCATCCATAATTTCAGTACTGACAAGAACCTTGCTTACTTTTATTAATATAATCTGCCTGTAAAACCACAAACACTGACATCTAACAAATTCATTGACAGAATTGACAATATTTTGTCTCCTCGTGACTTGGTGGAATTATTGTTAAATGTGGGAATATGTAAGCATACAGATAATCCTACTTTTGACTGAAAGCATTCACCACACATGATCTGGCACTGGAAAGATCTCTAACGCGGAGGTTGTTGTTCTGTCCAATTATGAACAGTAATGGTCTCCTCCACAGTTTAAAAACCACCTTTGCAACGGACTGTTGCTAAGATTATTCTGTGAGGACCTCACAGCCACATATATCGTCCTAATGAAAACGTGACTGAAATTTCAGTGATATTTCATTGAATGTTTTAGTCAAAATATTTGCGAGTTTTCACTGAAACATTTGGTAAGCTCTCACATAAATATCATTCATATTGAGGTCAGAATTTTTTTTTTTAAAAATTGACCAAAACCTTCAATGAAATTTCATTGAATTACCAGCAAAAGTTCAGAGTTGCTACAGAGTATTTTACTGATATTTTAGTAATTTGTCACTATCACTTCAAACTGTTTCACATGAAAAAATGGACAGAAATTATACAGCACTTAATTAACCACTCTAATATTTCAATATAAATTAAGCAAAATGTATACATCTGTTAATGACATACACGATATATGGGAGTTCTACTGTAGACTATATGGGCTTTTGAATATGTACAAATTGCGATGCTGTTGTGATCACTTGAATGAGCCCTTGATCCGTAAGCAACAGTGACAACGGTGTGTGTTTTGGGATTTTAACATAGCTTTAACAATTTGAGTCATATCACTACAATGTCTGCAGTGTGGCAGTTTATAGTGATGTCTAGAACTGACGAATCATGCCGCAGACACATGGCATCATGTCCCACCCAGCCACATCATCCTGACACCAGGCTGACCAGTCCTAACACCAACAATGCTTAGCGCCAAGTGAGGCAGCTGCTATTAACATTTACATAAGAGGGTCCCCAAGTGGCCAAGTGGTCTAAAAGTGCTCACCGTTCCAGATCAGTGCTATCTCACCTCTGTCTGCATGGGTTAGAGTCTCAGGCTTGGTTAACGTGGGTACATGAGAAAGCTTGCCAGTAGCTTCTTGTGGGTCAGTGGTTCTTCACGGGGTTTTCCAAAGTTCTTCCTCCACCAGTTGTACTGACCACAAAGTATAGTCTATCTTGTGTTGAAAAATAGCATTAAACCCCACAACAACAACCATTTACAAAAGTCTCTAGTATGACTTGGGTAGGATCAAACCCAAGACCTCCAATATCTGAGGCAGACGCTCTAACCACTTAAGCCACCAGAGTGTTTATCATGATATAATTACACTGGCTTTACTCACAGTCCAACACAACTAGACTGTTTTGCTAATATAAACAATATCACTCATGATATTGATATGACCATCTTTTACAGACATCTTTTATCTGGCAAAAATATCATCACTTTCCTAAAAGTGATCTATACATCGACTGTTGTTAAATTCTTGAAGGGAATCAGTTTGGAATTATAAAACTTTAAAGTTATTTTCCCAGATATTTTCAAGACCTGGACAAGAAATTTTAAAATTTTAGACCTTTTCCACAAGCCCACACGCACGTGAGAACCATGTCCAGCTCAAGTTTTAAAAAAAGGGAAAAGTAACAAGAAAAATATGGAAAGTTATTGTTCCCAAAATGTACAATCACATTCAGGCTATCAGAAATGTAAAAAATATATTTTGCTGAGAATTGTTTAAAATATAAAAGAGCAAACAAGTATATAACATGGAATAAAGGTACGGATTTTATATCGGTGATAGAGCTTCTCATTTTTACTTTTTCAATGAAATTCCAGTGAAGTTTCAATAAAAAAAAAACTCATTGGAATTTCATGGAAATTTGGTGAAATACCATACTTATGGTGAAATGAGGACATTTCAGTGAATTTCAGTCATATTTTCACTAGCACACATTTTTATTTGATGAATCATATCCTCCAAAAGCCCAAATCCATCAAGATTCACTCCCTTTGGCTCCAGATGAACACCCCATCCTAAATGTGATGCATCTGTGTACAAAAATGAATGAGGTTTGGAAATGTGAATCAGGACTTATGGAACCAATCTCAATGTAACCACCTACTCAGGTGGTGAAATAAATTGGATATTGCTCTGGTGGCCTAATGGTTAGAGTGTCTGCTTTGGATGCAGAATGTCGTGGGTTCAATCCACGGCCGAGTCATACCAAACACTTACAAAAATGGTACTAACAGCTTCCTCGCTTGGCGCTCAGAGTTAAGAGGTTAGTGTTAGGACTGGTCAGCCTGGTGTCAGGATAATGTGACTGGGTGGGACATCATGCTACATGTCTGTGACATGATGCCCCAGTGCTAGACATTACTATAAACTGCCACACTGCAGACATAGTAGCGATATGACTGAATTTTTTTTAAAGCTACGTTAAAAATCCAAATCACACACACACACACACACACAAATTGGATTTCAGAGGAATCCAAGCAGATAGCAGGCCATCATATGGTTACCAGTTTCTTAGAAAAACTGGAAGTGTGCAAATAACATCTATATCAAATCCCCTGATGGGAACTGGTAGTCAACCTGAATGGATGCCAAGGATCTGCCAAAACTGTCTCTTCACCACAACACAAAGGGCCCATTGCTACTAGCATTCCTGTTAGGCAAATGTGATTCCTCAATCTAAGATCAAATCTCCACTTTATCACATAGTAGGTACACTTTGCCTAAAGTGTGTGCAGTTTCATATTTTTCCTATTACCACCTTTTAAAACATCACTTTATGTGATTTTGATTGTTCCAAATAAACCCAAGAAATTATTGTGTAGTATTCTATATATGACTGACTGTGATTGTGGGAAAACTTTTTTAACCCCACCTTCTAGATGTTTTGGGTTTTAATGAACATTTTGGACTGTCATTTTTCAAATCAACTCGTGAAAGAAAATTGGGGGAAAATGGTCCTGACTGTTTCACTATGGTTAATTTACCTACATAGGGATTAATTATGTCATGCATGACATATCATAACATGAAAAATGGCTTAAACCACAATACAAAAACAATAAGAAGTAAAACTACGGGTATTGCTTGTGTGGAGTGGGGCTTGAGGGAGTCGGAATATCTGTAGCATGGAATCCACCCTATATACAAGTTTGGTTTAAATGTTAACTTAAGAAGTAAATCAACTCACCTCTGTTCACAGAAGAATGTGGATATAAACCAATCTCAAAACTGACAGAAGTTTATCCAACCACTGTATATTTATGCGGTAAATATGTGATGCAATTCCAAGTCAAAAATGACATTTGTTTGCATATTCTGTAGTCTAATATTCCAAAACAAAGATTACAAATATTCCGTCACAAATACATTACAGTAAATATGGGAATTTTTGCATCCAGTAAACCCTATTGCCACATGAATATCGCTACAATGTAATGTGTAGTTGTAAAAGTGACACTTGAGGTTACGTAAACATGAATCATCACCTGTAATCTGACAGGTAGTCATCAAACAATGTCCATGCGCATTGGACATTCTATATTGAAAATGATTTTATCTGTGTAAAATGTTCTGGTTAATCGGAAGGACGCTTGTTCTTTGATTTATAGTTTGTAAGAAATGTATAATCTACTTTTGAACGTCAATGCTAGTTCAACTTTGGTTGGGACTATTTTTTTTTTACACACAGCAAATGAAAGGTGCAATGTCTGTCAGAATGAAAGAAATTATTTCTTTTTCTTTCCATCAAAATAATTTCCAATGAAATAACAAATATGTGATAAAAAGAATCTCAAATGGGTAATGTTTTAATATTAAATTTATGAAACTAGTTGAATATTGTCTAGCTTTTGCTCACCAAGCCTGGCAAAAGCTAGACATTATTCAACTCGTTTCATAAATTTAATATTAAATCATTACCTATCTGAGACCCTCTATATCCTATGTGATCTGATAGTAACCACTCAGGAGTCATACTCAGGTTACCTATCTTATTAAATTAATCGCTGATTTTATCAGCCAATCAGATGAAGTTTAAAACTTTTGTGTTTGGGAGTCTTAACATTATGGCTGAAGAACATTGATGTGAACCAACTGATTTGATTTACTATAAAATTACTGAAAGCTGCATTTCCATTGGCTATATCAAAAGTCACCAGAACATGAACCCTAAGCGGTCATTGTCAGATCTTCCTGTAGGACTGTGCTGACCTGATTTTAATTGGACTGACTGATTCCTTTTTGTTCCATTAAAAGTTTAATGTTACTGACATGCCCACTTGCTTCCTGTACTTTGACGTCCAGTGGCTTCCTACTCTCGTAATATGCAGCATTGTCTCGTGAACACATTTTCTTTGGGTTTACCCACTTTAAACATTTCATTGTCTGATACTTCTCATTTTAGAAACTCGACATTTGATTGTTTAATGACTGATATTTCCTTTATACCATTTCCATGTTGGATAAGCTTACAAATGAAGGAATTACATCAATGAAATATACATCATAATGCATTAGAAGTAAAATGCTGAATTTGTGTATAAAATCCTAATCATTCCCCCCACTTATTAGTGATTTATTATATAACTGAAATGATGAATTTGTACATAAAATCCTACACAATAATTTGTCAATTATTAGTGATTTATCATAAAATTGAAATAATGAATTTGTACATAAAATCCTACAAAATAATTAGTCAATTATTAGTGATTTATTATAAAATTGAAATGATGAATTTGTACATACAATCCTACACAATAATTTGTCACTTATTAATGACCCATTACAGTTTACTTAAGTTTAATAACAGATGAAAATAAGTAACTCGTAAGTCACATAGATGTTATTTTCGTAAGGACAGTTAACTAGTGTTAAGTGAGAAAATAGTTTCCTTTAGTGAAATTTCATTTTATCAATGTCATTGGCTGTTAAATGAAGATATGATAAAAGTACACTGTACATCTAACATATAAAAAGGGAAATAACTCTCAAAGGAACATTATGATGGTATAATATGCACATGTTTACTAAAGTTCATTAATTTCTGTCATGTTTCATAATAAAATCATCAAATATGGACCTAATGGTGTACAAAAGAATTATTATACATGTATACACGTGTGAGACCAAAAAGAATTGTGCAGACAGTCATGTCTCACCTGTTCTGCCAAGGCATGTTGTACATACAAATCAAAGTCACTGAATCATGACTACTAGTTCACTGTCACCACTTTGTGATGAGTAAACTATCAAATTTAACGACTACACATGCAGTGAAAAACAGTATCCTCTGCAATAAATACAACCATCAAACCTCATGACTACACCTTTCTGTGATGTGAGGCATCCTCCACGATAAACACAACCATCAAACCTCATGACTACACCTTTCTGTGATGTGAGGCATCCTCCACGATAAATACAACCATCAAACCTCATGACTACACCTTTCTGTGATGTGAGGCATCCTCCACGATAAATACAACCATCAAACCTCATGACTACACCTTTCTGTGATGTGAGGCATCCTCCACGATAAATACAACCATCAAACCTCATGACTACACCTTTCTGTGATGTGAGGCATCCTCCACGATAAATACAATTATCAAATTTCGTGACTGCACATGCAATCATGTGCGAGTCAGAAGTTATGTGCTAAACTTTATATATATATATATATATATATATATATATATATATATATATATATATATATACATATATATGCCAACAACAAAACTACCAGTACAATCGCTAAGTAATATGTCTAGCCTGTGTCCCAGCTGATATAAAAGGGAAATAACTCTGGGGAAACACTGATGCAAGATGATGTTACAATACGCAAATGTTCACTTGATGTCAGTAATGTCTTCCAAGTTTCAATACAGAGCATGAAGAGATACATATATTTGATGGTTTTCACATGACTTTAATACGGTATTTGCTGCACCAAGTTTCAGTACAGAGCAAGAAGAGATGCACAAGTCTGTTGGTTTTCACATGACTTTAATACGGTATTTGCTACACCAAGTTTCAATACAGAGCATGATGAGATACACAGGTTTGTTGGTTTTCACATGACTTTTAATACGGTATTTGCTACACCAAGTTTCAATACTGAGCATGAAGAGATGCACATGTTTGTTGGTTTTCAAATGACTCTTAATACGGTATTTACTACACCAAGTTTCAATAAAAAGCATGATGAGATACACATGTTTGTTAGTTTTCACATGACTTTTAATACCGTATTTGCTACACCAAGTTTCAATACAGAGCATGGAAAGATGCACACATTTGTTGGATTTCACAAGACATTTAATAAGGTATTGGCTACATCATGTCATGTGGATTTATTAAGGTTACATCCGACAACCGATGGTGGCCTTGTATATTGAACTTGCAGCCCTTGGATTTTAAGTATGAATCTACACTAATTGAGTCACCATGGATACTGGACAGACAAATATGACTAATGTGATATGTGTTACCATATTCTGGGTAGAAAAATAAGGCAAAATATAGAATGAATGACTGAAGTGAGAATTAATAATGACTTGACCTAAAATATAACAATCATGCCATTCAACTGTGTCAGTCACACATTTCCAAAGGGCACCTCAATAATGCCATTCACCTGACCAAGTCACACATTTCCATTGGGCACTATAAAAAGAAATACATGAAGTCTGGAAAACTCCACTCCATTTGTGAGGTAGCAATATTTTGACTTTTATTTCCATTGTCAAAAGCCTCAGATTACATCATGTCATGTGATATCACTTGTATTCATCAATTTAGTGACATCAGACTGCAAGTGTAAATAACTAAATACAAATACTGCAAAAAATTTACCAAGACTTAATGTAGGAATTTATTACATTACAAGGGGACCCGATGTTCGCAAGTAAGCTCAAAACATACACACCTATCAGTTGAGAGGTAAGTTTTCCATTCTCCTTGAATTCAAACCACATGCTCCGGACAGCAGGGTTATTGTTAAGAACAAATGTCTCAGCAGTGATGAGGGACTTCAGGGCATCAATCAACCATTTTGGATCAAGCACAATCCACTCCCTCAAACTTTGCACACTGAAAATTACAATACATGTGTTTATTATTAGCCAGAAACTGGATATGAATGTTCCCTTGCTCTATGAAGTAGGCTAAATACTGTCATCAGATCCAAGACAAACTTTCTGTGACTAAGGGAGTTAACTGAACTAATCAGTGTCAAGCTGTCTGTGATGCAGACCTGCTAACCATGACAAGACCATCTCAGTAAGGCAGTTGATTTACTTCCATAAGTTTTATCAGTTTTCAGTAAGGTGTAACGAAATATTATAAACTGCTACTGCAAAGCTGGTACACGTATTTAAAAGTTCGGTATTCGAAACATGCAGCGACGGTAAACATTATGTTCAACTGAAAAGTTTGTAAAGTACCCATAGACCTTATTTACCACTAATTTAGTTGCACAAATATCATTTCCAAACCCTATGCAGCTCAATAGGCTGTTGCTATCTTTGAACCTGATATACTTCTTGGAATTTTTTCCATTTCAAACACATTGCTTGCTGGATGCCATTTTAAAAAAATCTATAATCAACAGTTTGATCCTGCATATGCTTTACATGAAAAAATATAAGCAGTTTAAAGTGTCTGAGGTACTACTGTAAAGTTAATCTGGTTCTCTGACTCAATCTACTGAGTCTTAATATGAAACCTGCATCCAATCCAATGAACCAATTATCTGGATTTTAAGCAACAATGATTTTCGTTCCTGTAGTTTTTGCTTTTATTCTTTAAGTCCGTATTGTAAAGGTCATTTTCGGAAGACTTACTGCAAAATCATAAGGGTTGGCATGTCTGCTGTAAGTGGGACACGCTACAGATATTATGAATTTCTGAGAGAGTAATAGGTATAAGATGAGGTTGTTTACATTTGCAACATGCACAATGGAGAGAATATTGATATGCCTATGTTATTTTCACGCATTGTAGCTAACACATCTTTGGATATTGTACTTGTGAAATTGTGCATGATCTAAGCACAAAGCTAACTAAAATGACTACACCCTCGTGCTAAAAAATCAGCCTGAATTAGTATAAAGAACACTATCTTCAGCAGTTATTAATCTCGGGAAACAAAGTTTGCCTAACTAGACAATACCAAGTTTTGAAGAAAAAAATTGTCAGCTTTTTGTTTTTACAATTTACCTCTGAAGACCAGAAAGTGAAAATGACAAGCAAAGCAAACAGTTTTTTTAAAAATGCACATCTGAAGCAAGGCCAAGCTGTACAATCTAGTCCATATTACACACATCAATCACAAACCAAAATAAAGGGAAATAACAGTTTACAGAGCAATACCTAAGAGGTACAAGTTCTTTTTTAAATATCATTATAAACAGTGATGAATACCTTCAAAATGCTTTATCTTTATAAATATAACCCTATGCAAAATTAAAAACTATCGAGCACCTCCAATAGTTGGTTTTAACCTAATAACAATTAAGAGTTAAGTGAACCCATCAGTATCAAGCCACCTGCAATATTTGTTTGAAATTCAGTAATAATTAAAGGAGTTAATTTGACCCATCAGGATCAAGCTATTTAATTAACTGAACACATCAATGCCATCCTGCTTATAATATCTGGTTAAAATCCAATAATAATTTAAGGAGTTAACTGGACTTATCAGTATAAGAAGTCTGTAATATTTGATCAAAATCCAAATAATAATCAAGGGAGTTAATCTGGCTCATGAGTATTAAGCAGTCTATAATATGTTATCTAAATAGAATAATAATCAGGGGAATTAATGAGATTTTTCAGTGCCAAGCTGTCTGTAACAGTTGGCTGAAATCCATTAATAATCGAGTCTCTTTTGTGCAGAGATGATAGGTGGGTAAGTCTGATGACCAAAGGTAATTGCTCTGCTAAATGATGCAGAATAACAAGTGAAACTTGGACAGGGTCACTGTATGACAATAAAACTGGGAAAGACTTCATCTGTATCCAGTAGCAAACAAAATAAAGTTGAAATAATTCAAGATCTCATCATTATCCTGCATAATACCTAATTCAGCTGATATCTGACACTAATCAGGAGAATTATTATGCAATGAAATCATTCAAGGCCTCATCGATATCCATTAGCTTACCAAAGTCAGTGGAACTCTGACAAGAATTACTGTATAGAAAATAAAGCAGGTGAGTTTGAAAATTATAGGCTATAGTTTTACTTAAATGCTGACAATGAACTTCCATAAGGATCTCGTCACTATCACCATGTATACAAAACTTGGTTTAAAAGTAATTAAGGAATTTTGTTACAACTCTATGGTCTTAAAGTAACAGAAAGAGTGAAAGCCAGACAATCTTAGCAAAATGCAACAAAAAATTTATTTCCCTAGAATATAGTGTGAAAATTTACAAAAGAAATTACTGTAATTAAAATCCCAAACAGTTCTAAAAATTCTATAAAAAGACCAAAAGTATGGATTATTCCAAATTAATTCCAGTGCTGTTCCAAATGAATTCATATCTTGAATGAGCTGATGTACCAATGGCCTTAAATAGTGGCAATGTGCTAACCGTCTTGACCTATCACAGTGATATAATCCAAAATATCTCTAAATAAGTTCACAATAACCCCAAAATAGTAATTTAACTTGAAAGTAATAATGAGCACTTTGTAATTCCAATGAATAATTTAAATAAATAAATCCTGCCAAATATTAACTGAAATACAGATAAGGGACTGATTCCACATGAGATGTTAAGATAGGAATAAATAATTCTTATGCAAACAACCTTCATATAAAACTCTAAGACACAATAAGAGGACAGAGATATTTTAAAATTATGTGTTCAAAACATGATGAAATTTCCACCTTGCAGCCACATTTGTATCCTTTTCCACAAATGTTTAGATTAACACTCGTACATTAGTTGACAATGTTTTGAAAGCAAGCAAATCTAGCATCAACGCAACAATAAATGCTGGGTTTGGTATAAAGAAGGTAACTATAATTTATAAGAAATAATTATGTGTTTTGTACGTTATATAAATTCATCAACTATTAGTATTTAATAAATATAGTATGATGTGCAACTTTATAGCACACCCCTTCACAAAGCATGAAGAGAGGGTTATATAAGTTTAATGTGATACACAAAACTGGTACATTAATCAGTGGCCCAAAAGTCCAAGAAGCCTTTCTTCCTTACACAAGACTGTTAACATAATTATTTACCCAAAAAGACTGTCTTTTTACCTAAAGTGGAGAATGTTGCCAGTCTCATGCTGAAACCTAAGAAACAGATCCAATTGTTCTGTGGTCTTGATAGGAACAGCTCCTGCCTCATTCAGTTTCTCAACTAGACTGTGTGGAATGACCTGACAAGAAAGAAATAATGCAAATAGTTTTGTCATGGCGAACATTTGTCATCAGAGAAACTCCACGTGTGATTTGTTATCTTTTGTGAGAGAGGATCACTTTATTTTTCCTGAGGACTTATTAGCATTGGTTTTAATCACCCAGATTTACATTCAACACATTCTTTCTCTCTCTCTGTGACAATATCATGCATAACATAAGAACTGTAAGGATGACAACACTAAACATTATAACAAGAGGCCAAACATGGTATGAAATCACTCGCGTGCCTGAATCTGCTTAACAGCCAAATACACAAACAGATGTCAAAAAAATTACTAAAATTTTAAGAAATTATTTAGTGAAAACCTCATCTTCATACAACCATCCAAGAGGAGTAGAGATAACAAGATTTTCTAGATGGCTGCTAAAACAGTCATATTGGACATTACTCCAGCACTCCTTTTATTTCGAACCAACATCATATGAAGTTATTAACTGAATTTTTTTTTATTTTTTTTTTAAACGAACCGAGTAATCAGCTTGGATTCCGGTCCTAGATGTCCTTAGCGAACCGTGTAATCGGCTAGGACTCTGGTCTCTTGCTAAATAAAGTATAAATAACATTCAATCTCTAAAAACATCAATTAATAAATAACTTAAAGAGGCAATATCTAAAAACTTATAAATAACATAATGTAGGAAACACACCCTAAACACCTCAACTAGTAATACCATAATAACCTTGAAAATCTCTCTTCATACATGATATCTACTAAGAACCTCTATAAACAGCACAGAACATCCCCTCCTTTTAGAACATTTTGAACAAGAAACAATATTTAAAAAAATCAACAAAAAAAATTATAATCGCAAGAAACACCAGGCACATGCAACAAGAAACCAGCGATGTAAAGCAAGCAGGACCGTTCCCGAGCTCTCCTTCCCACTAATGACAGCCAACCATTCAACTGTTGGAACCTATATGGACCCACAGGACCCCGAGTGGCCGAGTGGTCTAAAGCGCTCTTAGTTACGGATCACTGCCATCTCACCTCTGCCTGCGTCGGTTCGAGTCTAAGATTCAGCCAATGTGGGTATGTGAGAAAGCTTGCCAGTAGCTTCTCGTGGGTTGGTAGTTCTTTCTGGGGATTTCCCGGGTTCTTCCTCCACCATTAATACTGGCCGCCATATATAGCCTATCATGTGCTGAAAAATGCGTTAAACACCACAACAACAACAATAACAACACGGACCCGCAGACTGAGGTCAAACTATCAGGGTTCCTTGAATCGATAAAAGCCTGGGGGAGGTGGCACCATCCCCTTCCCCAGGAACAACTAGCAGGCTGCAGTGCAGTCAGAAAAAAGTGGCACATGCACAATTGTGTGCACGCCACTATAATTAAACTCAACAACAACTGAGAATTACATGTTGATAGGACTCTACATGTAGGATATCTTGCTTGCTTATCATGCAAACAAACAGTACACATCATACACTTAAATTTGGTAGAAAGATTACAGTGTTTGGTAGAATATAATTTTTCTTTTCTTGTACCTTGATGCCAGAGGTTTTAAGCTTCATGAGTGCTTCTTCCAAGGGAAGCCAATTAGCAGGTAATTCCTCTCCCCAATATGGTTGCCGTGAAGCCAGTTGGAAAATCTGTTTTTTCAAGGTTTCTAACTGGGGGTCAAGCTGGGTATTGTCAATAGCAAGAAAACCCACAAGGTGTTGTAAGCTTGGCTTATCCTTCAAAATGCGACAAATCTGTTGAAAATACTTGTTGACAACTTCCTGACGCTTATCCTAAAAAGAGAAAGAATGTATGATATGGAAAAAAACACCTGATGATATAGCAAATGACATGTCAAGATTGCAAAATACATGAAATGAATTGGATTTGAGCACAGGATATGAACAGACAACTGGTATTGACAATATCGTGCTCTGAGGTTTAACAAACAAGTCCTTGGAAGAGAATACTCTTCCAACTTAAAGTTGAAAACCCCTCTGTGTGTAGAAAGCATGCTACTTGGCATGTGGATTACAATACCCATCTGTGTGTAGAATGCATGCTACTTGGCATGATCAGAAGCAGTAACATCAATATTCAAGGGAGTTGGCACCAATCCCTGTATTATAGAGAGATCAATAAGTAACAGCCACCTAGTTGAGCAGGTAAATTGGCTTTCTAAGCTAAAACATTTTAGACCGGGAGTGCAAGATGATTTGCGAAGTAGTAGTTGTTCTCCTAAGGTATTTAAGGAAACATTCTCAAAACAGGTCTAAAGAAAGGTTTAATTAACCAAGTTACCTTGATTGTTGCAAATAACTTTTATAATTTTTGCTAACCAAATGTCCAGTTCTAAATCTATCTATAATCACATACAAAAAAGTCTGAAGGTCTTTATCATTTTGTATCCCTTTTCCGAGTTCAGATTAATGAATTTTGACAGTGCAATCTGATCTTGGAGACTCTGTCAATGTCGTTTCAATATTTACTCATTGTAAGGTTTGGCTCAGTAGTTTCAGAGAACGTTTGACAGGCAGACGGATAGTCACACAGTGGATAGTTACATGGAGACCACAAAAGTAATATACCAACCCCTTGGGATCGAGAAAACATGACTACATAATTGCAAACACCTGTAATTTCAAATTTCTTTTATATCCACTTTAGGTGCTGTTGCTGCTGTTAACATGGATTCAATACCATGTCTCGAAGCAAGAGAGGCTATGCATGGAAGTCAGTATAACTGGTGGTGGAAAAACAGTCCAACCCAGGGTTCAGTTACTGGCAGCTTTCTCACATACTGAACCCAAGACAAGAGCTGACTTCCAAAGTTACAGGAAAGGAGAAAACTGTGACACAGTCATTCATTTGGCGATTTGTGGATGTTAATGGTGCATTTATTTGTGCCTTTTACAGACACCATGTCAAGCAATGTTGACAAAGGATCCAAAAACTAAGTACGCTATTTCATACTGACCTCTACAGGCAACACATCAAGCCATGGTGACAAAGTATGTAAACTAAGAATAATGTTGCCTATTGAATTCTACTACAGAAAACACATCAAGGCAATATGCTGACAAGGTATGCAAACTAAGGATAATGCTGATTGTTAAATAACTGAATCTACCTGTTGTATTTTATCCATATGTGTACCGACAAGAATCACAGGTGGAGTCACTGGGATGCCAACATCTAAGGATGACACTGGGGTACTAGCTCCATGGGATGTCAGTAGAGTGTCAGCAGCAGGGGATGTCACTGCATTTTCAGATTTAGAATCTGTACCAGTTGCCGAGGATTGTACGGCACAGCAATGTACTGAATTGAGCCAAACTTCAACCAGGTCTGCAAATGAGCAAAGACAAGTTTAAGCAAATTTTACATTCCTCTACTCTACAAGTATGACTCCAAGCCACAGAGTAAAATTTGGAAGGATTAGGGATTTTTCTTTCTTTAGTAACATTTCAGTTAAAAGTGGATTCACATCAAAGGCTTTGTTGTCTGAATGCATTATATTAAACTTAATCTGACTTAAATACTTCCTTGATATTTAATGATACACTCTGCTTGTCAATTATTTAAGCTTGAATTATATACAATGAAGTGGATAACTAATTTGAAACCAAATCTTTCTCAGGTTATGTTCCTTTGATAATCTCTGGTTTTGAAGCAATTAACAAGTTTTCATTACATGTAATAATCATTAAATTTATGTTATACTGAATAATGTAAGCTACAATCTTTCTATTAGTTTAACTGGACTGGATTAACATTATCTTGAACTTGACACAGACTTATTTTTCTGTTTCCTATAAATGGATTACCATGAAAATGACATTACCTTGGACTTGACAGAGTTTCACTCCCTCTGCATCAAAGTAGCATTCGTCATCTTTCACAAAATCTGTGATTTGTGAACTAAGATCTGTGACCAAGAGGTATATAGCACGACATGTCAGAAAGGTCTGGTGTGTAGTGTAGAATGCATACTGGCCTGCAAAGTCCCACATTGCCAATGATGCATATTCTACTAAACTCTTCTCCAGCTTGTCTGCCTTCTCAACAACCAACTGAAGGAATTCCATTGTTGCATCAACTTTACTTGCTACATGTGTTTCACCCTCCTGAATGTTAACACCACTTGAATCCTTTGCTGGAGGTCTCTGATCCGCCTTGAAAGAAGAGGATTCTCCTGGTTGATGGTTGGTATTATCAGCTTCCTGCTCCAAAATTGACTCAGAAATGCTGGATGATGTATCATCATCATCATCACTGTCACTATAATGGACTGGACTATACAAATCTTCAATAGTCTCACTTTGATAGATGACCTCTGTCTGACTACTCTGCTCATTGCTGACTTCAGACCTTTCAGTCTGATGAGTCAGAAGCTTCACGAGACGTTGAACTCGAAACAACTGTTCTGAATCTTTCAGAAAAATAGATAGATAATTGTTCTAAATCCAAATATAAAGATTTATAGCGAGCCTAAATAGTGTTTGTTTACCTTGTCTCTGCATATCATACTGTGCCCAGAAAACATTAACTATGAACACCTGAACAAAGTACTTCCCAATGCTGCACAACACAGCCTCTTATACACTAAGGTTGTTTAAAAGTTTAAATACATCTTTTAACTTACAAACTTTCATCGATTTTTTAAATTAAAAATTATGATTTATTTTCAAATGCTGAAAAATTTATTGTAAATTAATGGATATCTTGAGATGTTAATTTATGTAAGGTATACAAACTAGAGTATGGTATGATAATAACAATATCTTTATTAGGTAAGAGAGGCAGCTGCAGCTAAAATCTTCAATAGATGCATTTATAATATGCACTTTTACCGATTGTATTCTTAAATGCTATTTACATATTGCTGTTTCAAGTTTTGAAACACCAGTTGGGTCAATCCCTGGCCAAGTCATACCATAGACTTTATGTTACTGATGCCTTTCCTCGCTTGGTGCTCAGCATTATGAGGTTAGAGTTAGGACTGGTTGGCCTGGTGTCAGGATAATGTGACTGGGTGGGACATCATGCTACATGTCTGTGACATGATGCTCCAGTGCTAGACATCATTATAAACTGACACACTGCAGACATGGTAGCTATCAGACTGAATATTTTAAAAAGCCAAGTAAAAAATCCAATACACATACAAAAGTTGGTATGTTTCCATTACCAAATTATAACTTGCACAGGAACGGGCCAATTGTCAATCAGCTATAAAATCCAGTTTCCACAAAGACACCAGATACCAGGTATACCATATGTTTACTAGGCTTGTGTTGCACAGCATATACCAGATACCAGGTATACCATAAGTTTAATGGGCTTGTGTTGCACAGCATATACCAGATACCAGGTATACCATAAGTTTAATGGGCTTGTGTTGCACATCATATACCAGATACCAGGTATACCATAAGTTTAATGGACTTGTGTTGCACAGCATATACCAGATACAGGGTATGCCATAAGTTTAATGGGCTTGTGTTGCACATCATATACCAGATACCAGGTATGCCATAAGTTTAATGGACTTGTGTTGCACAGCATATACCAGATACCAGGTATACCATAAGTTTAATGGGCTTGTGTTGCACATCAAATACCAGATACCAGGTATACCATAAGTTTAATGGCCTTGTGTTGCACAGCATATACCAGATACCAGGTATACCATAAGTTTAATGGGCTTGTGTTGCACAGCATATACCAGATACCAGGTATACCATAAGTTTAATGGGCTTGTGTTGCACATCATATACCAGATACAGGGTATGCCATAAGTTTAATGGGCTTGTGTTGCACATCATATACCAGATACCAGGTATACCATAAGCTTAATGGATTTGTGTTGCACAGCATATACCAGATACCAGGTATACCATAAGTTTAATGGGCTTGTGTTGCATAGCATATACCAGATACCAGGTATACCATAAGTTTAATGGACTTGTGTTGCACAGCATATACCAGATACCAGGTATACCATAAGTTTAATGGGCTTGTGTTGCACAGCATATACCAGATACCAGGTATACCTTAAGTTTACTGGACTTGTGTTGCACATCATATACCAGATACCAGGTATACCATACGTTTACTGGACTTGTGTTGCACATCATATACCAGATACAGGGTATGCCATAAGTTTACTGGACTTATGTTGCACATCATATACCAGATACCAGGTATACCATACGTTTACTGGAATTGTGTGCACAGCATGTACCAGATACAGGGTATGCATACGTTTACTGGACTTGTGTTGCACATCATATACCAGATACAGGGTATGCCATAAGTTTACTGGACTTGTGTTGCACAGCATATACCAGATACCAGGTATACCATAAGTTTAATGGGCTTGTGTTGCACAGCATATACCAGATACCAGGTATACCTTAAGTTTACTGGACTTGTGTTGCACATCATATACCAGATACCAGGTATACCATACGTTTACTGGACTTGTGTTGCACATCATATACCAGATACAGGGTATGCCATAAGTTTACTGGACTTATGTTGCACATCATATACCAGATACCAGGTATACCATACGTTTACTGGAATTGTGTGCACAGCATGTACCAGATACAGGGTATGCATACGTTTACTGGACTTGTGTTGCACATCATATACCAGATACAGGGTATGCCATAAGTTTACTGGACTTGTGTTGCACAGCATATACCAGATACCAGGTATACCATAAGTTTAATGGGCTTGTGTTGCACAGCATATACCAGATACCAGGTATACCATAAGTTTACTGGACTTGTGTTGCACATCATATACCAGATACCAGGTATACCATAAGTTTACTGGACTTGTGTTGCACAGCATATACCAGATACAGGGTATGCCATAAGTTTACTGGACTTATGTTGCACATCATATACCAGATACCAGGTATACCATACGTTTACTGGACTTGTGTGCACAGCATATACCAGATACCAGGTATGCCATAAGTTTATTGGGCTTATCCAGTTACCTAGGATACACAATACACAGACCTGCCAATCCTATGAAGACCTTGTCAGCAAGGCATTAAGTTTTTTTTTTCCAAAAGTTTAACCTTAAAAACATCCAGTAGAGTTTCACAAACTGCAGTTCCAAACCCAATGGGGCTCATTGGATTCTTGAGAACTCTCAACTTGATGTAATCCTTAAAAAGAAGTTGTTGCAATTGCAATCATCCTTACCACCTTATGGTGTACTCAAGTCAACACATGATTTCCACTAAATGTAACTGTTGTCCTTCCCACCATGTGGCATACTCAAATCAACACTTCAAGTTCATGTCCACTAAATGAAACTGTTGTCCTTCCCACCATGTGGCATACTCAAATCAACACTTCATGTCCACTAAATGTAACTGTTGTCCTTCCCACCATGTGGCATACTCAAATCAACACTTGATGTCCACTAAATTAATTGTTGTCCTTCCCACTATGTGGCATACTCAAATCAACACTTGATGTCCACTAAATTAACTGTTGTCCTTCCCACTATGTGGCATACTCAAATCAACACTTCAAGTTCATGTCCACTAAATGAAACTGTTGTCCTTCCCACCATGTGGCATACTCAAATCAACACTTCATGTCCACTAAATGTAACTGTTGTCCTTCCCACCATGTGGCATACTCAAATCAACACTTGATGTCCACTAAATTAACTGTTGTCCTTCCCACCATGTGGCATACTCAAATCAACACTTCATGTCCACTAAATGTAACTGTTGCCCTTCCCAACATGTGGCATACTCAAATCAACACTTGAAGTCCACTAAATGTAATTGTTGTCCTTCCCACCATGTGGCATACTCAAATCAACACACGATGTCCACTAAATGTAATTGTTGTCCTTCTCACCATGTGGCATACTCAAATCAACACTTGAAGTCCACTAAATGTAATTGTTGTCCTTCCCACCATGTGGCATACTCAAATCAACACACGATGTCCACTAAATGTAATTGTTGTCCTTCCCACCATGTGGCTTACTCAAATCAACACACGATGTCCACTAAATGTAATTGTTGTCCTTCCCACCATGTGGCTTACTCAAATCAACACACGATGTCCACTAAATGTAATTGTTGTCCTTTCTGCCATGTGGCATACTCAAATCAACACATGATGTCCACTAAATGTAACTGTTGTCCTTTCTGCCATGTGGCACACTCAAATCGACAAATGATGTCCACTAAATGTAAGTTTTGTCCTCCTGGCTATTTCCCCCATGAATCTGAATATTCTCTTGTATTCTTCTGTACTACAAAATCTTT
This sequence comes from Sinohyriopsis cumingii, assembly GCA_028554795.2. NCBI lineage: Eukaryota > Metazoa > Mollusca > Bivalvia > Unionida > Unionidae > Sinohyriopsis > Sinohyriopsis cumingii. The sequence continues at coordinate 99,180,869 of CM068824.1, forward strand.
TAAGATATTTATTGTCTCTTTCATCCTGACTGCTCTCTTGATGGATGCCATTTAAAAAACAGACAATGGCTTGATCATGCAGATGTACTGCATCACAACATATCTGCTGTTTAAGGTGTCCGAGGTACTACGGAACAGTTAGTCTGGTTAGATGTCCAATTTCACTGAATATAATACAAAACCCAGATCCAAATAAAAATGACCATTTTTGTATTTATTCTACAAATCTGTTTCACAAGACTTCAGGTCAAATCATAAGCATTAGCAGATCAGTCTTCTGTTGAAAACCCAATGCTGACATAACTTTCAATCAAGTTAGAATAGCATAATGATTTTCTAATTGCCTGACACAGTGGCTATATTGAATAACAGATCAGCACAAATTTTACTGTAGTACAACTTGACACCATAATACATCTTCAGGCAAAAGCCCCATGCTGACATGACTTTCTCTTCAGCAACAGAAGCAATAATGAGTGTGTGATTTGGATTTTTAACATAGCTTTGACAATGTTTTAGTCACACTGCTTTTGTTGTTGTTGTTCCACGGTTTAACGCCATTTTCCAGCTCAAGATAGGCTATACATGACGGCCAGTACAACTGATGGAGGAAGAACCCTGGAAAACCCAGTGAAGAACCACCGATCCATGAGAAGCTACTGGCAGGCTTTCCCATATACCCATGCTGGCCGAGCCTTGGACTCGAACCCACGCAGACAAAGGTGAGTTGGTAGTGATCTGGAACGGTGAGCGCTTTAGACCACTCTACCACTCAGGGCCCCCAGTCATATTGCTATGATGTCTGCAGTGTGACAGTTTATAGTGATGTCTAGCATTGGAGCATCATGTCACATACATGTAGCATGATGTTCCACCCAGTCACATTACCCTGATACCAGTCCAACCAGTCCTAACACTATCCTCTTAATGCTGAGTGCCAAGCAAGGCAGCTGTTAGTACCATCAAAGTCTATGGTATGACTTGGCAATAATGAAATTTTATTTATTGAGGATGGCTGCAGTGGTGTCCGCATTGGATATCAGATAGCACCATTTTTATGTGTGATTATAATAAGTCATTCAGTGAAAATCCCCCACTGATGTGACCATCCATTCTTAAGAATTAGTAATAATAGATTTTCAACATTGCTGCTGTGTGACTATGCCCAAAGTCTGAGCAGCAACATTTTTATTTAGGATCAAGTAGACGTTGAGATGAACGTGTTTATAAAGCTTCATGACAATCTTCCAAATGGGTAAGGAGGTGTAAGCGATAACAAACTTGTACTGATAACAGATGGACCTCAGAAGACAGTTGCTCTACAGGACATCCCATATGTTCTCTGGTCTATGACCAGCATAGTTAAAAATTATTTGTTTTACAGTATTATAAATTTCTAGGGGTGAAACGTATAAGCAGTATACCAGTTTACCATGTTAATTTGTTCCAGTGGTACATACTGGGTACTTTTTCACTGTACTTCCTAAGTACATCAGTTGTTTCCATCAATAGGGAATCTTGGTAGGAATTTATTTATACTGATAGCATGTTTTTATTTTCATGAACAAATAATTTAAAACATTATTTTTGTTACAAAAGAGTTGAGTTTTACAAATTAATTTTAAATATTAAAAATATATTTATATCTCAAATTTTTAATCACATGTTTGCCACAAGTCACGTATGGAAACATGGTGGTCAAATTGGATGTCATAGAAAATATTATGAATAAGTACAATTTACGGAAAAAATCTGGATTTTCTAAATTAAGAAAAAAGATATCACTTTTAGTGATTTATTAGCAGATGTTAATGTCTTAAGTACATTAGACCCTTTGCAAGGCTGTGAATCATCTTAGCAGATGTTCCCTTTGCAAGGCTGTGAATCATCCTAGAGGATGTTAATGTGTGAGGTACATTAGCCCTTTGAAAGGCTGTGAATCATCTTAGCAAAGGTTAATGTGTGATGTATGTTACTCCCTTTGCAAAGCTGTGAATCATCCTAGCAGATGTTAATGTGTGAAGTATATTAGTCACTTTGCAAGGTTGTGAATCATCTCAGTGGAGGTCTGTCAATCATCCTAGCTGAGGTTAATGTGTGAAGTACATTAGCCCCTTTGCAAGGCAATGAATCATCCTAGCAGAGGTTAATAGAGGTTAATGTGTGAAGTACATTAGTCCCTTTACAAGGTTATGAATCATCCTAGCATATGTTAATGTGTGAAGTACATTAGCCCCTTTGCAAGGCTGTGAATCATCCTAGGACTTTCAGGAGAGCACTTGTTTTCTGTTTGTATATTAAACAATTTCAAAAGTCCACTAAATATTTCCTTGTTTGCTAATTAAGTGTTTTATGTTTACTGGATGTTTGCTTTACTAATTCTGATAAATATTTTGCCTGGGTACTGGCATCAAGTCAATGTTTCTTTGTCTATTATATCAATAGTATAGCTAGTACCTTGTAGGCTTAAGCATCAACACTTCCTATTTTTATCGATACGTTCTCTAATGTCAACATCAAGACTTTCACAAGGTGTTATCAATAGTGTAGTGTTTATCATCCCAATGTAGCTACAGTGTCTAGATTACAATTTCTACCCCTGTTAACATACACATAGCAAATGAATTTGCTATTAGACACTTTTTGGTCATGTTAGTGGGTGCTACGATTTTCATTTGAACTGGGATATTTTATTTTCTTTTATCTCAAGATTATTTTTCTCAGTGTAATATGTAAATAATGCTGCTACTTTGATATAAATCAGCGCAAGATATTATTCAAGCTATTGACAGAAATAATTGTGTTTTTTAAATGTATCAGGCCCCGGTACAAGGACAATAAAATGTTGGTCAATAATATAATTGCACAATAAGGTGATGTGCATCACAGTACATACAGAAATACCAACTTATACAACTGTTGTTGCATCCCACAATATACATTCACTGCCACAATAGGGATGAATCAAAGTTCTAAGCTAATGCAGGTCATGAAATGACCTCAGTCAAAACCCAAGGTTTATTTGCATACTATAGGAGATCTGTGCAACATTTCTCATGTCCTTTTGGACAGGTAGATTAACACTTATCCTGTCTTTTTTGTAAACATTGAGATTGGTACATTAAGAGGAATTATGCATTAGTACTCATGTACCTCTAGACAGGCAGAATCATACAACTTGTATTTTCTTTATAAAGCTTTGAGATTTGTACACTACAGAAGGATTTATGTATCATAACCCATAGACTTTCAAACAGGCAGAATCCTATAACTCCTGTCTTTTCTTTGTACAACTTGGCAACTGGTAAACCAGAGGAGGAATTATGCATCAGTACTTGTGCTCTTTGGACAGCAGAAACATAGATCCTGTCATTTCTTTGTAAAATGTGTTGATTTGTACCGTTGTGTATATTAATGTGTTTGTCTGTTAGTTTTAAAATTTTATTTTATTCCATTACATGCTGCTGCAATGTAACATTGTTTACTGGACTAGACCTTGTCCAGAATTGAGTAAATGAAATACTGTATCTAACTGCTGACCTCTTTCCAAAATCAGTGAGTTTTAGTAAACAACGTTTAAATTATTTTCTTTTTATCTTTCTCAGAGTAAGAATCATTAAAGTTTAGTCAAGGTCATACCTGGATGATGTGATTTTAAGCGTAAGTAACAAACTTCTATTTTTCCATAAGAATGAGCTTTTGACCCTCATCCAGGTATCTGTTTTGTGTCTTAATTAGTCATATAACATATAACTTTTGCTTTGATAAAGGTTTAGTTAGTCACGCTTTAACACCTAGCACTTTAAGACATGTTATGCTGTGACCAGTTTTGGCTGAATTTTTATTTTCTTCAAATTATTGAATTCAAGTGATTATTTTCCCTGGAAATACAAAAGTGCTCTGATATAAAACTTGGACAAAGACATTCACTGGAATTTATATGAAATTTAAAACTGGAAAAATATTTTCTGCGATTCTACAAGAAACCGTTGACACCTCTACACTTCGTAGGTTATTACAAACGTCATCCCCTTCCATCTTGAATTTCATTGGGATTTGAACTGATATTCACTTAGAACGTTTCACTGACAGGATTTGTTTTTTTAATTCTTGGATTACAATTTGGATTTAATTTGCAATACCATATATTCTTTTTGTTTTTAATTTTTCACTTTGTATTCTAGGGAAATAGACTATTTGTTAAATTTTACAAAACTTGTTGTATTCACTCTTTTCAGTTGCTTATTTTCAGAGCATAGACTCGTAACAGTACATTATAGGAATATCTATCATCATTACTTGTGCACTTCTGGACAGGCAGAGTCAGAAAACTCCTGTCTTATCTTTGTAAAACAATGTGATTTGTACACTAGAAGGGGATTTGTGCATCATTATGCATGCACCTCTCAAAAGGCAGAATTATCAAACTTCCGTTGGTGCTTTATAAACCTTATGGATTTGAACATTATAGGAGGAATTATGCATCATTACACATGCATTCTGGACATGCAGAGTTACATAAAACTTCTGTCTTTCTGTACAGAGCTTATGTTTTGTACACTAGAGGAGGAATTATGCATTATTACTCATACACTTATGCACAGGCGGAATCATAAAACTCCAGTTTTTTGTTTGCAAATCTCAGGGATAATGATGGCCTACCTTCATGCTGTACTATCCATTCCCCAGTGTCCAGAGCGATTTTGCAACAATGTTTATATACATCAATTCCGTCCGTACTTGTCCGCTCAGATATATCAACATGCTGTCCAAGGAGGCGCTTTGTTAATGTTGTCTTTCCAACCCCAAACTGACCGACCACCATGACTCTAATGCTATAAACCTTCTCCTTTCCATCTTGCAGAGCTTCTTTGTATAGCTGAAGAGATTTATCATCCATTCGGAGGATCTCCACAGGAATGGCAGAGCCTGAAATCAAATAATTTCAAAAACATATGGAAGACAAATTTTACACACACACATACAATTTAACAAAGATACAAACTGATATTTGAAAAGGAAATTGTCACTTATGTGCAGGTTTATCTTTTGGCAACCTTTCAAACATTAAAACACTTGAAAATGAAAGCTTCAAATTTATTAAAATAAAGTTTGCAATCATTATTTTATAATGCTGTTATGTATATTTAGATTGCATTGTGTGTTTACTCTATTCCATGATTATATGTTACATATATTTAGACTGTATTGTGTGTTGACCTTTTTCCATGATTATGTTACGTATATTTAGAATGTATTGTGTTTTGACTTTTCTCCAAGATTATATGTTATGTATATCTCTATCATGTGACTGACCGTATTCAGTAATTGACCTCATGTCCTTCCTGACTGATAGTATGTCATTTTGTTATCAACAATTATATAGATAATATGTCTTTATGATCTTAAATATTGAGATCATTAATAAAGAAGGAAAGCAAATCTACATGTATCTGTGTTTTAGACGCGAGTTTTTCACTTGAGCTTGTTGACAACTTAAGAATGTTCTAGAAATAAATGGTTGATCCTCTTCCTTGTACTTGTATTGTGTTAGGTTTTCTATAAGATTATTATAGAAGCAAAGACACTAAATCATTCCTATTTTAACATCAATATTTAGAGGACGAGTCAGATTTAGCTGAGCTTCATTTAATATTTGAGAGAATTTATTTATTTACATTATTCATTAGAATTGCAAAGTGCTCAACAGTTTTGAACTAAATCACTATTTTGGGAAAAATTAATTCATTCAAGGACATTTAGAATGATGTCAGTGTGATACACCAAACTTGTTGGCACATAAGTACATTCAAAGTTATTGGCACATAGCACATTCAGATCTGGAAATCATTTGGAACGCCACTGGAATCCATTCAAAACTCTATGCATTTGGATTTGTGATAGAACTTCCTGGATTACATGGGTGCCCATTTAGAAGGTGCAAGTGTGCAATGCACACTCAGGCTGTTTATAGGAGCCTTTTCCACATATTGTTTCTTTTTCTTCCATCATTATTCATTCCAATGTACCAACTTTCATTGACTATCTGAATTTTGTGTGATTTTCTTACTGAACTGTTTTCTAGCACACGTGTAATCCTTTGTGATTTTACTGCCTGGAAAATCTTTGCAAAATAAATTGCCAGCAACACTAGTAACTGAAAGAGGAAGGCTCATTTCAAATTATATCGTGATTCTCTCTGGTATTTATATACGTCATAGGTTCAGGCTGATTTGTTGATGAATAAGCAGCAAGCTGATGTTTATTAGTTTTTTCATGCTCTTGTATGTCATGGCCACCTCCATGCACAATAGCGAAATCTCATTACACAATTTGCAAAACATCAATTTGTCTCCTTTACAGAATAGTTTCATAATGCTAAATACGATGGCACAATTGTCCTTCCACTTTTGCTTTCTTGTCTAACCTGGAGAAAATTCTGAATATTCTTCTTTCCTTTTTCAACATGATTAGAAGTTGAATATCATGAAGATGACATAGTGATTAGGGCAACTATTTGTGCAAGCCAATATGGCGGTTACAGACATGGTAGCTTGGATTTCAAATGAACTAATCACACTGAATGTGATGTTGTCTGACTGCAGACAGCTGAGATGAAGCAGTTGGACTGCTTTGATGCAGGAATCAGACTTCAGACTGATGTGATACAGGAGCCAGACTGCTGTGATACAGGAGTCAGACTGCAGACTGATGTGATACAGAAGTCATTCTGACTGATATGCAAGTCAGACTGCAGACTGATGTTATACACGAGTCAGACTGCTTTGATACATGCATCCTACTGCAGACTGATGTGATACAGGAGTCATTCTGACTGATATGCAAGTCAGACAGCAGACTAATGTTATACAGGAGTCAGACTGCTTTGATACACATGTCAGACTCGAGACTGATGTGATATATGCATCAGACTGCTTTGATACATGCATCAGACTGCAGGCTGATGTAATACACGAGTCAGACTGATGTGATATATGCATCAGACTGCTTTGATACATGCGTCAGATTGCAGGCTCATGTGATGCACGAGTCAGACTCAGATATTAGTTTATTAGTTTTTCGAATCTAAATGTCATGCAGGAGTCGTACTGATTGATGCACAAAAGTCAGACTGATTGATGCATTACCAGAGTCAGACTGATGCAATACTTAAGTCAGACTAAAGGTATTATCATTTCCAGTTCTAGAGCTTTCCAATCCAAATGAAAGTAATAAACTAAGGACTTTCAAGTCCCAGAAAAGCAAAGCAATGCAAGAGTAGCAGGTAATTTATTACTGCTATTAAAGTGAACATATACTGCAAGAAAAGACCCCAAAAATGACATCGGCACCCGTGTCTCCCCTGCCTCTAGCATACTTACTTTGATGAATATCAGCCTCCCCTGTGCCAAGCCAACATACTGGGATAGGGTCAGAAAATTTAACTTCTGACCCACTAGGTCAAGTAGGACCCTACAATGCCCAGGTCCACATAAGCCAAGGACCTATCCAACAGCTCATTTTGACATGTGAATATTTACTACAGTGTATTAACTAAAAAATAACAAAATTAACAGAAACTCAAAATTCAGACAATCGCCTTATTCCTTTTGCAATCATGTATATAATTTACTAGCATTAATGTTTTAAAATTTCACAAGGATCAAACCTAGATTGGTAGTCAGCATATTGCCTACTAAATTTGCAGATTTCCAGGGATATTTTACAACACTAGCCGCTCTATATGGCTCAACTTCCACTTGTATACATGCTCTTTTATGAATCATTTCAGATGTTTTAAGGATTAAAAGCCACATTATCTTCAATTTATAGGAACAAATAAGAAGTTCAAAGGTCCAATTAGCTAGTGATGCTTAGATATTACCAGTCACATCTAAATAAAATCAGTTCAGGACCTAAGACCAGAGTAATATTTAGGTCCTGTGGGTGTTGAAATCCTCCTACTCTGGCTATGATTCCCCTTAAGATTTTGGACATTTACGTCAGACTCTACATTTTTTCTCTCTGTATGGTACTCCAGAAATAACTGCAGCAGTGATTTTGCTTTAGATTTCATGTTTTATTCCTTAAATTTGCTATAAATAATCATCAACCATTTGCTTTCCTCTGGTGCACAAGCTAATCAAAGCAGATTTCTCTCAGCCAATCAAACTTAAAAAAACTGCATATCTTGAAATATGAACAAGCCAAATGTGTAAATGCCTAAATGATTGATGTTTTTATGAATGGTTGCATTCCCACTTTAATGTTATCTACTGTACTACAAGGCAGCTACAGCTGTAGGGTGGTTAGCATGTTATACACACAACCAACGTATGTAGCTGTGCCGTAAAGCACCAAACAAAATGAAATTTAATAGTCTATTATCTGCTGGTCTTATGGAAGAACCAGAATATTTGTACATCGGTATATATTGCCTAATGTACCTACTATAGGAAAACCATGCAATACTCAATTTATTACTACACTTGTTACCATTACCTTGGTTGTCAACATCAGAATCCACTGGGACCTGTATAGCTGGAGGCACCTCTCTCTCTACGCTTGACTGCCCTTGATCTACCTGGATGACAAAAGAGAAGTAAACTTTATTTAAACTCAAGTAAAACTTCATATACAAAAGAAAAATGCATTATGATATGATCACGGAGTCATCATCAACATTTTGTTTTCTCATATAAATTAATTAGCTAATAACGAACTATAAATAACATTGCTATGCTACAGTGTATAGTCCTACCTTGGCCAATCTCTCCATTTGCGATATGCCCTAATCCAATGGGTGGTAACAAGGGCCAAGCTGGTAGATGACACGTTAGCTTGAGACAGAAACCAGCAGCCAGAGAATACAAGTGAGGACAGCTGACCAACCCTAATGCTGCCTGCTGAACTCTTGTCTCTAAGAAAACTGCAAGCTCCCATCCCATTGCCGAATGCAGAAGGAACATAAAAAATGGACAAGATTATGCCGAGAGAACCTCCCCAGACTGGAGAGACTTTCTCATCTGCAGTGTCAAAAAGGTTTAGGACAACTCTGGGTGAACATGGCATCAAGTTTGTCCAAGCCTCATTGGGGTCATGAGACTAACCTAACTAGTGGGCCTAGTCCTATGCTAATAGTATGACCGATTCCTTAATTGTTCATCTATGCAGCAACTTGTTCCTCGTTCCTTCTTGCCGACTCCAGCCAGAGCTAATAGAACAGATATGTAGCCTGCCACATCAACCCTGAAACTAATTGTTATGTCTGGGTCTTAAAAAAAACAAGTATTCAAGTTTTCCAAAATAAAAATTTAAATAAAATACAAACTCAAACAAAGTTCAAGAATGAAAATAACATACAGTGCATGAATTCTTCGAATATAATCTTAATTATACATGAAGTATCAACTTTTCACTAATCTGAAATCTGTTCCAAGGCATTCCGATAGAAGCTGAAATAATGCTTATGTGTTGCTGTGAAAACTCGACTAATTTAACACGCTTTTTAATCCAAATGCTTTTACTTCAATGAAATCTTGTGAATGAAGAATATCACTTAATATTGGACAGTTTCACTTAGTCTGATGTAATTTGCTAAATATTCAGCTCCTTGAATATAATCACATAATCCCACAGGACTGTTTAAATCAATGATTATCCACAAGCTATATTCAATAAACATGTACTTACAAATCAATATTTTCCTATCATTAGCTCCTTAGAATTCCACAATAATGAAATAAATGGTGCACATGGTTATTTGCTTTTCAGATCAACAAGCTCTGGTTCACAATAATTTGAAGAATAATCTGAATCATATTATTCTCTTTCACAACAGCTTGGTTGTCAACATACTCAAACAGTCCTATGCTGACTTTCAAATCTCACTGAACCAATCAAATGCTAGAGCATGCACATTGGTTTACATGACCCACATTGATTCTCGCATGTCATTCTTGATCCAGCCTTGTCATGAATGGAACTCTTGTGTTGAAGTAAACATGTACTTTCACTATAGTACTAACCATTGCATTAAGGATCTAAAATATAACTTCATATAGTCTCTAAAGACTTAAACAAGAATTAACAATTCAAATTATGATACATAATCTCGTAACACCAAAGAAGTGATATCAAGCATAATATGTGATAATCCATCAGGATATGAAATTTGAAGGTATCAGAAATCATAGATCAATATACCTTAATTGTCACGGTGGTCTAACTTCTTCTCATCAAAGAGAAAGAGAAAGAAGCTGGCCAATTGTGGAATGTCAGCTGACAGGGTTGCATCATCATATCAGTGACACCAGGCCGTGAAACCTCGTCACTTTTCCTTAAATGCATTTAGAGTGTACGGCTGTCTGACAAGATCATCTCCATGATTGCACTGTCAACTTCATTCTATTCAATGCATACAGGATAAGAGCCATGCATGAAAGCATAGTTTTTATGGATATGGATGGAAGATTTGTGAATTCATCTGTCTGGGCAGCATCAACAAGATCACTACAATTTGTTTGTATATATCAATCACTAGATCGAGAAATCAGTTACCCACAATTGATCCCATCAAAATGTGGCAATCATAAACATCTCGCATTCTGTGTCCTTCAATTTTTTAATTAATTTCAGAATTAGAACTGATGAAGGTAAGGCATAGGCCTAAAGTCACTCCTAGTTCAGTACAAGAGTGTTGATGGCCCATGCAATCATGTCTGCGAACAGCGAGACACAGATGAACAGTTTCTTGTTCCACCTTGTTGCAAATAAATCCACCATCAGTCATCCCAGACCACACAGTATAATGCAGTTAGCCTCTCCTTTAAATAAATTAACGTTCTACCGACTGTATAACATGTTTTAAGTCTAAAAGGTTAACCATCTCAACATTAAAGTCTGTAAGAAGCTGACTTATTTTTTCATACCGTTATAGTCCCATATCCCTGCCAACTTTGATCTGTGATTGTCAGCAACACACTACTACATAAGGAGACTCATCGTATCTCTTTGATGGTTTGCAAAGGAGAGTCATCTTATCTCTTTGATGGTTTGCAAAAGAGAGTAGGCTTATCTCTTTGATGGTTTGCAAAAAGAGTCGGCTTATCTATCTGATGGTTTGCAAAGGAGGGTCAACTTATCTCTTTGAGGGTTTGCAAAGGAGAGTCGGCTTATCTCTTTTGATGGTTTGCAAAGGAAAGTCGGCTTATCTCTTTGATGGTTTGCAAAGGAGAGTCAGCTTATCTCTTTGATGGTTCACAAAGGAGAGTCAGCTTATCTCCTTGATGGTCTGCAAAGGAGAGTCGGCTTATCTCTTTGATGGTTTGCAAAGGAGAGTCGGCTTATCTCTTTGATGGTTCGCAAAGGAGAGTCAGCTTATCTCTTTGATGGTTTGCAAAAGAGAGTCAGCTTATCTCTGTGATGGTTTGCAAAGGAGAGTCGGCATATCTCTTTGATGGTTTGCAAAGGAGAGTCGGCATAGCTCTTTGATGGTTTGCAAAGGAGAGTCGACCTGTCTATTTGATGGTTTGCAAAGGAGAGTCAGCTCATCTCTTTGATGGTCTGCAAAAGAGAGTCAGCTTATCTCTTTGATGGTTTGCAAAGGAGAGTCAGCTTATCTCTCTGATGGTTTGTAAAGGTTTGATATTTGATTCAAGATGAAACAATACAAATTAAAGAACTCCTCATTTTGTTACATAGACATTAATACAAGCAGTCACATTCTGTTTGATAGCCATTAATCCAAGTAGTCACTTTCTGTTTCATAGCCATTAATCCAAGTAGTCACTTTCTGTTTGATAGCCATTAATACAAGCAGTCACAAGCAGTCAATTTCTGTTTGATAGCCATTTAAATATACAAGCTATCTCAATCAGTCACATTCTGTTTGATAGCTATTAATACAAGCAGTCACAAGCAGTCACATTCTGTTTGATAGCTATTAATACAAGCAGTCATAAGCAATCTCATTCTCTTTGATAGCCATTAATACAAGCAGTCACATGCAGTCAATTTCTGTTTGATAGCCATTAAAATATACAAGCAGTCACATTCTGTTTGATAGCCATTAATACAAGCAGTCTCATTCTGTTTGATAGTCATTAATACAAGCAGTCACATTATGTTTGATAGCCATTAAAATATACAAGCAGTCACAAGCAGTCACATTTTGATAGCCATTAATACAAGCAGTCATATGCAGTCAATTTCTGTTTGATTCCATGGCATGTAACAATCTTGAAATCTGAGATGTTTCTTTGTAACACTGGTCAAACTTCACTGAGAACAAAAATGATACTTAAAATTGTTAATTGGTTCTAGTTTTAGAAGTATGATACTGGGTCAATATATACGACCCTTGATTTGGGACTGGCAGAAGATAAGTGAGTTATAAAGGGAAGGGATAACAATTCAAACAAGAAATGACTAAAATACATCTTTGACTGAACCTATCTATGACTGGGTTCAGACAGTACTTGCTTTTTAAGCAAAACTGTGAATGATGTAATCTGATGCCGGTATTGCATCATACATGATATATGAATTGCATCATGTTATTTCTAGAAGTCATGGATGATGCAATCGTAACTAAGCTTACATCACTCTGCTGAAAAAATTGCCCTATATCATCTCTAGAAATCATACGGTGCCGTGCTCTCTTATTTGTCAGTGTTTGATTTTGAAAAGGGACACAATCCTGTTTAGCCAAAGTGAGCAGAGATGCATCGTACTTGTGTGAACAATGCAGATATCCTCTGCTGTTTGTGGTGAAGTGACTTTTGCATTACAAAAGTGCAGTATAACCACTATGGTTAAGAAAATCCTATCACCATTATTTTGGCTGCAAAACTGGAGATAAGGTCAGGAGGAGGGACCCACATATATGCTGCATATCTTGTGTAACAAATCTTGCCAGTGGTTGAACAGGAAAAGGAAATATATGCCTTTTGCAGTGCCATAAATGATTTGGAGACAGCCAACAAATCAAATCAGCAACTGTTACTTTTGCATGGTGCCACCAGTTGGGAAAGGTGTTTCAAAGAAGAAAAAGTAAACATTCCATCAACTATATGCCCAGTTTTCCACGGAGAATATCTGCCAGTTCCTGATGCACCATAATCATTCTCACTTGAGTCAGAAGAGAAAGAGGAAGATGATGATACTTCTAGTCCTGAACCATCAATGTCACATGACCCATATTTTCTCCCATCCTCCTCCTCTGAATCACACCTCACAATACAAGGTGAACTGCATGACCTCGTCAGGGATTTGGAACTATCCAAAAGTAAGATAGAGCTGTTGGGCTCCAGACTACAGCAGTGGAATCTCCTGGTAGGTGATTTAGGGTTTCCATGTTCTGTGACAATCAAAAGGATCTTGTCCCATTCTTCTTTATGTAAGGTGATCTTATAGCATGCAACAACATTGGTGGTGTGATGGCAGCCCTCAACATTGTTCACGATCCACATGTATGGAGACTGTTCATTAATTCATCGACAATGAGTTTCAAATCTGTTTAGCTGCATAATGGCAATGTTTTGCCATCAATTACAGTTGGTCATGCAGTCCATATGAAGGAATCCTATGAAAACATGAAACAACTTTTGAGGTGCATAAACTATGACCAACATCAGTGACAGCTTTGTGGCGATTTGAAGGTTCTTGCTCTCTTGCTTGGTTTGCAGACTGGATACACAAGGTTCTGTTGTTTTCTCTGTGAATATGATAATTGTGCGAGAGATTTCCACTAAATCAAGAGAGACATGCCCACTTTGACAGTCATTAGAGCCTTGGAAGAAAATTGTTCAGCATCCACCACTTCTTGAATCAAGGAACATTTTGCTACCACCCTTGCACATCAAGCTGGGTCTGATGAAGAACTTTGTCAAGGCCATGGACAAAGCAACAAGCAGCTTTCAAGTACTTCCATGAAATAATTCCAAGGTTAAGTGAAGCTAAAATAAAGGAAGGTGTCTTTGTTGGTCCTCAGATTCGTGAACTTCTTCAAGATGATACATTTGACAATGCACTGTGTGGCAAGGAAAAGACAGCATGGAAAGTCTTTCAGTTAGTGGCAACACCTTCTCTCGGAAAAACAACAAAGCAGACAACAACAGGGAGTTGGTGGAAAACCTCAAGGCATACAAAAACCTGGTTACAACTGTCACTAAAGGTACTTTTTGCCTTCTTATCTCGACTTTTTCCCACCGAACTGCAGAGCAGTGAGCAACGAGAATGGCTGGTGATTTCACCATGAAATTGCAACAATGAAGAAATGCTATCAGGGCAAATGGAGCCCACCAGTGCTAGCAGACTATTGCTGGACAGTGACAAGAGATGCTCCATTTAATGATTAAAAGAGACAAGCCAAGAAGCGCAGAGTAGTCACTGAATAAGGACTGCAATTTAACTATGTACTTATATATATAGAATAGTTTTCTGCCTTTTGTTTCATAATAAATTTTATTTATATAAACTCTTTTACTGTTTTTTAAAGTATTACATAAATAGGTCAGGTGAAATATTATCATGTAAAACAACCATAAACACACGAACAGACCCAGGCTTACAATATATGATTAAAATTCTACTATCTACACAATATACACAGAATTTTTTTTAAAAACTTAAACATCTTTGAAGCATTAGCCAATCAGTTGTTTTAATAGTCATATTTGAATTCAGCACATTAAAACTGATAATAAATAGCACATTTTATCTCAGAAGCTGATGACTTCTAAAATATTGTAGACTAATGTAACCAGAATGTATTTTTTGTATACCACCGGTGCTTTAGGCTTGATCAAAACAAATTAATAACCACATGATTGAGTATTTGCTGGGGGACCAGCTTGGTTTGGATTTTGCCAGTTTCTATTTATAGATGATTGCAAGTCATAGAGATGCTCCCAGAATTTTATCATATGGAAGAATATTTCCCCTTGTCACAAAAAATAAGGGGAGGAAGAAACAGTTATAATAGTTCAATGTTTACACAACACTTTGAAAATTGTCCCTCTTTCTTCCTGATTCAATCTGTAAGACCTCTATTAAAATAAAAAAATTGTTAAAGCTGTGGCCTCTAGTTTTATAAGCATGGGTTGATGCCATCTGTTTGGTCAGCCCAGCAGGTACATTGATTTGTTTTTAATGCCATTTATTGGTTCAAAATCACTCACTGACATCCCCATTAACATTTTCCCAGCTCCTATTATCTGATATACTTCCTAACTTAAAATAAAAATAAATTGCCTTCATTACCGTGAACAGCCAGTATCTACCAAACCTAAAAGTCACCTAAAAGTGAACAACACTTGGAATCAGTCATTTTGTTTTTTTCTATATAGCCCACATCAAAAATGTGTATTTGTAAAACTGCCTTGGGTCCAAACATCAACAAAATGCTTGTTACAGGGCCCAATGTACCAATCACATCCTACTTTAAAAATAGTTCAGAATGATCTGATTCACAATATCACATACTATGCTAATTCCCCACATCTTACAACAAAAACAATGAAACTTGAGCAGTGTATCCCGCAGGGGTGTAAAACTGAGGGTATAAAAAAAGCAACCTTGGTGTCAGAACTGGGGGTCAAATAATAACTATGGGGGTCAAAAATGTACTGACAAATTTTCATCTGACCCGAACATTTTGAGCTTGAAACAGGATATTGCAACTTGCACAACATATTCTCCCTCTCTCTCTCTCTCTCTCTCTCTAAAAATACAAACAAACCAACACACACAATTAACAAACAAATGCATTGTCCATTCAAAGAATAATTTTATTAGTTCATTTTCCTTTTAGTTTAAAGTCATACTTTTAAAGTCTCCTTATCTTTTTGTAGCAGTATTAAAGACCAACACATTACATACAAGCCACCACAAAAGCCAAATAAATCTTTTAAACCAAATGGCAGTTAATTTAATGCCCATCATAAAATGTGTACCATCATCGGTTTCATTGTACTTCGTCCTAGAACACATTTAACCAACATACTAAGAGGCTTCTTTTTAATAAGTTACACTTGAACTTTTAGATCTTTCTTTTATTGCAGCAAAGTTATAAAACAACAAAATCTGCAAAGACCCCCTGATTTTGTAATAAAAAATAATGCATTTGCCTCTGCAAGTTTACTGATTTCTTTCCTGTGAAAGGATGTTTTGGGTGATAACGTGTTCTCCAGATATCTTGTGGTGAATAAGGGCAATTTTTTAAAAATTCTTAAACTCCTTTCATGAAAAGAGTATTCACTTTTGCAGTCTTCGCAATCACATGATCAGAAGTCACACAGGTAATCTAGTTCTACATGTAAGACCTGAATGCTGGTATTTATGTTTCAGGCATCTATGTCATACTGCCCATTTAACGGCACTGTATAGTGTGTTCCAATGTCGTTTAACATCAGAACTACAAGTTAAAATTTCAGGAATATCTCGCACACTTGGCAGCACATATCGGCACTTTTCTACAAATTCATGTTATAATGTTTAGTCAGACTAATTACTCTGATGTCTTTTTCCTACTAAATTTAAATTCCCACACAAGCAAATGGACATGTTTTCAAGTTCCTTTGGCCTACGTTTCAGCTGGCTGGAATACATTGAAGCCGATAATACCGAAATCGGTAAAAAAAAGATCATAAGAATCTTAAACAAAACGAAGCTATCAAAACACTTTCTTCAATATAAATTTATTTGTATTCATTTTGTTAAA
Source organism: Sinohyriopsis cumingii (assembly GCA_028554795.2). Classification (NCBI taxonomy): domain Eukaryota; kingdom Metazoa; phylum Mollusca; class Bivalvia; order Unionida; family Unionidae; genus Sinohyriopsis; species Sinohyriopsis cumingii. Next base: position 99,197,592 of record CM068824.1, read on the forward strand.
GAAGTATACTTCAACTTAACCCAATTCAGCATTCCTGGTTTCCATTACATTCCAGCCAACTGAAATGTAGGCCAACAAAACTTGAAAACATGTCCATTTCTTTTGTGAGAATTTGAATTTATTAGAGAAAAGACATCAGAGTTAGTAAAGCCTGACTAAAACATTGTCACTTTACTTTATAGAAAAGCATCATTATTGGCTGCCAGTTGTGTGAGATATTCCTGAAAATTTGACTTTCGTTACGATGTTAGTTGACATCAAAACACAGCATACAGTGCCGTTATTTAGGCAGCAAGACCTAGACGCCCAAAACTTATTACCGCGCCAAGGTCTTACATGTAGGACTAACCAGTAATCCCAATGGATGTGCCATATTCCAGGCAAGGGAATTATTGTCATTCTTTTCATTAAAGTTAGATCCATGGTTACACTTTTTGTATTCTGCTTATTTCACTTTCTTGGCTAATGATTCACAATGCATGCCATTTTAATCTGGAGATCACTTTCTAGTGCAACAAGCATTGAGGTTAAATATCTGGACGACATCTTGCCGAGCTCGATGGGAATCGTGTGAGAGCTCGAGATTAGGGGAAGCTGCTCTGTCATAGCATTGCCTATGCAAGTCTGCTTCCCTGTTTCGTATGCTCCCTGCGTTGCACTCCACTATACGAACAGTGGAGTGCAATACAGGGAGCATAAGAAACAGGGAACCAGCATATGCCTATGCTCAAAGTATACACGATGACATCCCTCAACCAAAGCACTGGATATTAAATAAATCCTAATCGCATTTTGCGAATCCTTTGCATCAAAAAAACACATGGCTACAAAACATGTGCATCAGTTTTCAATAGCATGCATCCCTGATTCAAAAATGTGCGTAAATGGAGGAAAACACTGCTTAAGTCCACATCTCTGTGATGTATCTGTATCTAATCCATCTACTGTAAAGTCAGAGAATTCATCCTCATTGTCTAATAACGTTCTGGAATCCTTCATCATTTAAAATTGTCATCTAAGCATCATAAATATTGTGTGATTTAATTTCATCAGATTTAACATCATATGCAGGTGTTTATGTCAAGACTTAGCTTGCGACCTGTAAGTAACATTTTGATCATAGTCTGTGAAACATATTGAAGTCTGCAACTGAACAATAATACATTGCGCAGCAAAATCAGATAGTTCAAATAACCAGTCCCCTGTTACTTGACACTGCAGAGCAAGGATAAAACTCATGGCTCAATCAAAATGTTGTCACATGGGAAAGAAGGAGGGTGCTACCTTTACAAGTCAAAAGATTAAAGTCAAACATTCTCAGGAAGTTGTGAAACTCTACATGGCACTAAACAAGTTCATGTTTTGAATTTGTGGTTCAATCAAAAGTACTGTGAACTTGAAAATAGAGTGCTACCTTTACAGGTCATGAGCTTATCAAGCCACGTTCTCTGGCAGAAAACTTGGGAAATATAACTTGGAAATAAAATTTAACATACGGAGAAAAAAAAATACAAAACTTTTATTGTATCAAACTGAGTGTTTATAAAGCAAACCACAAATATTCACATAAATGTTGTTAGGATTATGAAAATGGAAGCACTATCTGGTTGCTGATTTTTGTCTGTAGTCAAAATTGTTTGTTCAAGAAAAATAACCCAAGAGAATTTTTTTATTTTCATGTAAATCTGCAACACTATGATCTATCCAGAAATCCTGTTAGATATCTTAATGCTTAACATTGTTACTGTGACAACATTACAAATATTGAGTGGGTGAAAACCTGTATATGGTCCATGATAATATATATACTTACAACTCCCTGTTCTTCAACAGTTGAGGTCTTCTCAGTAACAGACAGTTTTCTTTCATCACTCACCAGAACATCAGGAACTGTGTGTGCTCCTACACCAAAAAGCAAATGTCAGCTTTACTGATAGGACCCATTTGAAAGGATATATTAAAATATGTGCAAACCAAAGTCTGCAGTCAAATTAATCTGTGATAGCCTGAGAATGGAATATTTCTTTCTACAACCATCCTTTAATTCGAAGGACCTCCAAGATGATTATTGTATATGCACATAAAGAATATTTCAATTATGTTCCTTTCTCAGAGTGTGAATTCGAAATTGACTGATACGCATCATTTAGAACATATTGAAAACAATAAAGTTTTGAAATTTTCCCAATCTGTATCATTAAAATGAAACATCCAGGTTAGTTTGTCTATCCTTACATATGTCATACATGATTTATTATTAGACTTGTCGACTAAGGAAAGTAATATCACCAATTCTCAAACCTGAAAAGGTATACATGGGTGGGTGATCTCGAATTAAAAACAAAGTCAATACAAAAAGATACTGACCGCTCTAATGGCCGGAAAGAATACTGAAATAGTTAAAGATAAGACCATTTAAACCATTTCTTCCCTTTCTCTGCACAGTATTGAAACCATATTTGATAAATTTCAGCGATAACAAGATTTTCAATTTAACTGCTGTAGTGGACATACGAGATGTTAGTTTGGCATCAATCTCATTTGTGACCAACAAATCATAAGAAGTCTTATGGTGGAACCCCATGTTTAAGAATTCTTTGACCAGTGACCATTGTTAGATTACCAGTTAACTGTGTTTAATGACTGGTGATTGGTACTCTACAACTGGCATCAGAGTGATGCCGATCTGATTGCAGAGGTCTCATCACAACCATAGTGATGAGATTACACTTTTCTTTATCAGAAAGACATGATGCAACTGCTACCCACACTGGGAAGTCTTCGCTAGGTGCTGCTCACCCATAATAGGAAGGTGTCAATCAACTCCATGATTATGAAGCTATGGTTCCTTCAGGAATGATCTACTCTTACGGGCATATACCAATCTTGGCCCAGAGGGAATTACTTCTCCTACATGTCAAAAACCAATATCCTTCTAGGATTGAAAAGTGAATGATCTTGTACCTCCTGGGTTCAAAGAGTCATAGTCCAAGTATAGTAGGATTCAGAACAGTTTGACTCCACGGACACATTATGATCTCTAACAATGAGAAAGATCACACACTCTCCTGGGATGGGACAGAAGATGCCACACCCTCCTGCATCTGATGGGATAACCAGAAACAAAAGCTTTTCATCCTTCAAGTACACCTATTTTTCGTTAGGTTCATAACTTGAAACAGATACAAAGGAAAAATAAATAATTGGCCATGGACAAACTAAGTATATGATAAACAGGTAAAGTGATTGCATCCCCCGATGACATCTAACCAGAAAAGGTAGTTGTTATTTTCCAGTATCAGAATGAAGTGGCACTGGAAATTGCAGAAATATCACCATATCACACAGAACGACAATTATACATCCCTATACAATGTATGTTACGGTAATTATTATATTTAATTTTCACAAAGAAGTGTAACTTGTAAAACTAAACTTCTAGGCATCACCAAAAACGGAAGCTTAATTTGCTTGCCCAATCACTGAGAAGGGAACTCGATTTAAACTAAAAAGTAATGCTTACTTGATATGGTGAAATACAGCATGGCACAAGAGTCTCCTCAGTTATATCAAGACAGCATGGCATGACATACTCCACAATTCTAATAACACAGAATGACACAACAAAACTTCACAATTCATTCACGAAGCACAACAAACTCCTCAATTCCATCGACAGCATAGCCCAATAAACTCCAAAAATCTATCAGGACAGAATGGCACAACAAACTCCCCATTCTATCAATACAGACTGGCACAACAAATGCCCCAATTCTATTGAGACAGCATGGCACAACAAACTCCACAAATCTATCAGGACAGCATCGCCCTAGAAACTCCACAAATCTATCAATACAGAATGGCACAAAAATTCCCCAATTCTATCAATACAGAATGGCACAACAAACTCCGCAATTCTTTTAAGATATTGCTTGGTTAGCATAGATTTGGGGTGTGTGCGAGGCCTGGGCCTGACGTCCCGCTTGCCAAAGGAAAGTGAAGCATCTCTCATAGCCTCTCCTTCCCAGGTGTAATGATCGCCGCAGGACCACTGTCTCGCTCTGCGGGGCAGGAGGTTACTTACATATGGTCTCTCCTACACTATTGTGTCCACAGCAGCACCTTCACGCAGGTCCCCTGTTTTAACAGAGCCTGCTGTGTGGTGCGACCGAGTGCCCAGCGGTATAACTGGGTGGGCAGACTAGGCTCGTTAGCCTTGGCAGGCAACCATTTCTAAGAGAAGGGAAACTCTGACTCCAAACCCGGGCAGATGAAGCTCTTTAGCCTTGTCAGGCAGTTCATCTAGGAGAAGGAAACTCTGATTCAAAACCCACCAAGTCTCATCCATTGGATTATGGCTCCACGGCCTTGTGGATATCTTTGGGAGAAGGAAAGGCTACGGGAGTAAACCCAGACAGAAAATCCGGAGTGGAGCCCGTAAGGCGGCTGGGGGTCGATTATGACTTCCTTCTGGCAGCTCCTACATCCAGACTGGTGCCAAATGTCATGCTCAGCATTCCTTTGGACTTCACCAGCAAGGACGAGAGGGGATCCTGACGTATGGGCAGCCCACGATCTCCATACTCCACGCCCAGGCTTGCGCCCTGGAGAAGACACTCCAGTCTCGCTACTGAGTTTACGGGTTATAAGTCCCACCCGATTCGTGTAGGGAAGGGGCGCCACGGGTCAGCTTTGACGGTGGGAGGGATCATCGTGTCCCACTGGCCAACTATCGCCCGCCTCAATCTGGGCAGCCCCTGGTCAATAAGGTGTTGACCCGCCATCGTATGCCTGCTCCATTTGGTGTCTGGAGTTCAGAGTGTTGTTTAGCATGACAAGCAGATAGTAATTCCACACCAGACAAAAGAAACAAGAAACCAATAAAGAAGACTCCAGCTCTTCGATTTGCAAGCTGGAATGTGCGCACCATGTATACAGGCATCTCTGACGACCTCAGAGAAGTGGACGACACCAGAAAGACAGCAATCATTGATAGAGAACTCACCAGACTAAATATCAGCATAGTTGCCCTCCAGGAAACCAGGCTCGCCTCTAGTGTCTCCCTCAGAAAGGAAAACTACACCTTCTTCTGGAAGGGTCGAGAACCTGAGGAGCCCCGCCAGCACGGTGTGGTCTTCACCATCAAAAACAATATCCTGGCCTCGGTTGAATCTCCCATAGGGGCACTGAGCATCTCTTGTCCATCCGCCTCACCACTGTTTCAGGTCCTGTCAACATCATCAGTGCCTATGCCCCAACCCTCATTTCGTCAGAAGACGCAAAGGATAGTTCTATGGGCAACTGGACGAACAGATCAAAGGAAGCCCCAAAAACGAACCACTATTCCTCCTCGGCGACTTTAATGCCAGAGTAGGTGCGGACCACGAGTCATGGCCTACCTGTCTCAGATATCATGGCAGTGGAAAGACCAATGAAAACGGTCAGAGACTGCTGTAGCTATACACCTACCATGGCCTGTGCATCACAAACACCTTCTTCAAGTGTAAGCCACAACACAAAGTGTCATGGAAACACCCCAGATCTCATCACTGGCACCAACTCGACTTGGTCATCACTAGGCGCTCTGCTCTTAACAGCGTCCTCTCCCCAGGACCTACCACAGTGCAGACTGTGACTCCGACCATGCCCTAGTGAACAGCAGAGTGCAACTGCAGCCACACACACTACACCGCTCAAAACCAAAAGGACGTCCTCGCATAAACACTGCGCCGATGTCAGTCCCCGCCAAGGTGGCGGAGTATGTGTCCGCCCTGGACAAGGCTCTCCAGGACCTGCCTGAGCACAACGCTACAGCAAAGTGGAACGCCATGAAGGGTGTCATCTACAGTACAGCTATGTCAACATTTGGCAAGAAGGAACGACCCAGCCAGGGCTGGTTCAACCCACACCTATCAAGGATGGAACCAAAAATCGAGGAGAAACGAAAAGCCTTCATATCTTACAAAAAATGCCCCAATGAACGGACACTTGCTGCTCTCAGAAGTGCCAGAATATGCACCCAACGCATCGCTAGACAGTGTGCAAACGAGTACTGGCAACAACTGTGTGAAGGGATCCAGCGCAGTGCCGAGTCCGGACACATCCAAGGTATGTACACTGGCATCAAGAAGACTCTAGGCCTTACAGTGAAAGGTGTCACTCCCCTGAAATCTCTGATGGGAGAGAAGATCACAGACCGTGGGCAAAAGATGGCCAGATGGGTGGAGCACTACTCAGAGCTATACTCCCTAGAAATGTCAGTCACTGATGCAGCCCTCAGCAGCATAAAGAATCTTTCCATAATGGAAGAGCTCGACAAAGTGCCAACTTTAAATGAGCTCAGCAAAGCAATCGACTCCCTTCCAAACGACAAAAATAAGGTAGTGACAGCATTCCCCCCAAAGCTATCAAACGTGGGAAACCAACATTGAATAAACCACTGCATGAGCTACTTTGCCTCTGCTGGGAGGAAGGAGTAGTCCCCGAAGACATGCGGGATGCCACAATTGTGACCCTTTACAAAAACAAGGGCGACTGCGGTGACTGTATTAGTTACGTTCTTGAGTATCGTTGGTAAAGTGTACGCCCGCATCATACTCAACAGGCTGCAGTTGGCTGACGGACCGTGTGTACCCAGAATCCCAGTGCGGCTTCAGAGCTGGCAGGTCGACGACGGACATTATCTTCTTCCTATGACAACTCCAAGAGAAGAGGAGAGAGCAAGGTCAACCACTCTACATGATGTTCATCGACCTCACCAAGGCCTTTGACTTGGTCAACAGGAAGGGCCTTTTTGAACTTCTGAGTAAGATCGGTTGCCCCCCAAAACTCCTCAGCATGCTAATCTCTTTCCATGCAGATATGAAGGGAACAGTCCTGTATGATGGATCCTCCTCAACCTCCTTCCCAATTAACAGAGCCCTGAAGCAGGGCTGCGTGCTGCCACCAACACTTTTTGGGATCTTCTTCTCCCTGCTCCTGTCCTATGCCTTTGACACGTCCATGGATGGCATATATCTACACACCAGATCCGACGGAATTCTGTTCAACCTGGCACGACTGCGCTCAAAGACCAAAGTGAGAGCTGTGCTCATCAGGGAGATGCTTTTTGCAGATGACGCAGCTCTTGTGACCCACACCGAGGAAGCATTCCAGAGACTGGGAGACCGTTTTGCTTATGCCTGCAGCATGCAAGTACCCCCAGCATGTACTCCCTGGTGAGCAAACGCCGCCTTTGATGGCTGGGACACGTCCGACTCATGGAGGATGGAAGGCTGCCAAAGGATATTCTATATGGGCAGCTGGCCACTGGCATGAGAAGAGTCGGCCGTCCCTCATTCCGTTTCAAGGATGTATGCAAGAGGGACATGAAGGCATGCAACTTTTCACCCGATGGCTGGGAAGAGCTGGCCGAAGAACAAGGCACCTGGAGACTGATGGCAAACAATGGCATATCAGTCGCTGATGCGATGAGAGGCCAGTTGGCGGCAGAGAAACGAAAAAGAAAGAAGAACACAGCAGCAACCACAGTAACGCAGATTTTCCCAGTATGTCTGCACCAACTGCAATAGGGACTGTCACTCACGTATAGGCCTGCACAGCCACAGCAGACAATGCCAACAGAGACAGACAACACCTCAAGGGCGTATTCGCATTGTCTTTTGAGACTAAATCGCCAATGATGGCACAATAAACTCAACAATTCTATCAAGACATTATAGCATAATAAACCCCATTAACACATTGAGACAGCATAGTACCACAAACTCCACAATTATATCAAGACAGCATAGTACAACAACTCCACAATTTTATCAATACAGAGTGGCACAATAAATTCTACAGTCCTATCAAGACAGCATGATACAACAAACTCCTCAGTTCTGTTAAGACGGCGTACTACAACAAATTCCACAATTATATCAGACAATCTACACAGCTCTATTATGACTGAACAGTCAAGAAATGCACAAGTACTGATGGGATTATAACCTATTCAATTTGGAAAATAAGATTAAATTGTCAAAATAAGCATTTCTAAACACATAATAAAGGCAATTTTCCAAAGAAACAAATGCATACATCTCCCAAATAAAATAAATGTAAAATAATAAATACTTAATTTATCTGATGAGGGTATAACAGTATAATATACTATTCTCCTGAGACCTTCAGAATGAACAACAATTGTAAATACAAGAAAAATGGAAAATATTAAACATAAAGCTTAATTAAATACATTTTTAATTATAAAATGGAATGTATTAACAACATAAATTGTAATGCATGTATTTACAATGAAAACTGGTCATATTTTATTCTGAATACATTTAAATTTGTTTTTGATCTGATTGCATTGGAAAGTTTATTCCATAGAATAACACCATTATCAGCAAATGATTGCTTAAAAGTATTGGCTTTTCGTGCAATGATCATTTAAAAATGTCAGTTTAAGTCACTTAGTACCGTTCGTCCTTTACCTTGAACATTAATATGGACTTTTTGTAGGCTGGTCTGTATTAAATGTTTTCCAATTTAATTTGTAAAAGTAGATTTCTGGATGATGTATCAAATGTTCAATTTAGGATAATTCTTGCTGCCCTTTTAAAAGTTGGTCAATTATTTTAATATAACTATCAGTTGTGCTTATCCAAATGGATCTGTGCAGCAGTAATCCAAAAGAGGAAGAATAAATGCACTGTAATATAATGTCCTATGGTTGAGTTGTAAATGACATTTTATTCACAGTAAAAGGTAAAGTCTTGAGATTACTACATAACAAATGTGCTTCAATTGCTTACACCAATATAGATTCTTATCAATATTAGTTTTCTGGGCCAATATTTTTAATCCCACATCGACCTATACAGTATAACATCAGAATGGACTGTGTTCCTGTTTCGTCTAGAACTTGTCATACCAATGGGCAGAAATAATTATGATCTTGGGTGAGGGGACACATTTGCTAGAAGGGTATGCAATGCAATAGTAATTTAAAATGTATTACTGATATCAAAACAAATTGTTGGTGATGCACATCATTATGTCAGATCATCACCACTTTAATCTAGGACCAACTAAACACCACAAGACAAAACATATTTTGTCAGAACCCCATATTAATATTTTACCATTCAGGATGACAATAACAAGATTTTCAGGCTCTTCTAATATAGGGTCAGTTTCAATTTTTTTAAAACAATGATTAGGCTCCACTAGTAATTAATATGATCACTAACATAGTATGATCATTAACACCTACTGATACCAACAATTTAAAATATACACCATTCACAATATACATATGTTTTAAAGAAAAGTATTGGATTCACCATTATAATATAATATATCCAATAGGTCTAAATTCAAACATTTTATATAACATTCATTAATATATAAATTTGAATATATATCACATTATCTATTCATGTGTTCTTGTTTATAATGATAATACTATATTTTGCCCTGTAACAAAAATTATATAATTTTTATTTTTATTTGCATAATATTGATAGTAATAATAAGTATTTTACAAAATAAATAATTATGTTATAAGTTCATCATGTGTAATTATTTATAACCATGTTATTAAAAATAGTCTTACAATAATGATTTATCACTTTTTCAATCTTTAAGTTTATTCTATAAATTAGATAAATCCTTCAAGGATTTTGCACAAGAACCATACTCACAAAACATAGCTCAAAGATATTGTGCTACCCAATCCCCACCTGACTTACATCCAAATTGATATCGCACAGTAATATGAACAACACCTCCACTGAAATTCAAGTGGACATCACAAGATAGTATGGTAGGTACTGGCAGCCTCCCTTAAGATGTGTAGCACTTTCAACAGAGCTCCATAACACTGTCAACACTCCTCGAACTTAAATTAAAGTGGGCATCACACTATAATATGGACAACACTCCTGCTTAAATTCAAATGGCCATTACAATATAATATGGACAAGACTCCCACTTAAATTCAAATGGCCATTACAATATACTATGGCCAAGACTCCCACTTAAATTCAAATGGCCATTACAATATACTATGGACAAGACTCCCACTTAAATTAAAATGGCCATTATAATATACTATGGACAAGACTCCCATTTAGATTCAAATGGCCATTACAATATACTATGGACAAGACTCCCACTTAAATTCAAATGGACATGACAATTTACTATGGACAAGACTCCAGCTTGATGAATTACAATATACTATGGCCAAGACTCCCACTTAAATTCAAATGACCATTACAATATACTATGGACAAGACTCCCACTTAAATTCAAATGGCCATTACAATATACTATGGACAAGACTCCCACTTAAATTAAAATGGCCAATTATAATATACTATGGACAAGACTCCCACTTAAATTCAAATGTTTATTACAATATACTATGGACAAGACTCCCACTTAAATTAAAATGGCCATTACAATATTCTTACGACAATGTGGGTACACATGCTTGATTCGTGTAATTTTGCCAGAAACTGTGTACAGTGTATTCAAACCAGAAATCTATGAAACAAGTACACTAATGTGCTTCCAACCCTTAGTTCGACAATCTGTTACAAAATGGAGCCCTTAGAATGTTCACTAACAAATACTGATGGATGGAAGACAGGCACGGTACAATGTACAAAAGATACAGGCCTTCATCAAAGTGATATATGTTCAAATATATATATATATATATATATATATATATATATATATATATATATATATATATATATATATATATATATATATATATATATATATATATATATAAATTATAAATGAAACTATTTTTTTGTCCAAACCCTACCTTGACTGTGTTTTTTGGCAAGTTTCTTTTGGGAGCGACCAAGACCCAAAGAATGCATCAACCTACTTATCAAACCACGATGTTCTGAAACACAAAATAAAAACAATTAGATTGGACTGTCTCGTAAAACTTCATTCTATATGTGTAGTAGATTGCTGCTAAAAACCTGATACCAAACCAATGTAGCATCCATAACAAAAGCATGAACAGCATTAACATCTCCCATACCCAGTCAAAGAAAATAAACACTCACATAACAAAGCTAACTTTCAATGTCCACACACACACACACACACACACACACACACAATTTGTATGGGAAACAGAAACAACTAAAGTCTGTCACAAACAGGACAGACTTTACCATGGACATGAGTTATCTACATGATTGAGGACTTTTTTGAAGAGCTGTAAAATTCCCAACTTTCCAGAGTGAACATCTATAGTATTTTACATAATATGATGCCACTCTTTAATACGAGTGAATGTGTTTGATTGCTATCTAGATGCACATTAAATTGCATCCCCGAGGGATATGTAGTTTATTTGGAACTTTCTCAGAAAGCTTATGTACTAACTTTGCTATTTCATAACTTGCACGTTTTCACTCCTAAAATAAATTCATCTAGTTCATCCTGCTATAGATATAATACTTTTCTAATACACGGAGTGTGTAAAGTACAATTTCCTGACAATTTTGATGTAAAAATAGCAGTGTAAACCATGAAACCTATTTGCTTCATAGAAAAGCTTACCTGCTGATGCATGTATCAATACACAACAACGATCAGCTGGAAGTTAGATGTTAACATGTTTAATGCAAGCCTAATTTGTTTCATAATAAAAACAGCAATTCTTAAAATAAAGTGTATACATAAACTCTGTGAACTATACTGGTTTTTATATATTTCCCAGCATCTGTCTGTGACAGCATATTGTAAAAGTCACACTTCTTGTAGGCAATTTCGACATCAACTATTTCAGTAATCGGATGTCATTTTTTAGAATTTGATTCTACATACCTTTAAATGGCACATATTGACTTCATTTGGATTCTTATACATCCACATTCCTTTGTAAGGTCATTATTAAGACGCCCCAAGAAGTGCATATGGCAAAAATCAATGTACATAGACAGTTTATCAAACTGAATGAAATGAACCTAAAGGTGTGATCCAGCACAATCCAGATTTAATATCACATGCTGTGATGTCACAATGAAAGCTATGCATACTGATTAACAAATTCATACTACCCTATATTGTGATGATTCCACCAGACGTGCGTTTTTATTGACTCAAGTTCAGTATATGGCCACCATTGTAAAGAACTATAGAGTTCGATAAAAAAAAATTGATGACAGTTAAGGTGCAGAGCATTCAATAATCAGGATTGAATAGATTTAGTGTTAAATGTTTTTAAAAAAAACAATTTATATTTAATTTAAAATGAGTAGATGCGCATACATTACCCTTGTTTCTTTTACAGACCTGCCAACCCTGACGAGACAGTTTGACCAGTTTTCAGTAAGGTGTAACAAAATATAATAAACTGCTATTGTAAAACTGGAAAACGTATTTAAGTTCTGTATTCGAAACGTGCAGTGATGGTAAACATTAAGTTCAACTGAAAAGTTTGTAAAGTACACATAGATCTTATTTACCGCTAGTACAGTTTGATCATGCAGTCGCATTGCATGAAAAATATGAGCAAGTTAAAGCATCTGAGGTACTGCTGTAAAGTTAGTCTGGTTATCGGACTAATTCCACAAACTCTATTATGAAACATGGATCCAAATCAAACAGGGATGAATCAATTATCCAGATTTTTCAGGACGAATCATTTTCCATAGTTTTCCTTTTATGGCGTACGTCTGTATTTTAAGGGTCATTTCCGCAAGACTTGCGGCAAAATTGTAAGGGTTGGCAGGTCCGCTTTTACTAACGCTGAATTGGTTCAAAGGTCGATCTAATAGTGTGAAGGTTATAGGTTCGATTCCACCCATATTCATTACTTTTTTCTTCTCCTTTTATTTTATTATATTGAACAAATTTATAATTTCCATATTGTAACAGTATAAAGATTTCATATACAGTTGGAAAGGTGAGCTATTTGCTATTTTGTAAGAACAGATGCTAATCCTATAAATATATATATTGAATGTGTTATTAAAATTTTAACCGTGAATAAACACGTTACTGACTGTTTTTGTTGCATCATCTCCTGAAAGGTGTTTTTGTGCTCTGTGTGTGCCATTTTTGGCAAGAGCATCCTTTTTTTTGATGGCCTTAATACCGAATGCACTACACATTAATACATACACACACTGATGAATTCTTGCACAGTACCATCATAGCCCGGCTGTAGATTTTCCATAGAAATACAGGAAATAGAATCCATTTGGCTACAGATCACTCCAGAAAAAGCTAAGCCCTATTTAATAGGTTTTGTGTGACCCCCATCATCACATACTGATTGGTGTGAATATTTTGAACTTCAAGTAGATCAAATTTCAAAAGAAGATAAAGAATTTTACATTCTAGGCGATATAGAGACCTTTTCAATGATCAAATTAAAGTGAACTGGATGAATTTTATTGCTTCATTAGGTATGGAGCAACTAGTAAATGAACCCACCAGTGTAGCATCTACCTCTAAAACACTTATAGATCATATTTATACCAATACAAAAGAAAATGTTTTGGAAGTAATGGTTCCAAAGATTGGTATAAGTGACCACTTTGCAATTTTTCTAACACGTAAAGTCAATGGCAAAACAACAAAAAATAATACCCATAAATCCATTACTTAGATCCTTTCAAAACTTTGATACTGTTAAATTCCTAGAAGATCTGAAACAGATTCCATGGAATACAGTCCAAATCTTTGAAGATATTGATGATGTTTTAGATACTTGGACAGATCTGTTCATCAGTATAGTGAACAAGCATGCCCCTTTAAAAACACACAGGATAAAGAAAGACCACCAGCCAGGCTGGATCTCACCAGAAATGTTAGATGCAGTAAAGCAAAGAGACCAACTAAAATCAGTAGAAATCAAACTGAATATAGAGTTTGGAGGAATAAAGTTAATAAAATGATACATAAAGCCAAACAAGCGCACTATAAAAAAGTGCTTGATGAAAACCAAAATAATCCCAAAGCTATCTGGAAACTGTTTACAGGGTCTGGTGCAGGCAAATGTAAGAGTAAAGCTGAAATTTTATCCCTCAATCATGAGGGCATTTACACTGATAATCCAGCTGACATCTCAAATATGTTTAACAATTTTTTTGTTCGAATTGCTGAAAGACTTAAAGAACCCAGAACTTCATCTGATCATCTGGAACTCAAACATTTTTTGTGCTAAAAAACTACCAAACAACGTAAAGTTTGAAATTCCTGAAATAAGTCCCAAATTTGTGTTGAAATATATTTTAAAAATGGATGATTGTAAAGCTACAGGACTTGATATGATTGGACCAAGGCTACTAAAGGTAACTGCACATGCAATTGTTGAGGGCATAGCTTTCATTTGCAATGAAATTATTAGGTCTAATAAATTTCCACAAACATGGAAAACTGCCAAGGTTATACCATTGCATAAAGCATGAACAAAAGATGATGTAAATAACTATAGACCAATCTCTATCCTTCCTTGTCTTTCCAAATTATTAGAAAAACATGCACATGATTCTTTTCTCAACTGTTTAAACACTTATGATCTTATTCATGATAATCAGTCTGGTTTTCACCAGAATCACTCCTGTGAAACTGCACTTGTATCTTTGATTGATAAATGGCTGAAAGCATTAGATCATGGAGAAATGGTAGGCACTATTATGGTTGATTTTTGTAAAGCTTTTGATCTCGTAGACCATGAAATTTTGCTTGAAAAACAAAAAATCTATCAATGCAGTGAAAATTCCCTAAACTAGTTTACTTCTTACTTAACCGATACAGTGCAAAAAGTATCTTTAAATGGTCAACTTTCTAAATGTAAAAATATTAATTGTGGAGTACCACAAGGCTCTATCCTTGGGAAACTGTTATTCATACTATTTATCAACGATTTTACCTCTTATGATTGGAACTTCAATTTCTTCCACTAACCTTTATGCAGATAATACTATACTGTCTGAGATTGGTAAAACCAAAACAGTACTTGAAAATAACTTACAAGATGCTCTCAACAGACTTCAAGTATGGTGCAAGGAAAACAGTATGATCATAAATACAGAAAAAAATGAAAGCCCTACTAGTTACAACACAACAAAAACGAGCAAGGCTAGATAGCGACAAACTCCAGGTTCTATTTGTCAATGTCAGCCTCAATATGACCTCTCAAGATAGAATTATTGGTGTATTCATGGATAACAATCTTACTTGGTCTATTCACATTAAACATATTTCAAAAAAGGTTAACTCTTATCTTTGGCTACTGAGGAAAATCAAAACAAACATTCCTCTTCAGCATAGGGTCATCTTTTATAAAAGTTATACTCAGCCATATCTGGACTACTGTAATGTAATTTGGGGTAATACCTCTAATTCAAACATAACAACACTTTTAAGACTCCAAAAGAGGGCTTGCCATTTAATTCTAGATCAAAGTATAGACAATTTTCAGGATGCAATGAATAATATAAAGGTTTTAACAATACATGAAAGAATATTTCTTAGAAAGGCCAAATTGATGTATAAAGCATCCAGAAAAGGCATTCCTGTCTATCTAAGCAATATCTTTCACCAAAGAGATGCTCAGATGGCACTCCAAATTTAAGGTCTATAAGAAGAAAAAATTACATTATACCGAGGCCAAAGAAGGAATTGTTTAAAAAAAGTTTTAAATATTCTGGCCAACTGGAATGGAACAACATTCACAGTGACATATAAGGCAGGCTCCTAGGATTTCATCTTTTCACAATCAATGTCATTTTCATAGCTGAAGTTTTCAGTGCAGGATTATATTTTATGTTTTATATATGTTTATGTTTTCACTGATACCTGTGAATGTGTCCCAGGCTTGATACTTTGAATTTTAAAATTACTTCATGTTGTATATACTGTATATATTGTACATAACAGATAGAAGGCCTCATGGTAGATTAGTTCTGTAGCTAACTGAGTTACCTTCTCTAAATAAAGTCTTTATTATTATTATTATTATTATTATTATTATCATTATTATTATTATTATCATATTCCATGAAAAACGCTGGAAAATTCTAGCATGGAAAATGCCGGAGTATTTGGATTAATATTCCAGCCTCTGTCCAGGGTAGGCTGGAAAACCCTGGATAATTCTAGCATGGAAAATGCTGGACAATTCTAGCATGGAAAATGCTGGAGTATTTGGACCATTATTCCAGGCTATGTCCAGGGTAGGCTGGAAAACCCTGGACAATTCTAGCATGGAAAACATATACAATATTACATGTATGACTGGTAATTCAATTGTAAACAAGTATAGGAGCCCACGTGATACAATGATAGTCACTGGTTAGCACCGGCTTTTGGCACTAATTATTTAATCCTGGTATTGGTATAAACTGACAAATGTGTTAGAAGCTGCACAGTTGAAATTCATTATATAATTGTAATACAAAATAGTTGTTACAAGAATTGACCGATTTAATTTCTATAAATGTGAGAAGGTATATAAGGCCAAAAACAATGTTTCCTCTTGCACCAGTTTTAAAATTAGAGTAGGTATTTTTGTTTTTCAGAAACACACATACACACACACACACATATATAACTTTCAAAGCAACCAAATTTGTGCAATTTTATTTTAACAGCCATAACCTTGTAAGTGTCAGTCTTCGAAATGTTAACTCCAGTGATACATGTAAGCCCAAACACTAATCAAGGCCTGATTTCAGATTGCAATATACACTGATCAAGGCCTGATTTCAGATAGCAATCTACACTAATCAAGGCCTGATTTCAGATAGCAATCTACACTGATCAAGGTCTGATTTCAGATAGCAATCTATACTGATCAAAGCCTGATTTCAGATAACAATCTACACTGATCAAGGCCTGATTTCAGATAGCAATCTACACTGATCAACTTATCAAGGCCTGATTTCAGATCACAATCTACACTAATGAAGGCCTGATTTCAGATTGCAATCTACACTGATCAAGGCCTGATTTCAGATAGCAATATACACTGATCAGCTGATCAAGGCCTGATTTCAGATTGCAATCTACATTAATAAAGGTCTGATTTCAGATAACAATCTACACTGATCAAGGCCTGATCTCAGATAGCAATCTACACTGATCAGCTTATCAAAGCCTGATTTCAGATTGCAATCTACACTAATCAAGGCCTGATTTCAGATTGCAATCTACGCTAATTAAAAACTGATTTCAGAATGCAATCTACACTAATCAAGGCATGATTTCAGATTGCAATCTACACTGATCAAGGCCTGATTTCAGATAGCAATCTACACTGATCAAGGCCTGATTTCAGATAGCAATCTACACTGATCAGCTGATCAAGGCCTGATTTCAGATTGTAATCTACACTGATCAAGACCTGATTTGAGATAGCAATCTACACTGATCAGCTGATCAATGCCTGAGTTCAGATTGCAATCTAATCAATGCCTGATTTCAGATTGCAATCTAAACTAATCAAAGCCAAATTTCAGAAAAATGTGTTCCAGATGTCATCCAGTGTAATAGGTTAATGATTCTATATATCTGATAATACTGAATAGCAACAGGTCATGTCAGCTCAATATTGACAGAATACTGAATAGCAACAGGTCATGTCAGCTCATTACTGACAGAATACTGAATAGCAACAGGTCATATCAGCTCATTACTGACAGAATACTGAATAGCAACAGGTCATGTCAGCTCAATACTGACTGAATAGTGAATAGCAACAGGTCATGTCAGCTCAATACTGACAGAATACTGAATAGCAACAGGTCATGTCAGCTCAATACTAACAGAATAGTGAATAGCAACAGGTCATGTCAGCTCAATACTGACAGAATACTGAAAAGCAATAGGTCATATTGGCTCAATACTGGCAGAATACTGAACAGCAACAGGTCATGTCAGCTCAATAATGACAATCTGCCTGATTCATGTGGAAAAACTAAATATTAAAAAAAGTTAAAACTTTTAGCTTGCTTTTTATTCTTTAGGATTCTTTTTATGTATTCATGTCAGTGCCCTGTCATTGATTACATAAATGTATATTAGACCAACAGTACTGACACATTTAAAGATTCATTCTTTCCGATAGAGAGAAAGATGGAGACAGAGAAAGAAAAATATTCAAATGGGCCTAAATATGAAAATACAGGACCTGAATGAAAAAAAACAAGGGCAAATACTTCTTCCTAAATGTCACATGAAAGTATGTGCAGTTCCAATAGTGATTTTACCATTGGGTCAATGTAAGTTTTATCAACACTGTGATGACATCATTTTTCTCCCAGTGACATGTCTTGTCATCAAATACATAATAAAATTACAGTGTGTACTTTCCAATATAAACCAGAATACCAAACATGCAATACTGAAATAATGAATGTCTAAATGTTTTACAAACTACTGAATAACACTTTACTTTTCATATATTGGCCATATGCAACAAACTGGGGGTTTTGTACACCAATATGTCACATAAATGTACCTAATATGGGGAAACCATTCCAAATTTCAATTTGTTAGACAATAATGGTGGAAAACCTAAATTAATGGAGTCCTAAAGATGTAACAATATCGTGTAATTACACTTACTCTGTCTGTCTTCAGTATCCTCATGGAACGGTACATCTGAAGGCATTATTGTCTCTCTGTGTGACTGCCCTTTATCTACCTAGATGACAAACAAAAATAATTATTTCTGTCCGTACACTTGAATGCCCTTTATCTACCTAAATGACAAACACAATAAATCATTAATAAACTATGGCAAAGCTTCTCATGTAAATTTGAACAATTATTTCTGACATGGTCCTGGAGTCAACATCAACAATTTTAGTTTTGCACAAATAACTGATTTGTGGCACAAGCATTAGGAAACACAATTAATATTAATCCACTATAATTGACAAATTCTTTCCATGGAAGTTACAGCAGTACATTTCAAGACTGTGTTAAATTATACACATTTGCATATGAAAATTTACATTGCAATTAAGCAGTACCATAATATATATATATATATATATATATATATATATATATATATATATATATATATATATATATATAATGTTCAATGCATGTTATCTACATATAATGGGAAATTCTTTTTCTTTAGAAACCTACTCTAATTCAAAATAATAAACTGTAGAGTGACAACCTTTTGCTTGATATCTGGAACCATCTCTTTAAAAGTACAGACTGGTCTGCTGACTAATTTGGTTATCAATGCAATAAATTGGCAAAGTTTCAAAATAAAGAAACTGATCTGCTTTCTCTGAAATGGGTCATATACAGTTACATATAAACCTTGGTGCAAGCTTATGTGTGGAGAACACCATATGAGCCGCGGCATTTCGTTTATCTGCATGTGCATGAAACACATATTATTGATTCTGCACCAAATGAAATCAGGTGCTACTTTCATTATTGAGTACTCCTAAGTCAAGCCTGTAAAAATACTAAAATTGCATCAATAGAATTTTGTCTATTTTTATTTTTAAATTATATTTAGGATAAGCTCTCAAAAGATATTTTTACTAAAATTTTAATTTTCATTATTAACCAATTATGGACCACCCAAGCCATAAATACTCTATTATTTGTTCACCCATTTTTAGACTGGTGTGTCCTATTACTACAGGCATGCCTACTATGTCAAGACAAGCAGTTTAACAGTGAACAGCTGAAAGCATAGGATGTGCAGAATACATTTTCATACGCACGACTTTAAACCACTTTGGAGGAGTTATCAGACATCACTGGTCTTGAAAGGTGCAAATGCGTACAAATGATCACTTGCCCTGGCGGCATCTCTGCTCACAGGGGCTCGTTACAAAGAAAATCAAGGGATGGGGGTTCTAACCTGGAATAATATAACACAAGGGAAGACACCGGTCTGCACCCCTCAGTAGTTCCAACACTGCTAATTTATCCTAATTGCATCTGCTAATTTCCAACTTAGGCCAGTCGTAATCAAGAATAGTTAAATTTTCAAAACAGCTCAAAACGCTTCGTTCAATTTGTGATATAATGAAAAAAATGCAATAATTGTTCACTGATCTTGACGTCTGGACAACAGCCCGACTAGAAGTGCCAACAACTGTCCCCATAATGGCCATATGAATATAACATTTTATTGTAGTGACACTAAAGGGGCATATCTCTAAACAGCACTTGTGTTCCCCAAGGAAGAAAAAACACGTTCCTATTGCAATGATTTTAAAATTAGGGCAGGCAACTTCGTGTCTTTTACAAAAAATAAATAAAACAATGTGACTGGGGGGTACTTTATTTTATACCAACGGGGAGGGGGTACTAGGGCGGCAATAAGAAACATGGACGGTCGGCATACTGGAAACATTTGTTTGCCTCAGAAATAAGAACGCCATGTACAAGTGATTTCAGAAACTACTGAATCGGGGTGAGGGAAGACAACAGCACAGATATTTTTATCACATGATCAACTTAAAATTAAATATGTTCACGAGGAAATTATTCTCTTAAAAACCCAGGTTATAATATGTACAGAGTAGGCAGTCGCCATCTTAAATATTAAAATATATGATCTCCATTTTACTGTTAATGCACAGCATATACTGCTATGCCACAACCTTGCGTAGTTTCTCGATCAGCTGATTCTAGTCGCACGCGTTGTTATTGGAGAAGTGCGTGAACATTTTGAGATGACTCCTGGTAAAACGAAATGATCGTTACCTTTTGCATATCTTGTACAACAATGCAAGAGTGTCAAATATAATTAGCTCCTCAAGCAGTCAAAGGTTACATCCAAGTATTCGAGTAAAGTTGTCATCAATGATGATATCTCCGATAATTGTGTGACTTTTGATGATTTCAATCACAGTTTGCAAGTCAACGTGCTAGGTTCCAGTCACACAACAAGGCAACAAGGTCGTTTCAGATTGGCTGAATGATTGTAATGCCCGCCAATCCATGCTTTGTTTACCATAATACTTGCACGTGATTTCTACATAAAAGCAGTATGTGACAATATGTTTCTAACACTTCCGCAATGTACATGGCTATGGTACAAGTCACATGTAAACGTCTGCACACACTGTGTATTTAGGTAAAGGGGCTGTAGTCTTAAATTTTGGACTTGATAAGATTGGGTCAGTAGAGTAAAGGTTTAGAACAAAATCCAAAATTTCATTAGAAATGAAATAAATAGCATAGATGTGTGCTGTCCATGTTAATATACGTGACAGTCACAGATACTCTAAGCCTTAGAATAAGAAATAATGAAAAGTGCAATTAAAATCCCCATTAATGGCACAAGAAGAAAAAAAAAAAGGCTCCAACGTATGACTTTACCAATTTTATACAAGGTACACCATCATAATTAGAATTTATGAATTACATAAAAATAGTTACATTGTTAAATTTAAAAAAAAAATGAATTGCATATAATGGTTCCAATCTAAGGCAGAAATATTATTAACAGAAAAATGAATAGGGAATCACAATGGACTCCCACCAGAACATAAAAAAGCAACAGGTAAAAGCATTAAGAGTAACAATATGGTTACAACCACATATGAATATATTTGTAATTATCAAAATATACTAATTCAAAACCAGAGACACTTGGAAAAGAATATACTTATAAACTTCTTGGGATACAAATATCAAAATCATATTCATATCGCTCAGCATGGTATATATCTCATAAATTTTGATAATTAAAAATCATTTGACATAGGAAGGAAAAAAACAATAAAAATGTGTATGGGAGAGTGTGCTTGAAATGGATTTTTAATGCAGCTTTAAAAATTTTTCAGTCATATCACTATGATGTCTGCAGTGTGTCAGTTTATAAAGATGTCTAGCACTGTAGCATCATGCAGATATGTAGCATGATGTTCCACCCAGTCACATGATCATGAGACCAGGCCAACCAGTCCCAACAGTAACCTCTTAATACTGAGCACCTAGGCAAGGCAGCTGTTAGTACCATTTTTAAAAGTTGCTGGCATGACTCATCAAGGTTTTGAATCTGCGACCTCCTGCATCTGATGTGGACATTAACCACCAGGCATTAAGACACCAGAGCGGTTTTTATATGGGAGAGAGGAATCCAATTGTCTAAACGAACCTTATATTACAAATGAACATGTGATCAGTCCATATAAATTAATAGGTTAAGGAATCTGTGAAAAAAATGAATTATGCATGGACAGCCTTATGTAAAGATTGATTTGGGATAAAACTCAAAAACTTCCATCAATTTTACAAAACTAATAAAATAATTAAAATCCCAAACCCACTGTAACATAAACAAATATTAAAAAGACTAATAAAATATAATTTTGGATCCTAAAATAAGGAAAATATAACAAAATGAAAATAGACACAATTAGATACAGATAAAAGATTTTGAAGAAACTAAATCATGAGGTAGAATCTTAGCATTTAAATATCAAAATAGAAACTAGTACAGTATAGAAAATTCTCTGACAAAAAACAGCCACTAAAAATTCAAGCAAGATTACTAAGATGACTACATGATACGTCATTTTACTGCCAACCCTAGCATCTTTTCTCCCTGGGGTATAAAAAATACCCTACCTGACTACAAAAATTTTAAAATCAGTGCAATAGGAAACACACCCATTTCTTGGAGGGGGGGGGGGCCTAAGGAGGTTACAGAGCTAAAAATCTGAAAAGGAAATTTCATCTTAAAAATTTTTATGTACAAATATTCATAACTTTAACTCAAATCAGCTAGGTAGCATTCTACCTAGTTGCCAGGAAAACTAACAGAACAACCTCCTAAGAAATATTTATATAAAGTCTGATCAAAATTCATGAGCACTTTGGAATAAAATATAAAAGAAAATGATGCACACATGATCATCAATACACTACGTAAGTATGCAAATTTCTGTCGATCTATGAAGAGCACATTAATTTGGGCCAGAGAATAATTAGATTTATGGGGACAGGTGCTTGTTAAATCGCTATACTGCAATGATTTCTAATGTCTGTGTTGGAAGAGGAAGTGATTCTTAATTAAGCCTTTGTTTACTTAACCGTTAGATGACTAGAAAAGGGAAGGTTACCTTTGATTTTATATATGAACTGTCAGATTTGAAATTTTCCAGATCTGTTCTTTGGAATACTATAAGTCATGCTGACCGCAATTTTGGTGCCTAGTTATAAAAGGTGGTAAATATATTTAATCCTGAATGGTTATGCTAAATAAGGGGCATGGTTCCCACATTTAAATTCTTGGGGTTATATTGCCCTCATTGAAAAAATCTAGTCAGTCTGCAATTTTCCTGCAAGAGTGAAAACATAAGGGACTCCAATAGTAAATTTGGAAGAAATTCTCTCATAAAACATTGGTCAAAGGGACAGGATGTCTGGAAAGTCAAGAAACACAATTTTGGCAGTAGAAGCGAACAAAGCTTGAAAGCACAATGTATCTGCGTCAATTTCATATAGTTCATTGATACCAATATAATGATTTGTTTGAATTTAATTGTTATATTTGCATGAATTTATTTGTTTAAATCCATAGATCAATTCTTTTGAAATGTGTGTAACTGTATTTGAGTTAATCTATCTGAATTCGCACAATGATCTTCTTTAAACGAGTTTGACGAATTGTTTGAATTTGTCGTCTTGATTGCTATAGGAATCTAAGACTTTCATGCATTACTTTAGGTGATATGAGTTACGATAATCTATTTGAATTCACCGATCTTAGATGATTCCACGTATGATAAAGATTTGAATGTGTGTATTTGCTGAAAATAATGTAGTTAAGCCATATAATGAATTTCATTCATTCGTGTAATTTAGATGAGAACAGAACTGTTATGTCTCATGTAATGTTAATGGGAATCAGTGATGAAACAGCCATTAGGAAGTACATCAATCTTGTGGAACTAGATTTGTTTATGGTCTGCCATGTTTAGCTTGACCAGATAGCCTTTGGTCTGTTTGAATTCCGATAGAACGATATCTGACATAACAATAGGGGAGAAATGATCTATTCCCAGTAGGACAACTAACATAAGATTTAGGTTGCTTCTCTGTTTATGTGAATGGGGAAATAGCTCCATGGACGTATCCACTGAAGTATCCACATACCTACTTATCCAAGTATCTACATATCTAAATAGTACTTACACATCCACCTACCCATACAAAGTTTGAGGGCCGAAAAGAGGCGAGACAGTAGGGAGGTTGGAAAAAGGGAAAAAGCGAAAGGACCTAGAGGAACCACCAGAGTGAAGTTGGAGTGGACTGGAATAAGCAGGTTTTGAAGTTGTACAAGGCAATGACTTTGATCGATCACTCGATTATATGATGAACTAATTCTATAATTTAAAACAGATCAGTTATTTTTATAAATATGTTTGTGTTTGAAATTTGGTGAAAGATTTATTTAAATGAAGTGTATCTTCCGAATGTAATGTATTATCACAGTTGTATGTGTAATTGATTAAATTGTTTTTTCATGTACTGATCCTCATGTCATTATGTTCTATATATCTGCTAGACTTATTTATTCGATCTATAATTTCACATTTTATTTTAAAATTTACTTGATCCAGGCAACAATACCGAGGGCGATCACCCTCTAGATAACAATGGCCAAATAAAGTGGGCACCTTGTAAGAAGGTACAACCTCACAACACCACCATCAGTAGCAAACCGCTACACACTACAATACAGATGCAGGATCATATTATATTATCACACAACGTTTGGCCAGGTAATCTAAAATTGTACATATTCCTCTTGTCAAGTCTAGCACTCCTTCCATAGAGCATTTCTCTCTTTCTACTCTTAAATACTTTGTTTTTATGCATGTGTGTTTTGTATATTCTCACATCAAACTCTTAAGCATCTGAACTGCTTGTATATATATTGTCACTTCATATTGACCACTCCAGTGGTCTAAGTGGCTAGAGCGTACACTTCAGATGCAGGAAGTTGCTCAGGTTCGAACCCTAGCCGACTCATAAAAGGACATAAAAATGGTACTAGCAACTGCCTACCTTGGTGCTCAGCATTAAGAAATTGGTGTTAGGACTGAACTGCCTGGTTTCAGGACAATATGACTGGGTTGGATATGATGCAACATGTATCCGACATGATGCCCCAGTGCAAGACATCTCAATAAACTGCCACACTGCAGACATCATATATGACTGAAAAATTGTTAAAGCTACATCAAAAATCTAAATCACACACACACACACACTCACTTCATACTCTTAAACACCTGAACTGTTTGTATGCGTTTTTGTATATTTTCTCCTTACACTCTTAAACACCTAAACTGTTTGTATGCATTTTTTTTGTATATTGTCTCTTTACACTCTTAAACACCTGAACTGTTTCTATGCATGTGTGTTTGTATATTGTCTCTTTACTCCTAAACACCCAAAATGTTTGTATGCATGTGTTTTTGTATTGTCTATGCATACACTTTTAAACACCTGAACTGTTTGTATTATGTGTGTTTGTATATTGTCTCCTTACACTCTTAAACACCTGAACTGTTTGTATGAATGTGTGTTTGTATATTGTCTCTTGACACTCTTAAACACCTGAACTGTTTGTATGCATGTGTTTTTGTATATTGTCTCTTCATACTCTTAAACATTAGAACTGTTGTTATAAACTGGTGGTCATTGGTGGCCAGTATAAATGGTGGAGGAAGAGCCTGGGAAAACTCAAGAAAGAACCACCAACCCACAAGAAGCTACTGGCAAGCTTTCTCACATGCCCACAATGGCCGAACCTGAGACTTGAACTCACACAGACACAGGTGAGATGGCAGTGATTCATAACAGTGAGCACTTTAAACCACTCGGGGCCCCGTCATTAAGTGTTAGTTCCTTATCAGTATTGCTGTTCTTGTTCCCATCATTCTTGTTATTGTTCTTCATGTTGTTATTGGTTTTCAGTGTTCTTTGTCAGTATAGCTGTTGTTCTTATTGTTCTGCATGTTATTAGGTGATAGATCCTTATCACAATCGCTGTTGTTGTTGATCTTGTTATTGTTTTAAAGTGTTAGTTCCTTATCAGTATCACTGTAACTTTGTAGTTCCTATTATTAGTTTTAGTATTACTTCCTTACCAGTATTATTATTGTTGTTATTAAGCATTACTTGTTTGCCTACTATTTCAGAATATACACAGGAAATGAAAGTTGTGGTAATATAAAATGCCAAACTTAAACAGTGGTGCTCCACTTATGTCTTTTCAATTAAGTGTCAAAGATATGTGTGGTGGTAATTGTAGTTGAAAATAATGACCACAGATAGAACTTGAGTTTGTCCCTAGTTGATAAACTCTCATAATGTAAGACGTCTGTCAGGGCTTTCCTTATCAGCCAGGAGCCAACTAATTTACCCCTAGATGATATACTCTCATAATGTAAGACATCTGTCAGGGCTTTCCTTATCAGCCAGGGGCCAGCTAATTTACCCAGATGATAAACTCTCATAATGTGAGACATCTGTCAGGGCTTTCCTTATCAGCCAGGAGCCAACTAATTTACCCCTAGATGATATACTCTCATAATGTAAGACATCTGTCAGGGCTTTCCTTATCAGCCAGGAGCCAGCTAATTTACCCAGATGATAAACTCTCATAATGTGAGACATCTGTCAGGGCTTTCCTTATCAGCCAGGAGCCAACTAATTTATCCCTAGATGATAAACTCTCATAATGTGAGACATCTGTCAGGCCGTTCCTTATCAGTCAGGAGCCAGCTAATTTACCCAGCTACATTTACTTTACATCAGAATACTTAACAAAAAGAAATGTATGTACATTATGGGATTTTCTCCATCTACTTTGGCAACTCACACTTCAACTTTAATCAATGGAAGGCCTTGCCCGGTAGCTATTAAGGATACCAATGGTAGTTACCCCAATGGGACATTACTCCTGCCTACTCCTGATAAATAATAGTATACATCTCCATTTATATTTAAGCAAATGTATATTGAATACTAACACCTTTCTTTTATCTTTGAGAATTATAGGAACGAAACACGGACAGAGACCTACACTCACATGGAACTAGGAAGGAAGGAACAGACATGCAACATGGTCCGGAAAAGTAGACATACAACACAATAGAAACCAATCTATACTAACACCTATACTGTCACTCAACTGTATAGGAAATAAAAATGTTGCCAACCCTTTTCGGAAACATAATAAATAAATAAAGGTAGCCAAGTTCGAGAGAGTGAAGTAAAAAAATAAAGTAAATATGGAGCTCTCTTGAACACAGCTGACCTCAGCAGAACATAGATTTGCGAAGAACGACGCACACGTAGCACACCCTAAAACAGTTTTTTTTCCCCCTAAAAATATTATTACACTGTTACTACGCCCAAAATTCAAAATTCTTATTCTAAAAACTTCGAAATATAAATATGTACAAAATCTAGAAGATCCACGTTAAAAGGATTGCATGACAACTGGGGAAGAATTTGAAACAGACGGCTGTCCCAACACGAACACAACTATAGCACGAACAAACATATAGCACAATCACACATAGCAAACACGGGACGTAGGCGACCTTTAGCCAAGGTAACAAAGATACTAGGAGAGGGACTTCGAGTCAGGTGTTCGAAACCGACTCGGAAGAACAATCCTATAGAATACAATAGGTAATAAATACCCAGTCAAAAATTCGTTTAAAATTTTTGATCGAAATTCTGTTTAAATTAAAAAACAAAGTAACATATCTAGGGGACTCAGTGAAACATGAAACACTTTTTTTGGCTAGGTGGGGGGGGGGCATCTGTGTGGTGCCCCCCCCCCCCCAAAAAAAAAATTAAGGATGGCTTCGTTGGTCAAGAGACAGTCCATGTTGTAAACGAAAATGGCCTCAGTGGTGATCAAATTAAGCAATTGTCCAATGAACAAACATTAATATACCTGTCAATATACCTGTTTGTAGAGGTATACCAGTGTCAAATGGCATATATATCAAGGGTTTTGTACAGGGAATCCCAGTTACATTTGTAGTAGACTTGGTGCCAAGAAAACTGTTCTAGCTGAACATGTATACAAGAAAATAGAGGAGTCTGAAAGACCAGAATTAAGGAGAAAAGATTGTCTAGTACATGAAACAGGAAAAACACTTTTGGATTATGGGAATTGTAAAGTCACCTTAGAACTAGACACTGTCAAGATGGATAAAGTAGCAATTGTTGCTAAAATCGAAGTTGAAGTTTCCCTTGGTATTGATGCATTAAAAGGATCTCATCAGAAGCTGGCAGACATTATTCTGAGTGAGAATAAAATATTTATTGATGGCAAAGAGATAAAGTGTCAACAGATTGTTAACAATCAAATCAAAAGTGTTTAAGATGATAATTGCATCATGCCTGGTTTGAGTGGACAGACTGTAAATACGTTTGTTGATCGCCATATAACTGATGATCAGAAAGGTGAATGTGATGTTTTTATTGAACCAACACTGCATTATGAAAAAAGTTATCCCTTTGTGATGGCTTCTAGCCTTGTTAATCTAAATGCTACAACTACCATAAAGGTTGGGGTTGTGACCCCAGGCAGGCTTCCAGATTATATAAAATATACTTGTAAAGAAGGGAAAACTCTAACCAGGATTGCAAAACAAGCTCAAAGAAGTACACAGAAGAAAATCTGAGAAAAAGATTTACCTGAATATTTGAAAGCCATTTTTAGAGAATCATCAGATGGGAAGAAGTTTCTGCAACAGAAAGAATTAGCAAAACTACTCTCTGATTTCCAAGTTGTTTTCTCTCAAGATGAGAATGACTTAGGACTTACTATTCTTGCAGAACACATGATCAACACTGTAGGGAACACAAAACCCATAAAGCACTGCCCTTCATAAGAGTACCACTGGCATTTGCTAATGAAGAGAAAGAAGTTATAGATAAATTGAACGCCAAAGGTGCAATTAGAGAATCCTGCTCTCCATGGGCATCTAAAATAGTGTTGGTCAGAAAGAAAAATGGTACTGTCCATCCATGGGCAGATTACAGGAAACTGAATTGACAAAAGTGGATGATTTTTCTATACCAAGAGTGAATGAATGCCTTGATGCAGTTACGGTGCAAGATTTTTTGGCATGTTAGATCTTAGATCAGGATACTTTCAAGTGCCAGTTTAGGGACAAAGATATCTCTAAGACTGCATTTGTGATTAAGCATGGTTTATTTGAACTTACAGTTATGTCTCTGGGTTTGATTAACAGTCCTGCAACCTTTCAATGAGTGGTAGAGCTTGCATTGAAAGGATTGCAGTATTTTTTCCTGTATCATCTATTTAGATGACATCATAGTGTATGGAACTACTTTCTGCGAACACATGCAAAGACTCGAGCTGTATTGCAATGCATGATGTCCAATTTGAAGCCGAGACATATAGCTGATGCAAAAATACTCCAATGGAAGGATCCAGAAAATGTGACTGCAACTCCATCTGTTCTTGGGTACCCGCTCCTACTACAGACGCTTTATTGGAGATTTTTCAAAGATAGGCAAGCCACTGTTTGCCTTATCCAAGAATGACAGCTGACTGGAATGGACAAAACAGTGCCAAATAACTTTCAATCAATTGAAAAGGGTTTTATCAGGTCTGGAACTCTTGGCTTTTCCAGGAGATGAAGGAACTTTTATCCTTGACACAGATGCATGTGATGCTGGAATGTGCAATCCTGTCCCAGATTTAGAATGGCCAAGAAAGTGTCATCGCTTATGCAAGTCGGTCACTGAACAAAGTCTGAATGAAACTTCTGTGGTACAGGTAAGGAGTTGCTGGCCTTGCAGTATTAGAGTTAATCATGGTCCAGTTCCAGCTCAGGGACAGCAATAGCATCATGTTCAAATCAAATGATGGAGAAGGTGGGAAATGTCATCACTGGCCTTATCTGGGCCATGCATGTGGCCTTAGATGCATTAAGAGATGGGCTACAAGATTCAGCCAAGTCATCGTGAAAAGTGGCAGAAACTCTAAGGAAGCGAACGAAAATGTTTAATGAAATGAAGGCAACCATGGAAGAGTTGTTAAAGGAAAAATTATGTGAGACTGATGGATTGATAGAATGGAAGAACCTGGTGGAGAATGGATCAAAAAGCGAAGAAGACAGGAGCAGAGGAGATATAGTAGATGAGAGAGATTCAAAGAAGGATAGATGAAGGGCAAACATCATACACATTAAATTAAAATCACAATATTACATATACAAAGAGTGAGACAGTGATTTTTTTTTTGGTTGTTGTATCATATCTGACTGGGTCATATGCTAAAATTAATTTAATTCTGGCCTGTGTTGAAAATCACTACCCTAACGATTTTGACATAGAGTGATACTGAAATTTACATTTAAACAAACTTTATGGAATATTTATTTAGGGTCTTTGCAATGTAACTGAATTAAGTATTCCCATGTAATATATCCTATGTCAATGATTAAAAAAATTATTTGAAATGTCTTAATTAATGTGCAAAAGTTATTTTCCATAAACTTGAAATTTAAATTCTCTATGCATTTTGGATAATGATATTCAATGTCAAGTTCAAATTTAATTGATCAATGGAATAGTAAATAGGGTTCATACTGTACACACAGGATCAATGGAAAAGTTAATAGGGTTCATATTGTACACACAGGTTCAGTTTATGTTAGGAGTTATATGCTCAGTTTCTTGTCATATGGTTACAGTTGTCACACTTATAATTATTTCATCTGATATGTCGATGGGTTATACTGAATGTTTCATTTAACTGCTGTATTAGCATATTGACAGTCTGTATTAGTGTTCTTGTGGTTTATGGATATAGCAGTAAAGAATTACATTTGTTATATAAAGTGATCAGCATACTTTTACATGGCTAGTTATATTTATGCATGATTTGAGTTCTCAGGACACAGTCAATATCATGGATAACTTTCTCTTATTGTTGATATTTTGCAGATACTGATTTATTTCTTGCACACTCATAATTTTTCTGTTTGTGTTGTTATGATTATTGTATAGACCAGAATCAATTATATTTGTTTAAAATGTTTATTTTTCAACAAGGGCATAAATATTGTATTGTAACTTGTTTATGTTTGTGAGGACACTTCACATTAAGAATAAGGTAATGTGAGGATTTAGCTAGTTTACAGCAGTGTTACATGGGGGTGGGGGTGGGCATCGATATGTGATATGCCTGTTTTAGAGTGATCAGCAATGAAATTCGTTGGTAGTGAATGCAACCAACTGTAATATGATAAATACCTGTATCTGTTATATATTTTCTTACTGTTGTTTTGAGCCTACAGTTGGCAATTGTTTTCCTGCTGTTACTTCTTGGTCTAATGCAGTGTGTGACCTCAGGCAGTGACCTCACTAGGGTTCACTTCTGGGTCATCCCTAGTTTTTTATTCATTTTTCCAAAAATTTCTTAAGTTTTGTAGAAGGCTTTGTTTTTATATTTCTCCACAAAGAAATTATGTTCCATGTGAGATGATTATTGTTTAATGAATATTCTTTAAGTTACTGTAAAAATTATGTTGTTCTTCATTATAAGCATACAGCTTTAATTTTCATATAGCAAAGATTACATGTCCATTTGAATGTTTAGTGATTTGAAATTTTCATTATTTATTTTTTCAACTGGTGTAATTGAGATTTTAGTTGTCAACCTAAATTTTATTTTGTCTGTTTTACTGTGATATTCAACCTTGTGCCAGTAGAAACAAATAAGATGATAGTTTAAATTATTTTTAATTCTTAAACATATTGTATAATTACATATTTACATCTATTATTGTTGAGTTTGATGAAATTCTTTTTGCAATAAAACTGAGGAACCAAAAATCAGAGTTTGGTTATTCAATTAATTTTAAGATATGTATGCACACAGGCATTCATCTGATTGTACTACAATTACAAATGACCACATACATCCACAATGCTGATGTCACTTGTACACATGCTACCGAGGGACATCATAATATTGGAGATTTTCAATTACAGTTGCAAATACATGTACACTGTAATTGTAATTAATTACTCGATTGCACCAATTACATTGTAATTTAACCCAAGTCTGCTACACATATGTATGACTGGTTCCTCTATTCTTGGGAATATCTGTGACCTGCATGTATACCTGGTGTAAAAGTGTGACATAGAGACTGGTCTAATGGATATCTGTATAATAAACATGATGATAAACAAAAGATGCACAGTGATAGTAAGATAACTGTGGCTATCATTCTTGATTTCATTTTTAGTATAGCACAATTTACCCCTCTCCTGGAGCCATGGGTAGCTGAGTCAGTGTAATGCTCTCACCTTTACAGCTCATTCGCACATTTCACCTCTGCATGAGTTGGTCTCGGCTCAGCCAATTTAGGTATGTGAAAAAGCTTGCTGGTAGTTTCGCAGGTTATTCCTCCACCAAATATACTGGCCAGCATGTATATGCTGTATGCGCTTTCATTGCTGATAGTGTTAAAACCCACAAACCAAACCAATCATGTCTTCCTCTAACCCGAACCCCCAGGTCCTGTACTAGGTTTCCTGGCTAATGGCTTATATGGAAAATGGAAGAGATACCACTCACCATGCAGCTATGTTACAAAGCAGGTTAGCATGAAACAGGGGGTGATTGAAAGCCAAAGGGTGCATAAGAATGCAAAAAGCAAGCATGCTGTAAAGAGCATATAATTAGCATGGTTTTTATTTTGATGCATAAATGGTTCAAAGATGAATCCGTTGCAAACAAAACCCAATCTACAGTATACATTATGTAATTCCCTAACTACAAACAATGATATATTCAACATAAAACATGCACTTATTTTCCAATAAAGCAAAAAGAATACATTTTTTTATGTATCAACAAGTGAATCATAATGGCAGGCAAAAGTCGTCACATTCTTTAGAAAAGTATATACAAAAATATTTTGCAGTATTTCTTTCCAAAATGTTTGTCCCAACCATGCCAGTCTTCAATTTGTTGAGCACTTTTTATGAAATTTATATTTCTTTAGCAATCAGACTCTGCTTCATGCAATTAGACTGAGTAAAGATTATAATGTCTTTATGATATTTATGTTCATTACAGCATTTAAACAGCTTCAAGAAATAACAAACAAGGAGTTATGAATTTCAAGTCCAATGAAATTTGTCCGCAAATGGATATGCAATATAAAATCCTTGTGATAATGGTCAAATTGCAATGGAATGAATATATTTCAAGTCATATATCATGAAGTCAATTCCTGTACGTGGTTACTAAATAAGAAAAGGCCATATCTATAAACCAAACATAGGTTAATATATCACAAAAGTTATAGGTATACCCATACAGTATGTATGTATTCATCTACTCAACTCAGATTTTTCTATCTCTAGACTTTTTTTTAATTACTTTTATGACCACCAAATTCATGGACAATTGCTTTCAAAACTTGATAATTCATAGTATTTTTGTTGTAATTTCAAAATTAGAGATGATCAAAATTTGAGTAGAATACATACTAATTGTTAAGAATTTTGGCAAAACAAATGTCTGTCTGTTGCAATATTTCCAAGCCTGCATTGCTCTTAAAATTCAAAAGACAAATTTAGTTGTTAAAGTCATTATGCTGAGAACTAATAATCATGTAATAATTTCAAATAACCATTTATAGCTTTAAAAAAGACATTTTTGAATAACGACAGTATTATTAGTAATTCTAACAAACATTAGCACCTCAGCAGCACACTTCAAGTCTCAACATGAATATACTTCGTTCATATTTCAAAACCAAGTAAAATACAGCATAGAGCACTTCAATTTATATGATCAATAAAAATATATAAATGAAATAAAATTATAACATTACATTGTTTGCTAACTGATGCTACTCAACAGCTTTAAACTTCAAACAAATTTTACCAAAATATTCTCATGCTTATATTGAATGTCCATTTATATGGGACATACAAAACATTAAAAAAATCTTCTAAAACACTTATGTTGACATACCTTTCAATGGCAACAGATTTCAAATGTCAGCCATGGTGGCCATATTGGATGTCATATTGACCTAGTTTTCATGTTGCACTAACTATAGATGATAAGAAGTCTTTTCTTGAGAACCCTACATCGATACAACTTTATGTTAGGATGAGTAGCAAGAACAACATTTCATAATAGCTTTATCTGGGCCATACTGGATGACAGAAGAACACAAGTCTTATTTTGGACCAACTACACATCACAAGTCTTCTTTTGAAAACCCTATATAAATATAACTTTCTATTTAGTATCAGCA
This sequence comes from Sinohyriopsis cumingii, assembly GCA_028554795.2. Lineage (NCBI taxonomy): Eukaryota > Metazoa > Mollusca > Bivalvia > Unionida > Unionidae > Sinohyriopsis > Sinohyriopsis cumingii. Next base: position 99,231,923 of record CM068824.1, read on the forward strand.
GCAAGAACAATATTTCACAGTAGCTGCAATGAGGCCATAATGGATGATAGATTAGCACCATTTTCATTAGGACCAACAATATATCAAAGTATTTTGTGGAAAACCTCATTTTGATTTACTTTCTATTAGAGAATGACAATTTTCAAGATGACCAACATATTCAGGGTCATATCAGCACCATTTTATTTAGGACCAACTAGAGATCACAATGAGTTTTCCGGTATAAAACCATAATGTATCTGTCAGTTATCACATAGAACAAGTAACAAGAAGACTGGATGATAAATTAAAACCATTTTCAACAGGACCAACAATACATGGCCATGCTGGATATCTTTTCTAGTTAGTATTACGTTGACTACATGTTGGAATGTTCTCTCTGTGTGCTGAATCTAGCTTTTCTACCTTGATATAACAGCAGCAGGTTTGTGGTTGTTCTTGGAATAAATATTGAAAATTACAGGTCATCTTATTGTTTTTCACAAACATGACTTTTACTGAATATTTCTGATATTTTGTACAACACCATTGGGAAGGAAGCTTCTCTTGGTGTCGCATGAAAATTAGACCTCTGATTGTCATGGAAGTATAAGCTGCTAGATTCAAGTGACCAACAATGAAAACTAGAGAGCACTAGGTCAAATTTTGTCAACACATGTTTCATCTTTTTCTGTCAATAAATTAAAGACATAATAAATGTTTGATTTGCAATTTTTGAGAAGATGAATTCTTACTAATAATGATGAATGTCATGCCATTTAATTTTGCCAGACTTATTAGTAACCAGCTACCCCCAATGTGGTTTATGTTAATTCCAACTTTTTGATGGGCAATGCATTCTGACCCATACCCAAACATATAGTTTTAAAAAACAATTAAGATGTGGTGGGAATGATCAGAGGAAAACTCTGACCAGTTGATTTAACTTTCTGTTTAGAAGGAGTATCAAAAAGATTTAGATAGTGGCTGCCAAAATGGCTACATGTTTATTGGATGTCATTTTGATCTCTGACCAAATTGACACTGCAAGTGTTTTAGTGAAAATCCCATGCCGATATGATCTTCCATTCCGAATTTTAAGATGGCAATTGTGGTGGCAACGTTGGATATCCAAGTGGCAACATTTTTGTTAAGATCAACTAGTGTTGTTCCGATTATCGATTATAATCAATCATCCGTTGGTTCAGAAAACCAATAAGATAATCGTGACATTCCATAATCGATTGTGTGTGAAGAGAGGCTACTTTTAAGTTGTATGCAATGCACAAAGGCTAGTAAAACTCCCAGCCAGTAAAATTTATCTGAATTATTAATTCCCTTTACAACTACAAATATAATAATAATAATCATAATCATAATGGGGACTTTGTATAGCGCCTAATCTTTAGAAGCTCTAAGCGCTTTACAACACTGGACAATACATATAAGATACAAAAAACATATAATGCTATGATTACAAAAACAAACACCATGAAATTAGAAAACATTAAAAAACATGCTGAGAATATATAAGATAGGAAACATAACCATAGGATATTCCCTCCATAGGTGCAAAATTTCATAATTAGGAACATAAAGTCATGATTACATGATCAAGCTGTTAAATTGTTGAGCTATTAAATTTACACACATTTTGATGATTTGTTTCAGTTTAAATGTAGAATCCCTTGTATTATTTGTAAACAATGACAAACATGAAACCCATATCCTTCTATACTTTAAATTATAGACCCATCTCATACGAATGAAAGGATTTTTGGGGGTTGCTACAGTATTTCAGTTACACATAAATGGACAGCCATAAAAGGTTGCGTTCATTTAACAAAGTTGTAGAACAAAAACAACACACAACACAATAGAAAAAAAATGTAATATTCTTATCAGGTTAAAGTATACATGTCATTAAAAGAGATTACTCCTGTACATTTATTAACATCTAGAACCCTTGATCAAAGATATAACTGTATAACAAACAAAAATTAAAATTTGCTTTTAGTAACCAATTATAATCAATTACCAGCTGGTTAAGTGGAACCGATTATTGATTATGAAGTTCTGACTGATTCCTATCACTAAGATCGAACTATATCTTGGCATATATATGTGTGTGTGTGTGTGTGTGGTGACTAGGATTTTAATGTCACTGTAACAATTTTTCAGTCATATCGCTTCGATGTCTGCAGTGTGGCAGTGTATAGTGATGCCTAGCACTGGGTCATCATGCCGCAGACATGTAGCATGATGACCCACCCAGTCACACCAGGCCAACCAGTCCTAACACTAACCTCTTAATGCCGAGTGCCTAGGGAGGCAGCTGTTAGTACCATTTTTGTAATTCTTTGGAATGACTCAGCCAGGGTTCGAACCCACAACCTCCCATTTCTGAGGCAGATGCTCTAGCCACTAGGCCATCAGAGCATTATGATATATGAATGTGTCAGTAAACATGCATGGCAATTCTCTATGAAGTTTAGGAGTAGCATCAACTGATGGAAAATGGGCCATCCCATATTATCTGGTTTATAAATAGACCATAGACCAGCAGAATGCTATAAAAGTCATGCCAACAAATCGACCAAATAAAAAACAAGCAAGACCAACAAGGGGGGGGGCACCTGGGGATATATCCCCGGGGCCCTTAAGGGGGACCATGTCCAAACAACACTTTTTAATTTTATAAAAGAAAAATTTTGTTTGAACAAGAACTATGAGAGGCCCAGATGTTTCTCACCCCAGGGTCTGTGATCGCTCTCTATTTGGCCCTGAATACAAGCAAGCTCCTTATTTTCCAGCTCCACCTTTATGTCTTTATTTACAACCTGTGATATTTTTTAAATGTTTCCCTGACTTTCAAATATTGAGGGAAATTACATCTCCCCCTAACTTTTCATTCTCCTGTAGAATAGACCCTGATTCAAAAGTAAAAATGCTTGAATAGTATTAAAGTTGTATCATCAATGCATATCACACTTCAGAAATTCTGTATTGTGATACGAGTCATACTGGAAGTGATCCACCAGTACAGTGTGGTAAACTATATAAAATGAATGTATGAGGTACTTACCACTACATTTCCCTGTCCTATCTGTATGGCTGTCTCCTCAGTGACAGGTTGTTTTCTTTCATCACTCACTAGGACTTCTGAAGTTTTATGACTTCCTACAGTAAAAAAAAAATTGTCCCAACTAATTAGCAATACAACAAGAATGAGGTATTTATTAAAATCTGTACAAGCTAAAGATTACAGTAAAATATGTCTGGGAACAATTCAATTTTCATAAGACATCAGGGGCTCTACTGTCTTAAAGTATTTCGATAAACTCCAGATAAGACTGTTCTTTCTTGTTCAACCTGCCAAGTACTGAGAACATCTCAGAATGACTGTGGGGGTGTTTTGAAATAGCTTGAATGTCTTGCTCAACAAGATTTGAGGCTACTGGGCTCAACCCCAATTACATGTAATAAAAATCAACTTAATAGCAGTCAGACTTAACTTTACAATATTTCATTTAATTATGTTTGTTTTATTTTCATAAAATTAGTTTTCACGTTTTCAAACTTAATAAATCTGTAAATAAAATCTATACAAGTGGGTGGGGTGGATATTCTTTTCTTTCTTCCTTTTCCTTCGTAACTGTTTTCGCCACCCCACTGCAAAATTATATGATGGTTCTCTCGTTTACGTGGTGGGAGAGGGAGAGTACAAAAATGACACTTGTATCTAGGTTGATAAAGTTTTAAAAATTATGATTTCTCTATCTATCCCTATATGCCCGGCTACAGATTTAATTAAAACGAACACAAATAAAACCAGAAAAACTTCATAAAAAAAACTGCAAAAAAATTGCTAATTTCATGCATCAATTTCAAATTTCGAACCTGACTGACATAGTTGGCTCTAGCACTGTTAGCCTGTGCATATTCAAAATATGTGTGATTTTCATTAATAATATGGCATATATTCAACCTAATGAAAGTGTGTGTGTGTGTGTGTCGGCGTGTGTGTTTTCAAATTGCTCCAGTGTCTTCCTCAACATGATTTGAGATTACAGGGCTCAATCCCAATTAATTCACAAAAATCACTTTAACGAGAATCAGACTTGATTTTGCAGTATTTCGTTTAGGTTTGTTTTATCTACATAAAGTTATTCCCCCATCTTTAAACATTTTTTTTTGTGCCACTACACTGCAATATTATGATAATTGTCCATTGGGGGGGGGATGCTGTCATCTAGCTTCAAAACAATTATTCTTGTTCTTTTTGAAAATTAAACAATATATGTTTTGCATCATAAAGCTAAATTGCCTCATAAACCAATATTGCATTATTTTTTGGTAAATTAGAAGCTTACATTATCCTTATGAAATGTGACAAATGTACAGTGTCAATTATTATTTCACAATTTCCAATGCACACAGAAACAGATTATTTTATACAAAAATGTAACAAGATGAAAAAGTTTAAAAAATATTAATGATTTTCCTCTATATCCAACTACACTTTTAACTGATTAAAAACGAGGAGGGGGGGCAGAATAAACGTCATAGTCTTAGAAACAAATGTACAAAATTTGCTCATTTAATTCATTAATTTCAAATATATAACCACACTGACATCACCATAGCACTAAATAGGATTTTCCTTACTAATAAGGCCTAATATGTATGTGGTTGAGTCCAAGGTTTATCAGACAAATGAGATATTGTTCGCCATCTTAGACAAATAATTTCTTTTATTTTCGTAACTTTGGCAACTTTATTGTTTTAGTACACGCTTATACAAATACACTTTATTCCTTTTTTGCTCAATTCTTGTTACAAATGATGTTAGAAATATTAAAATTAAGCATTCGTAATATTGGAAGATTTTCGTGCAAACGGAAACCCGGAAAGGACAGTGAGTACCTGTCTGATTGTTGGCAACATCTTCCGCTGGGTTTTAAAAACATTTTTTTTCAATGACAGTTGTTGTGCTATAAATTTCCAATTACAAAAATTTGATAAATAGAAAATATAAATAAATATAAATTCATTTTTAAAATAAGGAAGCATTTGTAGACATTGTTAGACATGTAGACAAGGTTAAACAATATATGAATATTCTTGCTAAATAATTCTAAAAGCGTGTCAAAAAATACGGTGTACATTACAGGTGAAGACATCCAACGGCCATCTTTGTATCTGAATGGCACGCGCTGGAAATGAAAGCGACACCTGGTGGATAAACTCGGTACAAAATGTCGTCGTCCTTCAGCAGTTGATAAATTTTGTCTATCAAAATTGTGTTATTTTTATTTACATATAAATGAATATATTATAAATAAATAGTATAAATAAATGTATATCACTTAAGAGTATTAAAGTGAACTTAATATAAATTTTATAACAACAAATACTATTTATTTATACTTAACTTCATGTCAGCATGACAACTCTGCATGAAGAAACTGTCGTGTTTACATTTTGTTTTCTACATTTAAAATGAAATCTTTGAGAATTGTCAATAAATAAAGTTTGTAATTTTATTTATGACGTCATTAAAAGTTTTTTATGTCAATAAAATATAAGAAATATGAATTACCTTGATACACGGGACGGAATACAGTAATGTCACTACTCTCATAGCATGTGGTATACAGACGTCCATTGTCCCAGAATATGGCTTCTAGACGACGTGGAATTCCCTTTGTGAAAATGGCGACAAGTTTACATGAAGCTGTAAGTTGATGAATACAGTATTCACCGAAGCGTCCATCAAGGAATCCACCGTTACATACGAAAATATTCCCGTCTTCATTTATAACGATTGATGTCGGGTTTTGTAGACGTTGATGTTTGTATGTATATTTACATTGACTGGGATTCAAAATGTCGAATCCATATACACCAGTATTATCAGGGGATTTATAACCAGCATCACACGAGACATAAACCATGTTGTCTTTTGTTGTCACACTAATCGAACAACTCCATTCGTCCCCTTTACAAATCTGGTGAATCGTCTCAACATGGCCGTCATCAAGTGACACGATACACCAGTACAACCTGCCATGTTTCCAACCAGTGACAACAAGATTATCATGGAATCTGACAACACCATGATATACATCCATTACTCCCTGTAGACGTAAACTCCTGGTCGTTTTAATATCACGTGACATGTCTGTAGAATGAATGGGCACCATATTTATCAGACCGTCGCCATGAAGGACACAAATTGTCATGGCGTTCATCAGACACATGTCACGTGGTATTGACTCCCGTCTGCCTGACGATGCCAGGAATTTTCCGTCTTGCAGTCGATAGATCTTGACTTTATTCGTCTTGTAGTCTAGGACGACTATCTTGTCTTGGCAGACGACAATAGAGTTGTAGTCGGGGTACTTGTCGGCTGTGGAAATAAAGTGATATAAACATTAATACACATCTACACAAAAATATTAAACATATATAATTATATTAAAATATGAAATAACTTGTACGTTTGCAGTGTATGAAGGTATTAATACATTAATAATGATTTAATTAATTATATTTATGACTTTAGCAATTAATTCCTGTGAAATTTATTATACTTATTATATTGTTCTAAATTTAACTGTCAAAAACTTGCAATGGTCGTAGCGGTTGTCGTCATGTATATTACTAAATTTGCACATATATATTCTTAATAAAATACTAAAATAACTTGTTCATTTGCAGTGTGTAAGTATTAATACATTAATAATAATTTAAATAATTATATTTATGACTTTAAAAATTCATTACTGTTAAATTTATTATACTTATTCTATTGTTCTAAATTTAACTGTCACAAACTTGCAATGGTCGTAGCTGTTGTCGTCATGTATATTACTAAATTTGCACATATATATTCTTAATAAAATACTAAAATAACTTGTTCATTTGCAGTGTGTAAGTATTAATACATTAATAATAATTTAAATAATTATATTTATGACTTTAAAAATTCATTACTGTTAAATGTATTATACTTATTCTATTGTTCTAAATTTAACTGTCAAAAAATTGCAATGGTCGTAGCGGTTGTCGTCGTGTATATTACTAAATTTACATAGATATATTCTTATTAAAATACTAAAATAACTTGTACATTTACGTGATGTAAACATTTAAATAATGCATAATATAAACGTAGACACACATCTACACAAAAAATACTATACACGTATAATTTAAATACTAAATAACTGACCATTACAACCTTCGTAATGGCGTCATCATTTTATTATTATTACAAGAGAGATTTACAGCAGACATCACATAGATCCAGTAATCACACTATTATAGTTCTGTACAGTATTTTAGTAAACTGAAGATAACAACAATAGTGTGTTAACAGGCTCTATGTGGAAACTGATATTGTCCCTCATTTTTAATCAAGTTACGTAGGTGTAATCGTGCGTGTGTATTACTTGTATACTCCTCCAAAATGGACAAGACAAATTAAGACATGGGGTCCATCCTTACATTAAGTAACTCAGTCTCTGGGTCATTTCTTGAAAGCTATAGAGTAAATGTCTCCATCCCAATACCACGTAACAACTGTACATAAAACGGGACTGCACAAAAATGAGGGGGAAAATATTGTATTTTTTATATAAAAAACCGGGATTTGAGTCGAAACTAGTAAATGGTGAATAGAATACCGGCTTTGCAAACAAAATAATGGCTGTCGATTTTAACGAGAACAACTATAAATAAAGTATGATCGCACACTAAATCAAACACAATATACTTTACTTCCATTTCTTAACAAAACCATAACAAAATTAGAAAAACACTTCGCTAATTTACAATTATAACAGTATCACTTAAAAATTTCAATTTTTGTTCAAATTCCAATAAAGGCCGGGAAAAAATTCTCGAAAATATAAACCATTTATCCAGATGAATGCAATTTCTCTCATTCTTTGAAAAGTTGTTTAACCATATTATTAGTGTTGGTCATGCAAACGGGGAGTAGGGGCAGGTGAACTAAATTTAAAAAGCAATAATAATAATAACAGATCATTCATCTAACATTTCCCTGTCATACCCGACATTTAGTAGTTACCCTATATGTATGTGCTACCCTGAGTATTTCAATGAAAGTCCGTGTAAATGTCTTCATTCATTTACTTGTCTGCTGCATTTTCTCACATTGGGATGCCTGCCTTGGATTATGACGTCTGCACTGACAAGAACGCTGGCGGAAACATGCAACATGGAGAAACGTACTTATTTACAAATCCGCGAAGCCCGATGTACTAAAGTTTACATGACACAGGGGTCAAAACAGCGGTAGCGATTTATTCTGACAGAATTTGTTTCGAGTTTGAAGGAGCGCGCGTCTTCAACTGTATAACACAAACTCTCTGGGAATATAAAACATGAATGCATCGTCAGCTTTTAACCAAATTTTATCATTGTTGTTATGTGCAAACTCCTGATAAACATTTGAAACGATCGAAGTAATAATTTGCAAAGACATTTAAACCATGACACCTTGAATGTCTCTGGGGTTATCACTTTTTATGTAGTGGGTTTTATGTTAATTTAAATCCGTTTCCATGAAAACTATTTCCCAAGCTTGAAGATCAGAGCTCTAGATATATTATTATCGATATGTGTCGAGTTTTACTTATCTATAAAGGAAAGTCTTGCACCATTTTATCATGTCAGTGAAAAGTAAAGAGTCAGCTAAGCAAACGACGTGCATGTTATTGCCGTAGTGTGTCTTCACGAATACAACTTTTCGCGAAGAAAGTGACTATCTTAGGAGGAAAGTAATCGCCCTTTATTCACTTTAAACGTGTGCATCCTGGCCGTACATATACAAAATAAAAGATTTTTATGAATAACTTGTTATGATGAGTCCGCCATATTCACGAAAAAAAATCACAGGTCTTAAAGAAGATTAATACTTTTTCGTGCAGAAATTACATTGTATGAAAATTCCCCATTTTCAAGCAGATTAAAATTTTTCTTCCGCGTTTAGGGGCTCTTTTTCGTGAAATAAGGTAATTCCACACGAAAACTGCACTTTTCTCCTGAAAAGAGACTTTCTCTTAAAAAAGATTGTATCAACGTGTATTGCATCGACACGATCCAATCGCTTTTCAAAAAAGAAACTGAAAATTACTAACGCTGATGAAATTAGCGATGTCGATTAAGCAAAAAATAACAAAAATAACAAAAATACTTTGCCAAGAATTTACCAAACACAGTTATCCTAATAAGCGATTTGAAACTCAACAGTGATAAACAAATGTCCGTTACATGTCAAATGTGTAGCAATGTGATCATTATTACATTTAGTCCAGTCATGCGACATCACCTAATTGTCCATGTGAGAGATTGCCGCCAGAGAAAGTAAATGAACTATCAGTAAAAAAAAATTAAATTTAAAAATCGCGACAAATTTTCAGGAAGTTATTTTTTTTTTTCACAAAACAACGTTCGTATTTGATGACGGGTACTTTATTACCAACAATTATATTCTTTTTCTTCATTTTCTTCATATTTTTCCGTAGCTCTTTGACAAGTAAAATTAAAAGTGTCTGCAAGTTTCTTGAGAGAGAGAGAGAGAGAGAGAGAATTTTGAGATGCCCCCTGATTATTGCAAAATACCCTTTCTCAGTGGATCGTTCTCCAGTAACGCTACATTGTATACATTTTTAAACGTCCTCTTAAAAAAGCGTCAACATTTATATCCGTAATTAAGATGCGAGAACCATAAATATAAATTCGTAGGTATTATCAACGGCATTTATAAAGGTTTTGAAATTCCAGTTGGATATTACCCAGTATTTCATGTGCACATAATCATCCGATTGAGACGCTATTACACTCATCTCAAGGGTTATGGCCCTGTTTCAAGTTAAATCACAACGTTTGACAATTCCATAAAACTACATACACTGTGATTAAGAAACTTTATGCTGGAATTGTTCATTCTAGGTAAGCTTTTTAAATGAGCAAACTATCGATACAGCAAATTACAATCAGTCTTGGTATAAATGTAAAGTTTTGCCATATATTGCAGGGTACATAATACAAAAATTCAATTTAAACAAGTTAAATTGCAAATTAAAATAATGTCCAAATTTAGGCAAAAGACTCTTCCAGACACTTCAAACAGCGAAGGAAATTTACAGCCAAGCAAACACATTTTGTCATTGTTGTCATTTTGTCATTGTTTTCGTGACCTAAGCGTGGATGTGGATGTCTAGTCCCATAGCTCAGGAACACTGGTAATGATAAAAGCTGATTCGATTGAGACTAGGACGTCCTATTACCGCGTCAAGCTACCACCCCGTCCCATAACTCAGAAATTACAGGTAATGATGAATACGATTGATAATACGACGCCCTATTACCGCGTCGTGCCTATCACTGCGGTATTTGACCGTATACTACAACCGCTGTCATCATGCATCACATCTTGTTACTGAATCATATCTTTAAAATCATTGACCGATGTGGTGGCCTAGTGGTTAGAGTGACCACATCTGATGCTGGAGGTCGCGGGTTCGAACCCCGGCCGAGTCATAACAGAGACTTGCCAAAAGTATGGTACTAACAGCTGCTTCGCTAGGCACTCAGCAATATGAGGCTAGTGTTAACTGGTGTCAGGATAATGTAACTGGGTGGGACATCATGCTACATGTCTGCGACATTATGCCCTAGCGCTAGACATCACTAAAAACTACCTCACTGCAGACATCGTAGCGATATGACTGAAAAATTGTTTTAAGCTACGTTAAAAATCTAAATCAAACATACAAACATACATACATTATTTCCAGTTATACATTAACGATAGTGCAAGCAAAGATTTGACTCGTCAAACAAATCCCGTATAGTCTACATCCCTTATACATTTTAAACTTGTCTTTTAAAATAAAGTTCAAATGACCCTTCTATTTCAAATTCATTTTAGCCAGGCATGAAATCACATTTTGTTACGGGGCTCCGAGTGGCCGAGTGGTCTAAAGCGCTCTCCGTTAGGGATCACTGCCATCTCACCTCTGTCTGCGTGGGTTCGAGTCTAGGATTCGGCCAATGTGGGTATGTGAGAAACCTTGCCAGTAGCTTCTCGTGGGTCGGTGGTTCTTCCCGGGGTTTTCCCGGGTTCTTCCTCCACCATTAATACTGTCCGCCATGCATAGCCTATCGTGTGCTAAAAAATGGCGTTAAACCCAACAACAACATTTTGTTACGTTTTTTCTCTTGATTCGTGATAGGTCATATCACCGTAATAAAAGAAGCAAATAAAATAAAATAAAATAAAAAAATAAGTCTTTGAATCAACAGATTTCCAGCTGAAGAAGTTTAGGACATAATGGATGATACTTATTCGTCTGCCTGCCATATTTGCTGACCATTCTGCAAATATCACTACATAATTATGTTTCTTATTTCGTTTCTTTTTCAGTCTCAGTAAAGAGCTACTCCATATATCAGTCAATATTAATCCCCCGATTCCATCAATATAGAAGATGGTCAAACCGAGCAGCAAAAGGGGAAGCTACGATTTCGGGTAGAGCGACCCGTGAGAAATGAGCACATGTAAACGTCATCTGTTTACAACTGTTCGCTGAAACATTTACGGATTTACATTGCGGTAAATACGGGAATACGCTGTCAAACAGATGCAGCCACTGTTCGGAATCCTCTCGACAAAGGGTAACTGACGCGACACTGTTCTTCTGCATACGAAATCTTTCTTACCTATATGTTTGTAAAACTACGGTGCCCGTTACGTGATATATATTATAAAAGAAGTACTAAATCGAAATAGCGACATATCTTGTTTAATGGAATTATTATTATGTGTGAAACCAGACAATATCGTTATTACAAAAATAATGTGTCGATAAATTGAAATATTACTTCCTTGTTTCATCATTTTGAACCCATTGCTTCTTTGAATAAATGCGATATTTTTCTATATATAATGCAAGGGTTCTGAATAATTAGGTACAGAAGTCAACAGAGTTTCTTCCTTTTGAGAAAGATCAATCTATTGCCTGAGAGATTCAACGCTTATAATTGCTACTCGCACCGTTGATATTTGAGTTTTGCCTATTACTTGTCATTAAGTTCCTTTTTGTGGTCTATTTTTGCCGCGGGAATATTAATGGAGGAATCTTTTATAACCCAAATATGGCCCGAAAAATTACAATTTATTTCCAAACAATGACCACGTGAGTTTGATTCTTTCAAGATAACGAAGGCTATAAGCCGGGATAGATAGATACATATATATATATATATCACATATATTAAAATTAACCTTACTTTTAAAGTGTTGGTGTGAAGCAATATCATATACCAATACTGCTAGTGTGTCTACGCATATAATTATTGTTTCCACGGTTGATTATTTCTCTTGATAAGTTATTAATTTCCATTTATGAAATCATTTATAAAATAATAAAACAGAAAGAAAAGTAATTAATATTTACCGATTTAAAAATGAACTTGATCAGAATTTCCTCATATTTACTGATTTAGAAATGAATTTGATCGGAATTTCCTCTGATTTCCCCCGCATCCGAGGCAGACGCTCTAACCACTAGGCCACCGGAGCGGTCTTTGAATAATGCAGCAGTAAGCATGCACGAACAACAAAGAGAAGAACCAAATTCAAAATAAAATTAATATGCATACATTTTTTCTTCATTGTTTTGTATTGTGTTATTTTGCCCTGAATTAGGAAGGAGAATTAGATTTCTACTGATATGTCCTGTATACATATGCAGAAAACTCAGTAGAATTTAAACTCTAAACCGCTGAGGTTGTTGCCATGGATACAGTACGATATATGCTATGAGTCTGTTATACATATTTTTAACTAATACATTTGAGCATATACGAAGACGGAAATTTGTTGAAGCGAGTGAGTAACGGATATATTTTATCTGGTGGTTTAATCCAGAGTTTTTCTTCCACTCGACGACACAGGTGCTCGACGCGAGCTTGATGTTCAGGAAAAAAAAAACACAATAATCTGAAGGAAAAAATCGTACGGAGTGACACAAATACCTTAGATTACCCCCATGACCCTCCCTATCATAATACATAACAGAGAAGGTACAGAACTTCCAAATACTTCGTTTCGCCCATGACCTTCGATTTCCTTTTGCTATTTCCTTCTTCCTTCTCTTATATATTGTGATAGGGATTGTCATATGTCAGAACGGGTCATGGGGGTAATCTAAGGTATTTGTGTCACTCTGTATGATTTTTTTTCCCTCTAGATTATTGTTTTCTTTCTCAACATCAAGCTCGCGTCGAGCACCTGTGCTCGACGAAATATATCCTGTATTCACTCATTTCAGGCAAACACAATCTCTTAAATTAGTCTATCGCTCTGTGACACACATACTACTGTACTCTTCTCTCTCTCTCTCTCTCTCTCTCTCTCTGGTGGTAAAAATAAATATTCCACCAATAAAGAAACCGAAATGGACAACGAACCAATCTTACAGTCAGTTCCCAACCACCCCACCACCCTTGGTTTCTCTACACGCACATTCGTTTACATTCAATAGTTCTCTCTCTCTCGATCGATCGAGAACAGTTGCAAAATCAGAAACAAAAATCCATAAAATGGAACGTAGCAGATTTTTTTTCCCGTGCCATGCTACGATGTATGTGGACCTCTGATGATGAAACTGACCAACAAACAGACCAGCAGAGAGAGAGAGAGAGAGAGAGAGAGAGAGAGAGAGAGAGAGAGAGGATAAAAGCAGTCTGAAAGTGATTAACAATAGTAAGTAAAGCAAGCCTCGTTTCCATTCATTGATCAATGTATACATCACTTTGTACATCAAAGATAACAGCCTGATAACATACATACATACATACATACATACATAGACAAACAGACAGACAGACAGACCGAGACAGAGATAGATTGTGTGTGTGTACGCTTTATTACTAACATACCACGAGATGTATAAATTTTCCATTAAAAGACTCACGGTACTAATTCAGTTCCCATAGTAAACCTATGCAAAAACAATGATATTAAAAGTTCAATAACTTATACATTTTGACTGCTCAAGATCAGACCTATATTTATCAGTATAGATGAAACCTGGATGTCAGCTTCTGTATAAAGGAACGGGTATGAGCCGCGGCATTTTCTGGACCTGCATTTGTTTGAAACATGTGCTTTCAATTCCGCACCAAGGAGTCAGGTGCTAATTTTAATAATGAGTGTTCCAAACTCAAGACTGTTAAAGGACTGAAATTCCATCAATAAAACAATGTCTCTAAAAAAAATCACTCAAAACTAGGATAAGCTCTCAAAAGATTCTTTTTCCTATAACAAAACATACATTATTAACCAATCCTGGTCAGCCAAACCTATATATACTCTATTTTCACCGATTTCCAGGCTGGTTCCCATTTTTCCATACCATTAGTACCGTGTGTCCTATAGGGAAAAGAGGCTTATCCTACATCAATAGTTCTTTTTACCCTTTCTGTTGGTCGGATTGATTGAACTTTTGCCGTCATTCATAGGACGAGACATGGTCCCATGGGTCAATCTATAAAAAAGCGTGCTACGGTGGGCCACAGAGAGAGAGAGAGAGAGAGAGAGAGAGAGGTTCAGGATAATTACCAAAGGGCATTTTTGTTTTTGACAGTCTATATGTTTCTCTGTAGGTCGATTTGTCTGCTGTCTGACCAACCAACACAGAGACAGTGGGGAGGGGCATCTTTCGGATATTTTGATATTTAAAAGTAATCTTGTTTTACAACCTAATTATTGTTTTAAGAAATAAAAGAAAAAACAGCAACAAAAACAAGTATTAAATAGATTACAGTGTGTGTGCCTCATGAACAAGAAAATTACCTTATACTTTCTATAAACTATTGCAAATTTGTATTACTGATATTATGAACACTGTAGATAAATCCCATGGGAAGTGTACACATACCGTTACAACGATCCGGGTTATAGTAGGCTACTTGGTTTAAGTTTCAGTTTCAAGGGTTTCATTAAGCCCAAATAAGTTTTTTCTCTCACTCCAGATTCCTGCGTACTCTCTCCTTTGGGTCGAGCGGGAATGCTTAATATTTGTATCGTTATTTTCTTACGTCGCTAGCGATTAATCAATGGACATTAATGACTGATCTATAGAAATCATGACATAGAGTCGAAACAATGTTTATAAATGCAATGGGGACGGCAAAGGGTGGGGGAGGTAACCAAAGTAAACATACCAAAATATGTACGGAACTTTTCGGTATGGAAATGTGTGAAAATCCGAATGGGTGGATACACGCTACGGCAATTTTACTAACGGCTACATATTGTCATGATTCCGAAAGGTGCCGAATATTTTCTAAAGTCTCTGGAGCATGCGTAATGAAACTTTTTACCTAAAAAGCGCGCAGTGCGGATAATACAAATGACCTTAGAAGAGAAGAAATATTAATGAAAATAATTTATGGGCCGATTACGCAGTTCTATTCAAGATATTAATGAATAGTATTCGTTTCTTATACTGAACAGAGACAAAACTGCTACAATCGTCCACGTAATGAAGTGTAATTATTAATTTTTGTATGACCCTGTTCGATGTAATTGTTCAGCCTCGTTTTCATTTCACCATGTATATGGATCGATGTAAAGATGCAAATATTAGCTGAAAATTACTGTACACAAAATATGATAGTCAGTTATTTAATCAATAATAATGAATAAAGTATTGATTTAGAACAATTTCATTTTTGTTTATCTTCTGTTGAACTGTTTTATTCGGCCTGCTATAAATATATAAGAAGGTCACTCACACGTCAATTCTTGAAATTTAGTAGTATTAATTTGTCTTGTTCAATTTTAATCCGGGATAAATGAACTTTTTTAGTCAAATCGAGGGTCATGGGTGGAGCGAAGTATTTGGATGTTCCGTACCATCTCTCTTATATATTATGATACAGAGGGTCCTATGTCAGAACGGATCATCGGGGCTAATCTAATGCATTTTTGTCACTCTGTATGATTTTTTTTTTCCTTTAGATGATTGGTTTTTTTTCCTTCTTAACATCAAGCTCGCGTCGAGCACCTGTGAGTCAGTTTAGGTGTTTCACAACATATAGAAAGTTTAATTATAGTAAATTTAATAATATCAGAGAGAGAGAGAAAGAGAGAGAGAGAGAGAGAGAGAGAGAGAGGGAAAGAGAGAGAGAGAGAAATGATTGAAACAGCGTAAGTATTCGCGGATTTCATTCTGCCAATCGTTTTGACATGTTCCAACACAATGAAATATACACAGTTGTATCCAATATGCAGCTACCGCTTGGCCAACCTGTTTAGTACATGCAACCCATATATACTCGTCCATGCGACACATTTTCTCAGGAACTAGACACGTGTTTACCTTTAAAATTTACCTATTGTTTTTAAGCAGGCTCAACGAGCCACGTGATGCTGCATTCTATAACCAAGATCTGAAGGAATTTACTTAGAATTGCTGGTTGGGTCATCTAAGGAGTTCACATGTACTATTATGTAAACCACTGTTTGTTAGTGCTACTGTTTGTGTGCGTTTAGTATTTTGGTGCAGGGCCGTAGAGAGTGATCACGGGCCCTGGGGTAAGAAACACCCGGGCCCTCTTAGTTCATATTCAAACAATTTATTTCTTCTATAAAACTAAAAAGTCTTGTCCGGTCCTTGTCCCCTTACGGGCCCCGACCCCGGGGATATATCCCCGATTCCCCCCCCCCCCCCCCTTGTCGGCCTTGGTTTGGTATCACAGATTCAGTAAAGTGATGTCAAATGTCGTATTAATGTTCCTTAGTACGTATGGTGAGTGAGTAGTCTGGGAGTTGCATTGCACGTGTCTAACAGGCAACCGCCGATTATATTAACAAGTTCCCTGTGCCATTGTTCACTCCTCCAACGACTCTCCGGGAGTCAACTTCACTATTTCTGGGTGCAGTATGTTACTCAATATATTGTAAATGATATCGAAGAAAATAAATATTGTACATCAGAATACAACACGGCGCTGGTAAGTTTTTAGTAATTACATTGCGATAGTTTTATATTAATTCCGCCCTTTATCATTTTGTTTATTATCCGTGTGTGATAGATTAGTTTACTTTTAATTATTTATATATGTCATGTGTACATGTTGTAGGTCTTCTTCTTTAGGTGATTCATTTAGTCCTCATCAAGGCTGATTAAAATACAACAACCCACAGAGACGTAATTTTGTTATTTCTCCCATATATCGGCTACAGGTATTACAATATTGACGTGGGACAGGTGTAAAAAAGTGAAATGGCTTTAGTATATTCATTAGGAAATAACTTTGTATGCATTATTTTCAGTTATTGCAGATGAAAATTGTGGTACATTACATTCTTTCAATTTGCATGACAATTACTGCAGTAGCAGTAAGTTTCTTCACTGCATACATGTACATCATATCTTTTGAATTCAACGAAAATGCATACCATAATGCAAACTTGGTTGTGAAATGGATATCTACGTTAGATATGATTTTGGACTGGTACAACTACAAACCAATAATAAACGAAGATAAAATGGGTATATACGTTAGATATGATTTTGGACTGGTACAACTACAAACCAATAGTAAACGAAGATAAAATGGGTATCTACGTTAGATATGATTTTGGACTGGTACAACTACAAACCAATAATAAACGAAGATAAAATGGGTATCTACGTTAGATATGATTTTGGACTGGTACAACTACAAACCAATAATAAACGAAGATAAAATGGGTATCTACGTTAGATATGATTTTGGACTGGTACAACTACAAACCAATAATAAACGAAGATAAAATGGGTTGGGTCAGTTAATATGTGCTTGTGTGAAAAAAGCTTGTGTCCCCATGTTACAGCATTTAATTTCTCCAAGCATCCTTCATACCATCTTTTGCAATTCAGCAGAAATAACTGCTATTATGCAAATTTAGTTGCGAAATGTGTGTCTGCAGTACATTACCCCCAATTATGTACTTCGGTTTGGTTAGGTGGAATTTCTTGTTTTCCTTCATAATTCTTGTATACACCCCCTCCATCCCGTTTAACTTGTTTGGTATTGGACACAAGTGACCGCTCCAATACCTTGTGGTTAGAACGTCCTCCTCGGATGCGGGAGGTCGCGGGTTCGAACCCCGGCTGAGTCGTACCAAAGAGATACAAATGGTACTAATTCTGAAGCACAATGCTATGTGTCTAACTACTCAAAGTGTGCATAATGCACAATAAACTTGCACAAAAATAGAGGATGATGAAACTTCAAGTGGCTAGTGACTACGTTTGTGTGTGTGTACTTCTCACCATCCCCGATATCTAGTTTTTTTTTATATAATGCTAGATAGCAGTTTTATGCGATATGATTAATTTTAACATCAGATGCGTTTCTCAGTCCATTTTGTATTAACATTTAGTTTCAAGGTGTGTGGTGTTGTGATATTTTCTGTCATTGTACATTTTGAAACTTCAAGAGCGACATTGAATAGTAGCTTATACATATGCGAACTGTCCTGACTGACTGCTGTAGACTGGATGCCGGAAGCTACAGTAACAGGCGTAGCGGCTGACTTCAAAGTAAGACACTCCTTAAACGAGTGCAAGGTAATGCATGCAGATTTCATAGAACAAGCCAGGACAGAAATAACCTGGTATTCTTTATTGTAATCACTTTTTTCATGACATGAATGGTCAATGATAGAGTGAAACAAGCAATACAGAGTACACAATTCCGTGCCTTTAAAACAAATTCCGTACTTTCATAATCAAATTGTCACAGTTTAAGAGTAACAATGTAGAAAACTTTTCTTAGTTTAGTTCGTGTTTCAATAGACAACATGTTATTCTTGTACGGAAATAGTATGTAAATACAAGGAAAAATATGACAAATTATTAACCAGTACACCAAACACATTTATGAAATATTATTTATTGAGAAAGAACATCGAAGTTAGCACTCGATGCAGTACATTATTTAAATGTCAACTGTAGGTAGGCAATTTCTTAACATGACAGGGTTGGAAGATGTCCATGAAATTTAGAACCTCGTTTTGTTCTACGTTACGCGAGTTCGTCTAAGTTTCCCTAGCTAGGCCACGGATTTTTTGTTGTAAAGAACATATTACATAGCTAATTCTTGATAACGACTTTCGTTTATATTTCAGGATCATTACTACCTAGAGATACAATAATGTAAAGATGATAAATTCAATGGCAAATCTGTTTAGAAATTGAGAATATTTTGAAAGCAACTTGCTAATGAATTAACTAGAAAATTCTATGAAGATGACGGAGTATTTCCAGAAAATGGTTGTTGTGACATAGGTCATGTTGGGAGGTATATCAAGTTGTTGACTTCAAAATTAACCATCCCGAATCTTAATATGTCTCGAGGAAACAATATTTTAGTTGCATTCAGTTGAGAGGGTTTAATTAATGTATTTATATCATTAATTGCAATTACAAAGTGACCATAAAGGTCTAAAATAACTATTTTGGAATCATTGCGAATTCATTCGCATATATTCTTGATTATGGTATTTCGAGACATCAAAACTATTGGCACATTATCACATTCCAGGCTATTCACATAAACCCTTTACAAATGGAAATTCGTTCGGAAGTAGTGAAGGGGGACACTTTACGTACAATGGGAATTAGCATTAAAAACACCCTTGGGACACTTTACGTACAATGGAAATTTAACATGGAGAAAAATCGTGGGACACTTTACGTACAAGGGGAATTAACATGGGAATAAATCGTGGGACACTTTACGTACAAGGGAATTTAACATGGGAATAAATTGTGGGATACTATACGTACAAGGGGAATTTAACATGGGATTTTTTTTTTAAAAAAAAGTTTTTTTAAAATTTAAATTTAAATTTAAATTTAAAAAAGGGGTAGGCAATTCAAAAGACTATCTCTTTTCGAGAAATATGGCTGGCCCTGAAAAGGGCCTTTGGGTTTTATGTTAATGTATTCATTAACATAAATGGCACCGCATTGGTCTTCTTCTTGTCCTTAGGCTGCGTCTTACTGTTGGTCCGTACATCAGCACTCTTTTCAGGCATCCTTGTCTTTCGACGTAGATCCTACGTATCCACAGGCTGGTGTTTGTCCTGTGGACAACGGTCCACTTCGATCGGACATACATGAGCAAGTCTGTCCGAAACATCATGGAAGACACAAGGGTGGATGACTCAACTGTAGTCCACATCTTGAAGCGACGAGAACAGGTGAATCAATGCATTGAACGGCGCTTATTTACAGGCGGAGGAAGGATTGAAACGGATTGAGTTCATTTACCAATCCGAACACGCGTTACAGAATTCAGTCAGCTCGCATCCAATCCGAAGAGAGCAGTCTGTGACGTCACGTAGTCAATATAGATTCGCTAGCGCTTGTGTGCAGTCAGTCTATGCGACAGTGATTCAACATGACGGAAACTCAGAAAACGGTCCATTGGGGTGCACCAGCAGGGGAGACTGCCCAAGGGAACTCGGACTTACTTTCAGAAGAGGTGAATTGGGATTTTGTGGATTTTCTCTCCTCGCAAGAATTTGTTCCGGAACCTTCGTTACTTTCTTCATTACCGCAAGTGGAGAATTTTAGACAGAGACAGAAAGAAGAATTGGAGAAATTTATACAACGACAAAAGGAAGCGGAACAGGCTTTTCTCCT
Source organism: Sinohyriopsis cumingii (assembly GCA_028554795.2). Taxonomy (NCBI): domain Eukaryota; kingdom Metazoa; phylum Mollusca; class Bivalvia; order Unionida; family Unionidae; genus Sinohyriopsis; species Sinohyriopsis cumingii. The sequence goes on from CM068824.1 coordinate 99,252,649, forward strand.
ACAGCAACAGCAACAAGAAGAAGAAGAGGTAAGAAAAAAACAACAGCAAGAAGAAGTAGCAGCAAAGAAACAAGAGGGTGAAAATCAAACGGTCACGGTACTGTTGGACATTTTAGCGGAGTTAAGAAGTCTGAAACAAATGTATCAGACTTCTTTATCACGACCGAAGAGAATACGACCTTCCCGAGCCAAACATGTCAACCCTGTGACTAAGCCTACCGTACCACCCTTAGTGATTTCAACCCAATCATCATCATCATCAACATTACGCAGTCCAGAAGTAGGCCTTGGCCGTGGCAAAGGCTTAAGGCAGTTACAATTGATTGCTTAAACTCACCCCTACACCATGAAGAAAAAAGGCCCTTTTCAGGGCCACCCACATTTCTCGAAAAGAAATACAATTTCAATTTGCCAATAACTCAAAAAAACTCACCCATGTTACCCTTATAGTACGTGTCTGTGTATGAGTGCGTGAGTGTAGCTTCTTATTTTAAAATCACAACTCAAAGACACTTACCTTATATCATTCATTTATTCTTTTCTCCATTTTTTTACAATCCAATTCACAATTTATAACACAACACTTTAATAATAAGTTCATTGATTTCTTCTTTTCTCCTTGTTTAGTCTCTCTGTTTTTTGAATTTCTTCACCGTCACACTCTTTTCCTCTTCTTCCTCCTCGCTTTCTTCCCTTCTTCTTTTTTTCTCCTGTTTCTTTTTCTTCACCTGTCTTCTTTCTTCCTCAGAAGAATCCCTCTCTTCCTCTGAAGAATCCTTCTCTTCTTCTGAAGAATTCCTCTTTTCTTCTGACTCCTCTTGTTTCTTTTTTGGGCAATCTGGAGACCAATGTCCTTTTTCTTGACAATAATAACAGGTATCTTCACTTTTGTCTCTTTTAGTCCCTGTTTTTTTTCTTTTTTGACGGTCTGGACACTCTGAAGACCAATGCCCTTTCTTCTGACAGATATAGCAAGTATCTTGACTTTTATCTCTAAAGGAAGGAGAGTAGTCCGTAGGCTGGTCTGAAGAGAATTTTCTAATGACCCCTCGCAAAGCTCTGACGAAACGTTCCATCTGGTCAGTCTCTTCCATCGTTGTGCTCGGCTTGAGAGTGAAATGAATAGTGAAAGGACAAGACACACACCCTTTTATATACGCTGGTCTGCCAGGACTATAAAGTAGTTTATGGTGTTTGAACTTGAGTCATTTGACTTTTTGCTTTCAAGATGAAACGATCCCATTCATTCGAGAAGAAAGAAGAAGAAGAAAGTAAGAGGCAGAAACGTGATCTATCGCCTCGTACCAGGGCTGAAATCTTGGCACAAATTCATGCCAGTGATTTTGAAGAGGACATGAGTGAACCAGAATCCAAACCCTCTAAACCAAGTTCACCACCCTTTGTCAACCCTGAAAGTACTATTCCATTCGAGAGACGGAAAAGCGCTCCTCTAGAAAATTTAGAACCACGGCTTACAAATACACGGTGAAGTTTAAAGATTTCAAGTCCGAAGTACCGTTAGAGAAAGCAGAAGTGTTCATCACTGAGGTGTGGGATTCTTTGCTCACTGCACTCAAGCGACAATGTCAACCCAAAGAAGACGATCGTTTGAGACTTTCCATACAACACGACGGTTTGAAATCCCCTGTTTGGATCGAGTTTAGCACCCCTGCAGAATTAACTGCTTCCAAAGTCATGGACAAGATTCAACACGTACAACAATCTAATGATCAGTTTGACATCACCGATGGTAAAGCCACACTGGACATGACCCACGTCTCTCCTCCTCAAGGGACAGGACGCAAAAAGATGTTATTGGTGGACGACCTTCGCAACACCAAAAAGAGTCTCGTCCGAATTAACAACTCTCATGACCAGATGTGTTTAGCCCGTGCCATCGTGGTGGGACGAACCTATGCCGACAAGAACGACACGGTAGAATGGAAAAGAACCTGGAACACTATTCAACGTTCCCATCGAGCCAAGCAACTAAACGAAGCAGAACTCCTGTTGCAACAAGCTGGCCTGTCCAAAGACACACCCTGTGGCATTCCTGAGATGCAAAAATTGCAAGATGCCCTAGCTCCACGCTACACCTTGAAAGTGCACCCTCAAGAAGTGCGCGGACCTCTGTTGTTTCGAGGCCAAGACTTTAAGGACGGAAAATACATTCATCTTTATCATCACGATGAACATTTCGATACCATTACCAGTATCACCGGATTCCTGAAATACGGTTATTACTGTGAGAAATGTGACCATGGTTATAACAATCGAGAGCAACACAAGCATTGTGGATCGAAATGCACAGGATGTTTGGCCTCTTCACCCTGTCTGAGCGAAGAACCAGTGCCTTGTTCCACTTGTCTGCGCACGTTTGTCAGCCCTACCTGTTACCAACAACATCTGAAAACGCAAGGTTCACAGAAGAAATGCGCTTGTCAACTGCTGAGATTGTGCTCTACGTGTGAACAAGTCATACGTACCAATAATACCAAGGCACACGTATGTCGAGGAAAGAAAAAATGTCACATTTGTCACCACATCGTGGACTTGGAACACCAATGTTACGTGCAAAAATACCAACCCCCACCAGAGAAAGAGGACGGTCACAAGAAGAAAGGCAATTTCATCTTTTTCGATTTCGAATGCATGCAAGAAACTGGCATTCACATTCCTAATTTCTGCGTGGCTCATCGAGCGTGCGAGAAGTGCATTCAAGAACCTATCTTCAGTCATTGCCCTCACTGCAGCAAGATACCAGGAGGGCGTGAAAAAATCTTTCGGGGACCGAACACGTTAGCCGATTTTGCCCAATGGGCCTTAGACCCCGTCGACAAGACGTGGAGCCAAGAGGACATCGAACGTTACGGAGATTGTCATCGTCATGCCACGGTGATGGCTCACAATTTCTCCGGATACGATGGACAGTTTCTTCTCAGATATTATACGGAACAAGGCACCGAACGTCCTAAAGTGACTTTGAACGGAGCCAAAATCATTTTCATGCAAGTGGGACAAGTGCAGTTTAAAGATTCGATGAGCTATTTGGCCATGCCTTTGAGTCGAATGCCTAAAACGTTTGGAATGACAGAAATGGCTAAAGGGTACTTTCCACACTTTTTCAATACGGAAGCCAATCAACACGCCGTTCTACCCCATTTACCCGAGGCTCACTATTACGACCCCGACAACATGCGTACCGAACAACGAGAAGCTTTCTACGCTTGGTACCAGATTCACGCCTCGGACCCCTTTGACTTTCAGGAAGAAATGCTAAAGTATTGTCGTTCCGACGTGGACATTTTACGGCGTTGCTGTGGAAAATTTCGAGAACTGTTCATGGAACACGGAGGGGTCGATCCTTTGAAAGAAGCTTGCACCATTGCCAAAGCGTGTTCCTTAGTGTATCGACAACGATTCATGCCTGAAAAGACCGTGGCTGTCATCAGTCCTCAAACAACCCACTTTGTCAAACGTCAATACTCGGTCAAAGCCCTACGTTGGTTACATTACTTGTGCGACAAGGAAGACAAGTGGATTCAGCATGCCCGCAACGGAGGGGGCGAAAAGACCATCGGAACGTATTCGGTCGATGGCTGGGACTTAGAAAACCCCAAGATCGTGTACGAGTTTAACGGTTGCTTATTTCACGGATGTCCCGTCTGTTACCCTGACCGTGGCACTAAAAATCAGTTTTTGCAACGAACCATGGAAGACTTGTACCAGGACACTTGTCAGCGGCGCCGAAAGTTGGAACAGCAAGGATACCAAGTGGTGGAAATGTGGGAACACGAGTACGATCACCGTATGAAAACCGATCCCGAGTTTAAACGCCTCGTGGAAAGTTACCAGTTCGTGGACCCGCTGAACCCGAGGGATAGTTTGTACGGAGGAAGGACCAATGCCACCTGTTTGCTGTACCAAGCCGACGAAGAGAAAGGAGAAGAAATCAAATACTTGGACGTGTGTTCGCTGTATCCCTACGTGTGCAAATATTGTCGTTTTCCCGTAGGGCACCCACAATTGCTGACGGAACACATCGACCTGGTCAACATTCGACAATACGAAGGCTTGATCAAGTGTAAAGTTTTGCCTCCCACGAACCTCTACCATCCCGTCTTACCTCACCATTGTCAAGGCAAACTGATGTTTCCCTTGTGCCGTACTTGTGCCGAAACGTGCAACCAAGATCAGCCTTGTCAGCACACCCAGGAAGAACGGGCCTTGACGGGAACCTGGGTCAGCGTAGAATTGTTCAAAGCTTTGGACATGGGATACCAACTGTTAGAAGTGTACGAAATTTGCCACTTTCCCAAGACACAACAATACCACAAGGGTGATCCCAGTCAGAAAGGCATTTTCGCTGACTACGTGGATGCCTTTTTGAAACTGAAGCAAGAAGCCAGCGGCTATCCTTCCTGGTGTCACACTCCCGAAGACCAAATAAAATTCAAAGAGAAATACTACGAACAAGAAGGCATCACTTTAGACCACATCGAGAAAAACGAAGGCAGGCGATCGTTTGCCAAAGTGATGTTAAATTGCTTGTGGGGTAAAATGGCACAACGACCGTGTTTACCCAAGACGGAATATTTGACAGAACCTTCCCGCTACTTCCAGATGATTCACGACAAAACCAAATACATGAAACACGTGGACGTCGTTCGAGAGAATTTGATCTTGGTCAATTACGAAGAAGATCTGGACTTTGTGCAAGACGACCCTTTTGGAAATGTCATCATTGCGGCTTACGTGACAGCCCATGCCCGCTTAAAATTGTACGAAGCTTTAGAACTGTTAGAAGAACGCGTCCTGTACTTTGACACGGACAGTTGCATTTACATCCATCACCCGATTCAACATCACCCTAACATCGAAGGAGACCGTTTAGGAGCCTGGACAGACGAGCATCCCGACGACAAGATTCTAAGTTTTGTCAGTGGCGGTCCCAAAAATTACGGCTACGAATACCGGGACAAACAAGGAGAAGTGCACACCACGTGCAAAGTGAAAGGACTGACTCTGAATTATCGTACCAGTCGAGTGGTCAACTTTGGGGTATTGAAAGAAGCCTTGCAATCGGGAGAGGATGGAAACTTTAAAGTGACCACTCACCAACCGAACAAGATTGTACGTTTACCCACTCACCACATCGTCAGTCGACCTTTGGAAAAAGTTTATCAAATCGTGTACCAGAAGCGAGTTCGACTTCCCAATCATTTCACCTTACCGTATGGACACGTTGGTATAAAACATTGGTTGTAAGAGGATAGTTACCCCACCAGAAAGATGACTTCGCCACAGCAAGAATCGAGTGAGAAACCCGATGAGAACTCCAAGTTCAAACCCTACCATTTTCCAGTCTTCTTACCTAACTATTGTGATTGTGCCCGTCGATTGGACACGTTTCAGAAATGGCCTACGGATAGGGAAGGATTACCTTCTTCGCATGTTTTAGCTAGAACAGGATTTGTCTACTTGGGACCTGAGTCAGGATTGGGATACGAGGTACAGTGTTTCGCTTGCGGACTGAAGTTACGAATGGATCTATGTATCTATAAAGATTCAGCTATTCTGGAACATACTCGATGGTCTCCTCACTGCCCTTACCTTTCTATGGCCTTTCCACCCATTACACTACGGTACAATGTTGACGGTACCTTAGAGACGGTACCTTCCGAAACAAGACATAAAAAACGTAAAAAAGGAAAGATCTACAAGCTGGAGACTGCATTGCGACTAGTATAAAAAGGGGGCTATGGTCAAGATCGATAGTTCATTGTGACTACCAAGACCGAGCGAACAAGATGAATACTTTGAAAAAGACATCGTTCCAGTTTGGGGATTGTAAAAAAGTTGTATCTTCCTCTAGTGTGACTAATACTGGATGGATAAGACCCATGCATTGCGATGGAAAATGTCCGGAAGGAAACTGCGATTGTCCATGTGGTTACCATTGTAATTGCGTAACGGAGTTTGCAGACGAGTGCGATTGTGAGCCTTGCGATGGGACCGATGCTGTACGTTGTGACCTGAGCGATGCCGTAAAGCATCATGGGAACTTTAGTACCCCTACCCCTGTCATGGAAAGTGATGCTGTGCGTGTCAAACCTGAGGGATGCGAAAGCGATGCCGCTCGTCCTCTTGGACATTTTACTGGGTTTCGTTTTAAAGGGGAATGTCGACCTTCACGTTTACCTCCCTACGGATGTCATCCAGCCCTGAGCAAACTCCTACCCATTTCACTCAACCCTCATCGAAACGAACCTGTGAAAAACGAATATTCGTTTCCTGTGCGTTTGTCGGAATACTGCGACTTTGAAAATCGTCTTCAATCGTTCAAAGGAAAATGGCCAAAGTATCTGGGAGGACCGACCCCCGAAGAATTAGCCAGAGCCGGATTTTTCTACTTGGGCGAAGGAGATAAAGTCAAGTGCTTCAGTTGCGGTGTGTCACTTCACCACTGGGAACCGCAAGATTCGGCCTTCGTTGAACATGCTCGATGGTCACCGAATTGTCATTACTTACCCTTAGTGGGACCGAGACATTGAAGTAACTTTTTACCATAATCATCTATTCATGGATACTTTACAAGAGAACATTCGTGCTTTGCCTGTGGAGTTGAGAGAACGTATTTACCGAGAGCTGGTCAAAATACAAGTGAAACGTAAAGAACAATTGCATCCGATACGTCACCGGTGTTTGAACCACTGGTATCTGAAGGCTATACAAGGACTGATTCAATTGAAAGTGTTCCATTGGACAGACATTGATCAACGACCTTCTGGTTATAAAAAGGAATGGTTTGGTATGGACGATTGTAGTTACTACATTGTAAACGTATTGCATCGAATTCCAGAGGAAGAGTTAACGAATTACAAACTTTTTGAACACAATGTCAACTTGGTGAAAGAGGAAACTTCTGAACGAATTGTAATGTGTAGATTAGTGACTCAACGATTTAAATTCGACACTGAAGTGAAACCATGTTTGTGCAAAGAGTACATTTCTTGTGTCAGACCAAAGAGGATTTAGTATGACCTATTCATGGATACTTTACAAGAGAACATTCGTGCTTTGCCTGTGGAGTTGAGAGAACGCATTTACCGAGAGCTGGTCAAAATACAAGTGAAACGTAAAGAACAATTGCATCCGATACGTCACCAGATCTTTAACCACTGGTACTTGAATGGTATAAGAGAACTGATTCGTCAGAAATTCTTTCAATGGTCAGACATTGTTCAACACTTTGAGGTCGCTAATGATCGACATGTTCATAATTATGGTTACTTCGAGATTCACCTACAGCAATACATTGAGGAAGACAAGTTAAAGGATTACCAACATTTGTTACGTGGAATCTACTTAGCGGAAGAGGAAACACCTAAACGAACTCTGACGTTTCGGTTACAGTATGCAAGATTTAGATTCCCTACTGGAGAACGAAGATCTCTGGCTAGAAAGTACGTCTATTGCATCCGAAAAAAAGAGAATATAAAAACAGGCTGCCATGCCACGGTTTATGTCACATGTCATCCAACAGATTCCGTGGAAGGAACTCAATGACCATATTCAAACCGTGGATCATTACCATCAATTATTACAAGAACTGTATCCATTCAATTTTGGACGACAAGTGGTGTGTGTCTTAGTGACTTGTTTTCTGGGATTTCGTTTACCAGCCGATTCTTTGTGGACTCTTTACGATCAGTACTTACCACCTCCATGGCCTTAAATGGTCACGAAAAACTCCTTTTGCTCAAAGCCTTGCGTTTTCATCTGGATACTTCTCGACCTCAACAGGAAAAAAAGATTCGTCAACTTTTAGCGACCCAAGACGTGTATGACGATGTGTGTGTAGCTTGTGACTTACGCCCTCATTGGACAGATGTTCGTGATTGGAAAAAGGGGGGTTTTGAGGCTTGGACCCAAGAAGTGGCCCAGTATGCACAAGAGTTGTTCAAGGAAAAAAGTTACTTTTCAACCCGTGTTAGTGACGGTGCCAGAAGAACCCGTCACCGAGAACAACCACTCGCTTCAGGACAGGACTGTCATGGACATGCCTGAAAGGTCATTCCGGGAGGACACTTGTGTGACAATACCTCATGTAGAGACTGTAAGAACATTACACACTGTCCCTAGGACATCTTGGTTAACCAAAACATGTTGTACAGACACTTGTTTATATTCCACTTTGATCGCTTTGCTGTGTTTTATATTCCTGTACATCACTATTTGGGTTGTATGTATTTTTGTCTTTCGTGTTCATATTTGAAACATTCAATAAACGTGTTCTGAAAAAGTATATAAACTCTTGTCTTGTTTGTTTTTTCGTGTCACAAGTGACATTTCTCATACCATGGCTACCTCTGCTGTCTCTGCTCCCTCTTCCTCTACTGTCAAAGTCATCGACGAACACTTAGATCGTGCCAGTTGGGAGGCTTTGTATCTTCGCCATCCCTTTAACATGCTCATTGCTGGACCTAGCGGTTCAGGCAAAACCGAATTCGTCAAACGTTTGATCGAACATAAACATCATTTGATCGATCGGCCCCCTCAACGGATCGTGTGGTGTTACAAAGAGTGGCAATCGGCGTACAGCCTCTTGCGAGAAAGTCAAGGCGATTCCATCGTGTTTGTGGAAGGCATTCCTAAAGAAGACGATGGCATCGTCTCTGACTCCCGTCAAACCCATTTGGTCATTTTCGACGACATGTTAGGAGAAGACGAAGAAGAAATTAAATTGTGGTTCACGCGCAAAGGGCATCACCGTAATGCCAGTGTCGTTTACATCACCCAAAATTTGTTTCAACAAAGTAAAGCCCATCGCACCATCAGTCTCAATGCGCATTACGTGGTCTTGTTTAAAAGCCCTCGAGATAAATCGCAAGTGCAAGTCTTAGCCAAACAGTTAGGAACGCCTTGGCTGACTCAGGCGTACGACGATGCCACTCAAACTCCACACGCCTATTTACTCGTCGATTTGAAACCTACGACCCCCGAGGATTTGCGATTTCGTACCCACTTGTTTCACCACTGGTGCCAAGACGGAGGGCCTGTCCTGTACACGTCTCCGTCCTCGACTTCATTTCACTCCCCATGAAAAAATCTATAAAAACCTCAGACCCTTTTTCGTCTGTCTCACACAGTGTGAACATGACGTCCCTTCAGTCTCATCTTCCCGTCAAATTGATTCGTGCCTTGTATGGCATCAGCCGAGAAAAAGATCCACAAACACGAGCCCGTGTCTTAGAAGCTAGTCTCAAAGAAGTCTTACGATGGTTCACGGTGACGGCACGTCAATTACTCCAAGGAATCATTCAGATTCCTCATCAAACCCAACGCTTTTTCGATCGAAACAAAGTCGCTTTGGTCCAACTGGCCGATCCCCGCATCGACACTCAAACCAAAAAACAAATCATTTTGAAACCTGGAGGGAGCGGTACTCTAGGAGGGGTCATCATTCGCTCACTCTTAAGATGGGATCCTAATGCCCCCAAAGTTATCCCCAAGACAAAAGTTCAACGAAGCCCCAAGAAGAAAAAGAAAAAGACCAAGTCCCCAAGAAGAATAACTTCTCCAGTGGCAGGACCCTCCTCTTACCAGACACCACCACCATCACCCCGGAAAAAGAAAAGAAGCCCCAAGAAAAAGAAACAGAGAAAAAGTCCTCAAAAAAAGAAAAGTCCACAGAAGAAAACTAGTCGCAAGAGAGGCACTTCAGCCAGGACGCAACCTTACACTCGCAAGCCACGACCTGCCACAACGTCTCCGGCAGCCTCACGTTTGTCCACTTCTCCGTTGATGTCACCAGGAACTGAAGAGTACTTGGAGACGTTGATCACACCAAGAACTTCTCCGTTGATGACCCCCAAAAGAGCTTCCCCAGTGGCAGGACCTTCCAATTTAGCAGCAGTGGCTGCTGCTCACAAAGTACCTTCTCCCAAAATCAAAGTTCAAGAAAGATCGGGCATGTTACAAAGTTTACTGGATTTGTCCAAGCAAGAACTGGCTCGATTTAGTCCGTTACGTACCCCTGCACGACGTGTCATGCCTGTCCTCAAACTGATAAAACGTAAAGACAATCAGTGGCGACGCGTTCCAGTATAAAAAAGGCCTGTGACCGAGTAGGGTATCAGTGTTTTTAGGTGCTCCTAAAGACTCAAAGATGTCACCCTCCAGAAAACCCCAAGGAAAGAAAAGGAAAGGACTACCACCACGTTTAGCCAAACATGGGGACCTGTTATCTGTCCTGTCCAAAGCTTCTCCACCCCTACGAAAAAAACTCATTCAAACGGCCTCCAAAGAGGTCATCGATACCGTGTGCGAATGTTGTTTGAACGTTTTGAAAGGCACTATCCCTTTGTCCAAACACCAGAAACAATGCTTAGGCAAACATCGTCACGTTCTTCGGAAAATGGTTCAAAAGAAAGTTCCCATTCGTCAGAAAAAGAAGATGTTGGTCCAACGTGGAGGTATTTTACCTCTCTTGTTAGGCCCAATACTGAAAGGAGTCTTGGGAACCATGTTGGGAGGACTGATGGGAGCAAGATAAAAAGGCCTTCGGAAGTCCCAAGATCTCAGAATTCACCCCTGACAACCCCATGGAAGGACGAAAACTAGCTTTAGTGCCTTACAAACGATGGATGGAATACCATCGGTGGCAAGAACAACGCACCCCGCATTTACCTCCCAATCCCAATTTGAGCGAGATGTCCCAGTTACAACACGAATTGCAATCCTTGCTGGATCGCCAAGATTTGTCCGAAACAGAAAAATCGCAAAAGTACGGTCAACTCTTACAAAGACTGCAACTCTTTCACCAGAAAGCTTTAGACGAAACAGCTCTACCCACTTTGAAAGATTTTAAGACCTTGATGAAAAGTCCAGCACCATCACCAGTACCAGTACCAGTACCAGTACCAGTGGTCAAGACAGAAAAAGGAAAAGAAGAAGAAGAAGAAGAAGGGTTTCAAACTCCACCAGAAAAAGTACGCAAGTTAACAACACCACCTACCTCCAGAATTGGATGGATTAAAAAGATGATGGCCACCCCTTCTTCCTCACAAGAGAAAAAGAAAGTGAAGACAGAAGTGAAGACAGAAGTGAAACAAGAACCGATATCCCCCGCTCAGACATCCTCCTCCTCCTCTTCGACACCTATTGCTGGCCGCACACGCAAAGCCTTGCAATCCAAGAAAATACCCCAAGAGAAAAAGAGTAGCCTCTTCCAAGAGTGGGTGCCTTATTAAGACACCAATCAACACAAAAAAATGGAAAAAGTCTTAGCTAGCATTTACTACGATCCCTCGCATCCTGCAGGTTACGCAGGAGTTCAAAAATTGTATCGTGCTGCCAAAACGCGACTGAAAAGTCTCCGTTTACCTCAAGTGCAACGATGGTTACAAGAACAAACTACCTACACTTTACACAAACCCATTCGACGCAAGTTTGCCAGAAGTCGCACCCGAGTGGAAGGCATCGATCATCAATGGCAAGCCGATTTAGCCGATGTCTCTCATTTGGCCAGCTACAATCGTGGTTACAAATATTTGTTTTGTGTCATCGACGTCTTTTCCAAATTTGCCTGGGTCGTGCCTTTGACTTCCAAATCGAGCAGCGAGTTAGTGCGAGCCCTGCAACGGGTGTTGAAACAAAGCGGTCGTCACCCTCTTCGATGGCAAACGGACAAAGGCACCGAATTTCTGAACCAAGCTTTCCAAAAAGAATTAAAGAAACGTGACATTCATTTTTTTACCACCGAGAATCCCGAAACCAAAGCCAGCATCGTGGAGCGTTTTCAACGCACTTTGAAAGAACGCATGTGGAAATATTTTACGCATCACCACACTCTGAAGTACATCGACATCTTACCGCACCTGGTGCAAGCGTACAACCAATCTTACCATCGAAGCATCGGACGTGCCCCGCAAGACGTGACTCCCGACAACGAAGTGCTGGTGTTCGAGCGCCTGTTCGGTACGTCCCCGACGAGGGCTGTCCCCAAGAAAAGTGGAGAGTTGACCGTAGGAGATTGGGTGCGCATTGGCAAAACCAAACGCACTTTCGACAAAGGTTACTTACCTAACTGGACGACCGAATTGTTTCGCGTCACTGGACGAGTGCATGGCCGTCATCCTGCCGTCTATAAATTGGAAGACATGAACGGAGAAGTACTCAAAGGAACGTTTTATTTGCCCGAGTTACAACGTGTCACCAAAAAAGAAGACGACGTGTACGACATCGAAAGCATTCTCGAACGCAGAACCCGTAAAGTGGGCAAACGACGTGTCAAAGAAGTCAAAGTACGTTGGAAAGGATATCCACCCAGTTTCGATTCTTGGATCGACGCTTCGCAAGTCATCGACTATAAAAAGAAGAAGTGACCATCATGCCCTTTCACACATCAGACGCAGCTACGTCGACCAGTCCTTCTTCCCCTAGTTCTTCTGTGCAAGATTTACAAAAACAACCCTTGTGGGTGTGGTGTGGAGAACGTGTGCCTAAAACGCAAATCGTCTTTTTCTGCCAAATCTTCGTGGTGTATTGTGTCATCGGGGCAGCCATCGCCAATTTGAGTTTGCAACAAGGAGACAAACAATTGTGGACCATTTTATTGAGCAGTTGCATCGGTTACCTGCTTCCCAATCCCTCCCTGAAATTCTCCTCGAACGGGAACGTTGTGTCCAGTGCCAGTGTCAGTCACCACTCCAATAACAACCACAACCAGAACCCCATTTTGGGCGGAGACACGCCTCTGACATCCACTAACCCCTCGGACAGTCACAGAACTCTGGAATTATGAGTCACCAAAACCAATTTTACTTAACCTTACCCAGTGACAGTTCCATGGAGGTGTTTCCCAACAACACGTTGTGCTGTTACACGGCCAAATTACCTCAAGCCATCCCCTTAGATCACGAAGCCCATTGGGAAGTGGCTTTAGTAGAAATGATTCACCCGACCCAAGTTCACAATGTCATTCCCAATCAAAATAAATTAGATGTGGAAGTTCATGACGAGCCATTGCAAGAGTACTTGGATAAGAATGTCAAATATGACAATAAAACCTATAATGAGAAAACTAAAACGTGGACCTACCACTTTGTGATTCTCCCAGGCTATTATTTCAGTGGTCATCATTTGGTCAGCGCCATAGCCTCCAGGTTTAATGGCGTGTTTGGGAAAGCTTTTGACATTGTCAAGAACAAAAGTGTCACCCTGGAGTACCACAAAGTAGCTCGTCGCTTCTTGATGAAATTTGAGCGAAGTAAAATCGTGTCCATTGAATTTTGTCCTGAATTGTTTGACATGTTGGGCGGTAACATGGAGCTGAGGAAGAAATTAGAACAAAAAACACCACCCGAATTACCCATCATTTACGACAACGTGACTTTTGGCCAGTATTTTAATAGCCCGGTAGAACTGAACCAAGGACTGAATTTGATCTTTGTGTATTCCGATGTGGTGGAATACAACGTGGTGGGACACACCTCCGTGCCGTTACTGCGTGTCATTCCTTTCAAAGTGGATTCTGCCACGAACGCTGACGAGGAAGGTGGAAACACTTACCACGTCCACCGCGAATTTGTCCATCCTCACTATTTGCCTGTCAGCAAGTCGTATTTGGACACGGTCAACATTACTATAAAAGGAGATTTGGGACAAAATATTCCATTCACCAAAGGAAAAGTCACGGTGAAACTCCATTTTCGAAAACGGTTCTCTCACGACTCGTAAGTAAGTAAGTCATGTATCCAGTGTACCAAGGGGTGGCTCGACAGCGAGGACACGGTTTAGGAGACATGTTAAAATCGGCCTTTCGTTCGGTGGCTCCAGTCTTGAAACCGATGGTGACACGAGGATTGCACGCCTTGAAAGATGCGGCACTGACACAAGGCAAAGAATTTCTCCAAAATGTCATCATCGACAAACAAAACCCTAAAGAAGCCTTGATGAGGGCAGGCAAAAATGTCTTGCTGCAAACAGGCAAAGACATTTTGGGTCGACGAGAGACACCTATAAATGACCTGCACGCTACCGAATCAGGCATTCAGCAAGGACAAGGCAGAAAGAGACGACGAAGAAAACACCCTTTCACCAGACTTCAAGCGAGAAAGGCCAAAAAAAGAAGAACCGTTCGAGACTTAGACGTTTTCGATTATTGAAACACAGCAACAACAAAAAATGATGCACCGAGAGTCTTGCGCTTGTTCCAAGACGGAACTGGATCTGTTTGCCATGCCCCCCACCATGATGACGATGCAAGAATCCCAGTGGGTGGAATTTCATCCCGTCTCCTCATTGACCGATTCCACTCCCATCGAGTTTGAAATCAAAGGACAGCCCGAAGATTACATCGATCTGAATAGCAGTTACTTGTACCTGAAAGTCAAAGTTGTAGATAAGACAGGAGGTGATATAGACACTGAAGCAGTAGCTCCCGTCAACAATTTCATGCATTCCTTGTTCAGTGGAGTGGACTTGTACTTGAACAACAAACTGGTCAGCAGCAGCATGGATACTTACCCTTATCGGGCCTACCTGGAAAATCTCTTGACGTACGGAATAGATGCCAAGAACACTCATCTCAATGCCTGTGTGGTATGGGAAGCTGACGATGAAGGCCAGTTTGAAGAATTGGTAACTGATACAACCAAAGAACACAATGGGGGATTTGTAGAACGAAGAGACAGAATCAAAGATGGAAAGAGTTTAGAACTGATGGATCGTTTGCATTTGGACATGTGGTTGCAAGAGAAATATTTGCTGAACGGGGTGAATGTTCGCCTGAGACTGAATCGGAGCAGTACCGCTTTCCATTTATTGGCTAGTGCTGACGATTACAAAACCAAAATCCAAGAAGCCAGACTCTACGTGCGACGTGTGGAAGTGCTACCTAAAGTAGGTAACGACATCAGTCAGACGTTGAGCAGAACGACCGCCAAGTATCCCATCCGACGCGTGGAAGTGAAAACGTTCACCATTTCTGCTGGACTGCAATCCATAACCGAAGATCATCTGTTTCAAGGACAGTTACCCAAACGTTTGATCGTTGGTATCGTCGAGAATACAGCCTTCAACGGAGATGCCGAAAAAAATCCTTTCAACTTTCAACACTTTTTAGTGAAGAAAATCGAAGTCAGTCGTGATGGCAAGACCTTGTGTACCCGACCTTTTGAACCTGACTTTGCCAAGAACAATTACTTGAGATCGTACTTGTCCCTGTACGAAGCCACCGGCCAGTTAGGAACCAACACCACTCACGGCATTACGTATGACGATTATGCAGGAGGCTATGCTTTGTGGGCTTTCGATTTTACTCCAGACCAAGGCAGCGACGAGGGACATTTCCACCCTATAAAATCCGGCCAGATTCGTGTGGAACTTCAGTTTGCAAAGCCACTGGACAAGACAGTGAACGTCATCCTGTATGCAGAATTCGATAATACCATAGAAATCAACAGTTTAAGAGAAGTCATTCTAGATTATTAGAAAGCCATGGAAGACTGTTGTCCCTCTTTACCTAGTGGAGAAACTTTGGAGATGGAATGTAAGGAGACCGTGGAAGGAGAAGAATCTCAAGACAAAGACGAAGAAGATATCATGATGAAGTCGAGATGGCCAGAACAAGAAGCCCATTTAGTCTGCTGTTTTGCCAAACACTTGGTCGACAAAATGACGGAATTGATCAAGAAAAATTGCTATGGATGTCAAAACGATCATCCCAGTCAAATTCAACACGATAAATGCCTGATGTTGAGTCAAGAAGAAAAATTGGACGAGTATCTGGACGAAGCTTGGAGCCTCATCTCGAACAAAGACGTGTTGCACCAGTGGTATAAAGACTTGCGTGAACATTCTTGTCCAGCATTAACCACTCAAGAGATCCATCGTATCGAAGCTCTCCTGAATCAGAGTGAGGAAACAGAACGAATAACCGTTTATTCATCAGACATTTTCAAGCAAAAAGTCAGGATCGAATTGACAACGTATTATTACCTGTGAAGAAGAAGAAAACAAACACAAAACAATGGATACCTGGGAACTTTATTACCTTTTGAACCACAGTTCGTATACGTCTTCTTGGAATCCCGTCGTCTGTGCTAAAGATGAACTCCCTCATCGCAAACCTAAAGACCATCAAGCTTACGTGATCAACACGGACGATAGTCATCTCCCAGGAACCCACTGGGTAGCCGTCTACTTTCCTCAAGAAGGCTGTGTGGAATATTTCGATTCGTACGGATTGCCCCCTTTGGAAGACGATATCATCGACTTTATGAGAAGAAATGCTCAAACCACCCGATTCAATAACGTGAAATTACAAGGCACAGATTCCTTGGTGTGTGGACAGTACTGTGTGTATTTTCTGCATCATCGCAGCCTGGGCTATTCCTTAGAACATTTAGTGACTCATTTCGATCCTCGTTCTTCTGCTAGAAACGATGTGAAAGTAGATCGATGGTTTTGTGACCATTATGCTTATCTTTTGTCTCAAGCTAGGAAACGTAGTGTCCATCAATGGCCTAATGATTTCCAACAGTGGAAATCACAATTTCATTCACAACGTTGTCAGCCTTGTTTAAAGTAGATTGTATTTGAAGAAAAAAATGTTTGTAATTTGAAAAAAATTGTTTGATGTTATAATGTTGGATTATTGTTAGAGTTGTTGTTAGTTAGTGTTAAGTGATTTTTGAATAAAAAATGTTGTGTTTTGAAAAAAATGCCTTTGTGGTTTGTTTAGCTATAAGAATGTTGGATTGATGCTCTTTCATTTCTTACTATCCCTCTCATGAACGTTGCGGCTCGAAAACCGTGTGGGGGATGTTTTCCTTCACGTCCGCGCTTTAACTTTAAGAACCGAGTTGTTCCCAGTCTAGCCATCCATTGTCGACTCATCCTCCTAAGAAGATGTGCTCCAAACTAGCTAAGCTCAACGAAGCCTACGTGAATTTGCATAGGGTCAGACACAGTCTGATACCGAAGCCAGAAGAAATAGAGAATGTGAGAATGTTAAAAATCACTGAAGACCTGATAGAAGAGCTCTTCCGAGAAGAAATGAACAGGGAGAAAGAAGAATGGACAGAGAAGTACAGACTTCAGAGACAGCAGCAACAGCAGCAACAGCAGCAACAACAGCAGCAGCAACCTGAAGCTGACAGAGGCTTTGTCGATTGCCGTATCGACACCAAAGAGTTCTTCTTCTCTTTCCGAAGAAGCAGACCTATCGCCAGAAAGTCTATCCTCAGAGGACATCGCATTCTTAGAAACTAAAAAAGAATGCCATAGCAAAAAACAAAAAAACAGCCCTTTTCAGGGCTACCCAATACTCTAGAAAAGAAATAACGATCGATTTGCCAGTGTGTAGGTAGAGTAGTGTGAAAATAAACACTAACTCTTTCTTAAAAAATGTGAGGGTATGTGTTTGTGTGATTGTGTTTGTAAGTGATAAAGTAGGTTGGTGTGGATAGTAGATTAAAATGATGTTTGTTTTTTGTTTTTTTTGGGGGGGGGTTGCTTGAGGTGTATATTTGGGGTTAGATTGGATTGCTTTGCGTATGTGGATAGTCTATTGAAGTGATGGGTAGCATAAAAAAGTGAGCGAGTGTTTCTTTTAGGTCCGCGCGTTGTTGTTGTTTTTTGGTCATGATCTAGGTAAGATGAATTTTATGTTTTTAGGGGGATGTTTTCCTTCACGTTCGCGCTTTCAGTATAAATTGAAACTCGTTGGGCAGTCCAGCTACCCTTGTTGATTGATCAACACCAAAAATGAACACGAGACTGGAGAAACTGTTGGAACTTCATGTGCATCTGGAATATGCCAGGCGCATATTAAATGAACTGGCCGCTGAAGCCATTGTCGAGGAGGGAAGGATAAGAGAGGAGGAAAGAAGAAAAAAAGAAGAGGAGGAAAGAAGATATAAAGAAGAGGAGGAGGAAAAGGAGAGAAGAAAAAATTTCAGAATCCCAGAGAGTGAAAATTGGGATTCTGAAGCGACATATCCTGCCTCTGCTCTCTCCCCCCAAAAGGTAAAAAGTAACTGGGGGATAAGATGCGTATGTGGCGCCAGGCCTGGAAGGTGCCACCATTAACCAGGTGCCCATGAAGTTCCAAACAAAACAGCCCTTTTCAGGGCTACCCAATACTCTAGAAAAGAAATAACGATCGATTTGCCAATGTGTGTAGGTAGAGTAGTGTGAATATAAACACTAACTCTTTATTAATAGTGGAAGTGTAAGTGTTTGTGTGTTTGTGTTTGTAAATGATGAAGTAAGTTTGTGTGAATAGTAGATTATGGGTTTCTTTATTGTTTCTTAGAGTATGTGGAGAGTATAGTTTGGGCTTGATTATATGAAATGAGAAAAGTGGGGATGTTTTCCTTCACGTTCGCACGTTGTTGGTCATGATCTAGGTAAGATCAATTTTATGTTTTTAGGGGATGTTTTCCATCACGTCCGCGCTTTTTGTATAAGAACCCACAGTATTCGTGGTTCAAACCATTCTGCAAAGAATAAAAAAAGAAGATGGCTTCAAACCACCTTAACAAAATGGAAAAATTGCAAAACGTCATGGACAATTTAGGAATGTTTGAGCAAATGTTGGTTAACCTAAACGAGGATCACTACTCATATAGTCCCCATAGAGTGAAGATGGAGATAAACAATTTACGAAAAATGAAGGTAATCATTAGTGATCTGTTGAAAGAAATAAAGGAGGAAAAGGAGGATGAAGAGGAAAGGATAAGGATGAGAGAATGGAATGAAAAAATTGAAAAAGAAGAAGAAAATGAAAAGAGGAAGAAAGAAGAGGAGGAAGAGAAGAAGAAAGAAGAGGAGAAGAAAAAAAAGAAAGAGAAGAAGAGTGTAGGAGATAAAATAAGAAATTGGTGGAGGAAAAGAAGAAATTAGAAGAAGAAGAAGAAAACCCAAAGGCCCTTTTCAGGGCCAGCCATATTTCTCGAAAAGAGATAGTCTTTTGAATTGCCTATCCCTTTTTTAAATTTAAATTTAAATTTAAATTTTAAAAAAACTTTTTTTTAAAAAAAAAATCCCATGTTAAATTCCCCTTGTACGTATAGTATCCCACAATTTATTCCCATGTTAAATTCCCTTGTACGTAAAGTGTCCCACGATTTATTCCCATGTTAATTCCCCTTGTACGTAAAGTGTCCCACGATTTTTCTCCATGTTAAATTTCCATTGTACGTAAAGTGTCCCAAGGGTGTTTTTAATGCTAATTCCCATTGTACGTAAAGTGTCCCCCTTCACTACTTTCGGAGCACCATTGGAATTTATTTGGAATATTCTTTACTTTTGGAATTGTGATAGATCACTTAGGGTTATCTGCGATTTAATTCACAATGATATAGGTTCCTTATAAAATTTTCATTTTGCATTCAACAGAAAAAATTATATGTTGAATTTTACGAAACTTGTTGGTTTTCGTTCTTTACCCTTACATAATTAGAGGCCTTGGAGTTGTGACAATACCCCTAGAGTAAAAGGCCTTTTTATGTATTTCTTAATCCCTAAATGTTTTTGGCCGTTTCCCTAATTAGACAAGACTTCTCAGCTCTGTTATAAAATGATCAAGGCGTTATAAATTATGTCATGTCACTAAAGTGTGCAATCCGTTTTTGTTGACAAAGCGATCCGGAAAGAAAACGTATTGAGACGATATAAAATATAACAGAGAAATGCAATTTAATGGAACCCTTGTACATGTCGACTTGCACTAGAAAACTGTAACATTTGAGCAATATTAGTGAAAATTTACATTTTGGTTGCATTTTGACAGACGTGGTACAGTAGGGACCGTTTCACGAATCAAAGTATACGCAAATAATTTTAGCAAGTTTTAAGTTTAACAAAATTTGTATTATGTTTATAAAGTGTGTTCTACCTTTTTATGAGAGGCAGATAATAACTCGGTGAAATGTAATATGGCACATGCAAGACACTTTCAAAGGACAGCGACGAAGATGAAATCATGAACAATAATAACACTGTCCAAAGATGTCGAGTAAAAATGTTTTACTTTTTATCATATTGAATAAAATATAGGTCTTATTTCTCATTAAAGAAGGTGTGTGCGTGCGTGTTTGTGTAGTGAAGAATTTATTATTTGGTGTCGATAGGTACTGTCAGTGTCCACACCTCCCCCACCCTGCCCAAAACCAATCCTTTAAAGACCTTTAGCATATGAATAAAAAAAATTGATTAAAGCTTTCAAAAAAAGATATATTTTTTACAAATCAAGATGTTTTTACATTAAATGTGCAGCCTTATGAATTCTTCCGGCCTAGGCAACTACCTTGTCTGACTAATAGGAACATTGTAACTGTGTGTGTGTGTTTGTGTGTGTGTGTGTGTGTGTGAGAGAGAGAGAGAGAGAGAGAGAATATTCCGTTTCATGTCAGTTGATATACACAATGTAGAAAATGGCTAAGCCTAACTTTAGATGACTGTCTAATCACTTTACCATATTTATCGACTTCTATTTCCTTCTAATACATGATGGTACTTGAAGGTCCTCGTGCCTTCAATTCCAAAGTAAATATAAAAAACGTCCACCATTATATATATATATATATATATATATATATATATATATATATATATATATATATATATATATATATGAGAAGGTACATTTGACATTGGGTGCAATCTTTGCGTGCGCTACAACCATCCCAACTTATCTGGTATTTATTGCAAAACTAAGAGTAGGGTTTTTAATAGGGGGTTTTAATTGGGGTTTACCTTAATTTTTGTTACAAGTATTTGTATTGCTAGAGCAAAATGATGAAGAAAATGAAAACATGTGCTTCCTCACCCTTCCATTTTCATAGCCTCATCAAGCCTTTGAATAAAATCACATTGATTACAGGAGGGGGGTGGCGTGTTAGAAATACATCTCTTTAGATCGGGAATCGTCTCAAAATGACTCTCTCTCATCTCTCTCTCTCATACACACACACAGACACACACACTTCATAAATTCTCTCGACACTGGGTTAAGTCAATCACTACGTCTGATTATTTTTAATATATAACAAAAATACATTTTAACAATTATAGTTACTTCATAATACTTTAATGCAAATAATTAAAATTCGATTATTATCGTCATGTCTCCAAATATTAGATTCAGGTCCATATAACAATGATTATCGTTATATTCCTATCTATTGTATTCACTATGCCATACATGTTTCATTTTCCAATCTACTTTATCCTCTATGCCATATAGGTTGCATCTTCCTGTCTACTGTATCCACCACACCATACAAGTTTCGTATTCCTATATACTGTATCTATCACTCTATGCAAGTTATATTGTCCTATCTACTGTAACCACTATGCCATACAAGTTACATCTTCCTATATATTGTATTCACTATGTCATACAAGTTACATCTTCCTATCTATTGTATTCACTATGTCATACAAGTTACATCTTCCTATCTAATTTATCCACTATGCCATACATGATGCATTTTCCTATATACAGTATCCATTATGCTATATAAGTTACATCTTCATGTCTCATGTATCCTCTATGCCATACAAATTACATTTTCCTATATACTGTACCAACTATACATACAAGTTACATCTGTATGTCTATTGTATCCACTATACATCTTCCTGTCTACTGTATCCACAATGCCATATTACGTTTTTTCCACTCTATTCGATCCACTATGCCATACAAGTCACATCTTTCTATATATTGTGTCCACTATGTCATACGACTTACATCGTCCTATCTACTGTATCCACTATGCCGTACAAATTACATCTTCATGCATATTGTATCCACTATCTTCTTATCTACTGTATCCACTGTGCCACCATACAAGTTGCATCTTCCTGTCTACTGTATCCACTATGATATACAAGGTTCATCTTCCTGTCTACTGTATCCACTGTGACCTATCACGTTTTTTTTTTCCTTTCTACTCTATCCACTATGCCATACAAGTCACATCTTCCTATCTATTGTATCCACGTTGTCATACCACTTACATCGTCCTATCTTCTGTATCCAACACGCCATAAGAGTTACATCTTCTTACCTATTGTATCTACTGTGCCACCATGCAAGTTGCATTTTTCTGTCTACTGTATTCACTGTGTCATTGAAGTTGCATCATCCTGTCTACTGTATCCACCGTGCCAAGCATGTTGCATCTTATAATCTACTGTATTCATCGTGCCATGCAAGTTACATTTTCTTGTCTATGGTATCCGCTATGTAATACAAGGTCTAACAAATATACTACATGACTTAAACTTTACAAGCTATATTTGTTTTCAAGCACGTGTGTTCATCACTGCTGAAAGTTATCAATATAATAATATAAAGTACTTATGTGGATCTGACTGTCTTAAGAAGAGTTTTAGCAGCAGTGGGTAATAGCCATTCAACGTACACACAACAGTGGGCAATAGTCATTCAACGTACACACAACTGTGGGCAATAGCCATTCAACGTACACACAACATTGGGTAATAGATATTCAACGTACATATAAATTATTTTCTTTTGCTAGCACTTTTGCATGTGTACCAAGATACAGTGGGCAATAGTCATTCAGCATACACACACATTATTTTCTTTTGCTAGCACTTTTCTATGTATACCAACATAACCTGATTTGACTTGAAGGTCATTATAGTCATTTTTTTATTTGTACACCTTTCAAAACTGTTCGGTATTGGACATTTTTAAAATTTAACAGATTGTTACGGAAGGGTAAGTTCGAGTCGCTCTAAGCAGAACAATTATATTTAATAGTCATATTTCTATAAACGAAGATGACATGAATAATGTTTCTGAAATTCCACGAATTTTTTTATTGATTTAACTATTTTTTATAACTCTTTGGATTTCTTCTATTTGAATGTAAACCTTCTCAGAACTATTCAGCAATATTCACTCGAATTAGACAATGGAATGTAAATGTCTCGCTTTGTAGCATGGGCTCCAGCAGGATTTTTTGAAGTGGGTTTCATCAGTATATATATATATATATATATATATATATATATATATATATATATATATATATATATATATATATATATACACATACATACATACACCACATGCATAAAAATAACATGGCATTTAAAGTGTTGGTATAAAGCAAATTGATATACCAATACTACTGGTATATCAAATTGTGATCCGTCCATGGCGCAAAAATACGAATATATAAAGATTCTTACAACTGCAACCCTATACATCAATGATGAATTTCTACTCATTCATTAGTCATCAATGACATGTGGAAATACAGATAAAAAGTATTAATAACGCCTGTTTTCTAAATGAAATTTAAAAAATACACAATTTCATCAGAATCCTATCTTTTTTCCCCATTCCCCTCCATTCTCGTGTGTAAGGGACAAAAGAAGGCAAAAGTCTGAAGTGAGAGAGAAAAACATGTTGCGCTGGACAAAATCATTAAAACTGAATTTGCACCAAGTAAGTTACAGTAATCGGGTTCGTCGTAACGGTTTGATTAGGCCTTCCTTAGGATCTATCTACAGTGTTCATAATATTAATGATACATAGCTGCAATAGCTAATCGACACTAGGCCTATATGCTAAATTCTTCGATTACGAGGCACACATACTGTAGCGTATTTACTGCTTTGTTTTCTTTGTTTCTTAAACCTATTATAATGTTCTAAAACGCGATTATTAATTATTAAATATAAAATATACAAATGGTCGCCCCCTCCCTCCCCTTCCCGATTACTGCTGCAAGATACGGGCAAAAATTCATGAAAATACGAGCGTTGGGGTTTTTCGCTTGTGTCATACGACAATGTTTCTGGACCTGTGAATAATGGTAAAGTTCAGTCAAACCGTCCAAAGGGGAGAGAGAGAGAGAGAGAGAGCGTCACTAGCAGGATGCGGACCGCACCTGGTGACGCCATCAGAGGGTGACACCAAAATGACTGTCTATAAAATTTTGAATTGGTGTGCAGGAAGGAGGTCCATGGGGGTGACACTGGGTGACACCAACCCTAGTGATGCCAGAGAGAGAGAGAATGTTATAATCTTTAGAAATGTTAATTAAAGCAGAATAATGACTTAGATGAACTGTCAGTATATTAAAATATTTTAATTAACTCTTGTTGGTTCGTCATTTTGGTTAGTTTCTATTCCTCGCTCATTTCCATACGCCAGTACGTGAATGCCTGACAGTTCAGGTTCAGTGTACAAGTGGTTAACCGTGTTTGCAGTGCACTACTTTCTTCATAAAAACCATATTTCATGTTTAAATCATGAGTGTGTCTTATATTGATTTAATAAATCTGAATAAAAATAGAAGCTCAAAAAGAAAACAATCAGCATACCAATTTGCGTATGTGATTATGAAGAACAAGAAAAATCGTAGAACTGGATTTTGTAGCGGACACATTCGCAGGGATGTGAGGAGTTCATTCACTCGGTCAATACACAGATACCCATAGAATTTCGTGACTCCATTCAAAGTGTAAATATGTGTATTTGTATGTGATAAAATAAAATATATGTATAGTATATACGGTGTATAAATGATATACAACTCGGACAGATTTTTTATTGAATGAAAACTCGGCAAGCCTCGTTTCTTTAATGAAACATTTATACATCTCGTGGTATATCATTGATACAGCGTACGTGCAAGACTCCAGGTCGACATCACCTCACTACAGGAGACAAGACTACCAGATTCCGGGTCCCTCAGAGAAAAGAACTACACATTCTTCTGGCAAGGAAAGAGCGCCGACGAAGCCAGAGAGTTTGGTGTTGGATTCGCTGTCAGGAACACTCTGCTGGGGATGAAAGAACCCTGCCAACAAGGAAATGGAAGACTGCTATCCCTCCGCCTTCACAACACTAAAGGGGCTGTCAACCTGATCAGCGTTTATGCTCCCACACTAAGCTCCTCCACAGATACCAAGGATGAGTTTTACGATGAGTTAAACTAAACATCGACAAAATTCCCAAGGAAGAGAACTTGAGTTCACTGGGCGACTTCAATGCTAAGGTGGGTACCGACCATGACTCTTGGCCCTCCAGTCTTGGCAAGTTTGGCGTTGGCAAGATGAATGAGAATGGGCAGCACCTTCTAGAGATGTGCTCGTACCACGAGCTCAGCATCACCAATTCATTCTTTCAGGCAAAGCCATAGCAACAAGTGTCTTGGAGGCATCCCCGGTCTAAACACTGACACCAGCTGGACTTGATCATTACAAGACGGTCATCCATGAAGGGTGTACTTCTTACCCGTACCTTCCACAGTGCTGACTGCGGCACCGATCATTCGCTGGTGTGCTGCAAAATGAAGCTTCAGCCGAAGAAAATCCACCGCTCTAAGCAAAAGGGTAAACCACGCATTGATGTGAGCAAAACACCATATCCAGACCAGGCTGAGGAATTCACCTATGCTCTTTCCAAGACGGTATGTTTAGGCCTTCCTTAGGATCTATCTACAACGCAACGGCAGTGCCAAATAAAGATGGGATCACATCAGAGAGACTGTGTACAGCACAGCCACATGGATCTTTGGTAAGAAGCAATCGAAGAACAATGACTGGTTTGAAGCTAACTCTGCCACACTCATGCCAGCCATAGAAGAGCGTCGCAGTGCTCACCTGCAATACAAGCGATCCCCCTACAAGAAGACACTATAGGCATACAGGTCTACCAGAAGCAAAGTGCAGATATTAGCACGGCATTGTGCCAATGAATACTGGCTTCAGCTCTGTCAGAGCATCCAGTCAGCAGCAGATATTGGAAACATCAGAGGCATGTACGATGGCATAAAAAAAGCAATGGGTCCCACGAAGAAAGTGACAGCACCACTGAAGCCTACCACAGGCGATACCATCCACAACAAGGGCAAGCAGATGGAGCGTTGGGTGGAATACTACTCCGAACTGTACTCCAAAGAGAACCACGTGACCAATGATGCCCTCAACGCCATTGAAAACCTCCCTTTCATGGCCGAACTGGACGAGAAACCTACTGTAGACGAACTAAAGAAGGCCTTAGAGAAACTGTCCCTAGGTAAAGCCCCAGGGAAGGATGACATTACAGCAGAACTTATCAAGTGCGGTGTAGCGTGCTGCTCGCACACCTGCACGACCTCCTCTGCCAGTGCTGGGACGAGGGTGCAGTGCATCAGGACATGAGAGACGCTAACATCATAACCCTGTACAAGAACAAGGGCGACAGAATCGGCTGCAACAACTACAGGGGCATATCACTTTTCAGCATCGTGGATAAAGTGTTCGCTCGCGTCATCTTGAACAGACTGCAGACGCTTGCTGAAAGAGTGTACCCAGAATCGCAGTGCGGGTTCCGTGCAGAGAGGTCCACAATCGACATGATCTTCTCTGTCAGGCAACTGCAGGAAAAATGCAGAGAACATTACAGACCCCTCTTCCCGGCCTTTATAGACCTCACCAAGGCATTCGATCTGGTCAGCAGAGACGGACTCTTCACAATCCTGGCGAAAAGTTGTTGCCCTCCAAAGCTGCTAAGCATGACCCAGTCCTTCCACGATGACACGAAAGGCACAGTGCAGTACGGTGGCTCAACATCCGACCCCTTTGACATCCGCAGTGGAGTTAAACAGGGCTGCGTCCTTGCCCCCGCTCTCTTCAGCATCTTCTTCGCAGTCCTGCTCAAGAACGCCTTTGGGACGTCTACAGATGGGATTTACGTGCACAGGCGATCAGACGACAGACTGTTCAACCTGGCACGACTGAAGGCAAAGAGCAAAGTGCGTGAGGTAACCATCAGGGACATGCTCTTTGCAGACGATGCTGCTCTAGCCACCAACACAGAAGCTGAGCTTCAGCGCCGGATGGCCCGCTTTGCGATGAGTTTGGGTTAACCATAAGCCTAAAGAAAGCAAGCGTGATGGTTCAGGACGCGGACCCTCCAAGCATCATCATCAACAACTACCAACTTGAGGTGGTGAGTCAGTTCACGTACCTCGGTTCTACCATCACCAACCTCTCTCTGGATGCTGAGCTCAACAAGCGGATCGGAAAGGCATCAACAACTCTCTCCAGGTTGTCGCAGAGAATGTGGAACAACAGCATGTTGACCCTGAACACTAAGATCACCGTGTACCGTGCCTGCGTGCTAAGCACTCTCATGTACGCCAGTGAAACATGGACTCTCTACGCCTCACAAGAGAAAAGACTGAGCGCCTTTCACATGCGATGCCTCCAACGCATACTCGGGATCACCTGGAGCGATCGAGTAACAAATAACGGGGTGCTCGAGCGTGCCAAGATTCCCAGCATGGTCACACTCCTCCCCCAACGTCGCATCAGATGGCTGGGTCATGAATGTCGGATGGATGACGGACGGATCCCCAAAGACATTCTTTATTCGGAGCTCGCCTCTGGCAAAAGGTCGATCGGACGGCCACATCTCCGCTTCAGATATGTCTGCAAGCACAACTTGAAAACTTGATATCGATGTCAACACCTGGAAAGAGCTCGCTCTAGACAGATCAAGCTACCGACATGTTCTGATCACTGGTCTGAAAGCCGGAGAAGACAAGCTACGCTTGCTAGCTGATGAAAGACAATCGCAGAGGAAGAAGAAGCAGCTCCAACCAACACCAGACGCAACCTTCAAGTCCAGCAAGTGCACCAGGGACTGCCACTCCCGCATTGGACTACATAACCACAGCAGACGCTGCACTACCACCAACCGGGACATCTCTCATGGGCGCAGTTCCATCGTCTCTCGAGACTAACGGATGCCAACACACACACATACACACACACACACTCATATATATATATATATATATATATATATATATATATATATATATATATATATATATATATATATATATATATATTTGCAGTACGAGTTCCAGGGGGGTCACGTGACCCCCCTTGACCTATGCTGCGGGCGCCCATGCTTTTTAGTATTATTATATGAATAAAGTCGAGGTAAAATATACAGACATAAATGTATAACTAAACTTTTAATCAGGAGTTTTAAAGTTTGAGAAATCATTGTACAAATTTGTTTCCATGGAAATAGGAACATAAGTAAGCGTGAATATTGTTTATTAATCTAACGATGGAGTCATAATATATCAATGAGTATAGTATCGTATCATAGCGTTGAAATGAAATTTTATGTAATATTCAACTGATAATTCAGTGAGAATAGTATCGTATCATTGCGTCGAAATGATACTGTGTGTAATATTCAATTGATAACTCTGTAAGAATAGTGTCGTATCATTGCGTCGTAATGAAATTGTGTAATATTCAACGGATAACTTTGTGAGAATAATATCGTATCACTGCGTCGAAGTGAAATTTTGTGTAATATTCAGCTGACATTTTCGTGAGAATAATATCGTATCATTGCGTCGAAATGAATGTTTGTGTAATATTCAATTGATAACTCCGTGAGCATAGTATCGTATCATACCATCGAAATAAAATTTTGTGTAATATTCAATAATAATATCCTATCATTGCGTCGAAATGAATGCTTGTGTAATATTCAACTGATAACTCCGTGAGAATATCTTATCATTGCATCGAAATGAAATGCTGTGTAATATTCAATTTATAACTCGGTCAGTATCGTATTATTGCGTCGAAATGAATCTTTTTGTGATATTTAATTGATAACTCGTTGAGAATTGTATCGTATCACTGCGTCGAAGTGAAATGTTGTGTAATATTCGACTGATAACTCCGTGAGAATAGTATCATATCAATGCGTCGAAACGAAACTTTGTAATTTTCAATCGATAACTCTGTGAGAATAGTATCGTATCATTGCGTCGAAATGAAATTTTGTGTGACATTCAGTTGGAAATGAATGCTGTACAGATGTTGTGAATAAAGCCAACCAAATTTCATTTATTTCTATGCCATATATAAAATGTCCATATATGAATATTATTTGATTTTACAGTTCAATAGTATTCCTGAGGTTTTACAGACTTTTACAGATGTCGAATGAGAATGCATTGTAGGGCAAAATTACCCAGTGGGGGCGTATTGCCCCACCATAGGGGCAAAATGCCCCTTTATACATTTTTACCATTTTCATTTTTCTCGTTAATATTGTCTTCATTGTAACCAAACATCATTCCGTTATGTTAGACGTAACACATACTTTAAATAAATTATCTAATTGCGAACACAATCGTGTAAATCATGCCATAAATTGCCAAAAGTTGTTAAATGCTGCGTCCCACCCCCCTCCCCAAATATTCTTCAATTACTCAGATATTCATTTTATATAACTACCTTATTCTACCCGACACGTGCTACTACCCTATTCTACCTGACACGTGCTCTTCATTTTATTTAAGGACCACAGAGGCAGCATGACAGAATGATTATTCTCAGCCATTATTAAAACATTTATTAATTCCAATTTCTTGAGGATAGGACTATCTGATTATGGTGATAATGATTATGATAATGTTGATCGTATACAGTAAGAAGTGTTGTTTTCTTCGTTTCATTCATTAAATACAGCTGATATTGCCAGAAGGAGTGGAACTGTTGTGATTGTCACATGTAAACAAACAGCTGATATTGCCAGGAGTGGAAATGTTGACATCGTCACATGTAAACAAACAGAAAATATTGCTATATTTAATGAATAGAAGCTATGAAAAAGAACCTCGTCAACTGGTTTGGATTTTTCTGCAAGTTGATCTCTCTTTACCAACATAAATGTATTCTGTATCAAATTGGATGGGATACATATCTAAATATCAGTACTTTCTCACATTGACATACCGCATGTAAAATGGTAAATTTTTCGGCTGCTTTTTGATATACTGAATTTCATTCAAATCGATCAATAATGCCTCACTTATTATTTCTAGGCCTAATCAACAAAGAAAAATGTATCATACGTATATTGATGTTAACATATTTATTACAGAACTTTTATCAATATCTTTTAAAATAGCTTTGAGAAAGAGCCACTCACCATACGGTATATATTAGAATGTCAGGGAGGATCTTAAAATAAACCTCCATCTTTGATCCTCCTTCCACAAACTTACTTACTACGCATCTCTGGGGCATGCCGTAAAGTTAGGTAAAATTAGGTAAAATTGTAAGGGGAACATGCGAGGAAAAAAAACGTATTTAATTCCAGTTAGTGAAACATCTGTAATCAAGGAAAAAGCTAAACGGAAACCTTGAACTTACAACAGGTGACCTACACGGAAACCTTGAACTTACAGCAGGTGATCTACACGGAAACCTTGAACTTACAGCAGGTGATCTACACGGAAACCTTGAACTTACAACAGGTGATCTACACGGAAACCTTGAACTTACAGCAGGTGATCTACACGGAAACCTTGAACTTACAACAGGTGATCTACACGGAAACCTTGAACTTACAGCAGGTGACCTACATGGAAACCTTGAACTTACAACAGGTGATCTACACGGAAACCTTGAACTTACAACAGGTGATCTACACGAACAAAAATGAGAGGGTTTTTTGATAATTATCTAATCTATTTTTGTAATGACCATTTAGTTATCGGAATTTATGAAATGTTATTTCGACTTGTCATGAAAGTTTGCATGTTGGACTCTATCATCTTAGCCTTATCTGTCTGTCTGTCTGTCTCTTTCTCTGTTTATCTCATGTAACAGGGTACATTTGTAAAACATTCTATCTGTCTTTGCAGTTAGTTAATGCAGCTAGACTTGAGATCTCATTCAGCGTGATTTCGTTCTTTTTTTTGAATTGTTATCTCCATTAAAATAGCTTAGTCTAATCTCGTTAATCCGTTAGTCTTAAGATCTCATAACAAATATAGGATTGAATTTTTTTTAAATACTTTAATTAAATTATTCCTATAATGCATCTCAAGGCCATATCACAAAATTGATAAATCTGCGTTAGATCCAACACTGTATTTAAAAAACGTCATTGCACAAAATTGAGCTATCCTTATTAGAACTCTGAGGTAGTTTTCCAAATAGTTACAAGGCTTTCCAAGGCATACAAGACCAGACATTGAACTCGGAGTGCTAGGGTTGACATCGGCGCAGTCCGAAATTTATAGAAGGAAAGTAATATTTTTGTTTTCTTTCATAAAGTGTGTGTCGTACTCGTTATCTGTCAGCGAACGTCACAATTTATAGAAAAATATTTTATTTAAAGATTACTAAAATAATTTTGGATTAAAATGTTACCAAATATAAACAGAACATTAACACCAGGAAGTTTCATATTATAAATCTTTTGCAAAGAAGCAAGTTATTTAGTGAAATATGTAGACAAATGATTTTAATTTGGATGCGGCATAGCATCGTAATCTTACATTGTCTTAAAAAAGGAAATATACTAAAATCTCTGTACCTTTTATTTTAATTATAAATTTTCCAAAGATGTCAACTGTATAAATAAAGAATGTTAGATGTTTTCTTGTCAAAGCTGTCAAGTGATTAATAAACACGTGTAAACGTAATCTGTTTACAACTGTGCAAAACACTTACGGCTTTACAATGCAATAACTTCGGTAATTACCTGTCAGACGGGCATACCCACTGTACCGTATCCTCTCGACAAAAGAGTAGCTGTCACAGTTATACCCATGTTACCCTATCCCTGTGATAAAAGAGTGGCTGTCACAAACTTATAACCACGTTACCCTATCCCTGGGACAAAAGAGTAGCTGTCACACTTATACCCATGTTACCCTATCCCTAGGACAAAATAGCAGCTGTAGCAGTTATACCCATGTTACCCTATCCTTGGGATAAGAGTAGATGTCACACAGCTATACCCATGTGACCATATCCCTGGGATAAAAAAGTAGCTGTCACGCAGTTATACCCACGTTACCCTATCCCTGGGACAAAATAGCAGCTGTCACAGTTACACCCATGATGCCCTAGCCTTGGGATAAAGAGTAGCTGTCACACAGCTGTAACCATGTTACCCTATCCTTAGGACAAAAGAGTAGCTGTCACACAGTTACACACATGTTAACCTATCCCTGGGACAAAAGAGTAGCTGTCACACAGTTTACCCATGTTACCCTATCACTGGGACAAAAGAGTAGCTGTCACATAGTTCTACCCATGTTACCCTATCCCTGGGATAAAGAGTAGCTGTCACAGTTATACCAGTGTTAGCCTACCCATGGGATGAAAGAGTAGCTGTCACACAGCTATACCCATGTTACCCTATTCCTGGGACAAAACATTCGCTGTCACAGTTACACCCATGTTACCCTATCCCTGGGATAAAAGTGTAGCTGTCACACAGTTACACCCATGTTACCCTATCCCTGGGATAAAAGAGTCGCTGTCACAGTTACACCCATGTTACCCTATCCCTGGGACAAAAGAGTAGCTGTCACACAGTTTACCCCTGTTAACCTATCACTGGCATAAATTAGTAGCTGTCACAAATTTCTATCCATGTTAGCCTATTCCTGGGACAAAAGAGTAACCGTCGCACAGCTATACCCATGTTACCCTATCCCTGGGACAGAAGAGTAACCGTCAGACAGCTATACCCATGTTACCCTATCCCTGGGACAAAAGAGTAGCCGTCGCACAGCTATACCCATGTTACCCTACCCCTGGGACAAGATAGTAGCCGTCGCACTGCTATACCCATGTTACCCTATCCCTGGGAGAAAACAGTAGCCGTCGCACAGCTATACCCTTGTTACCCTATCCGTGGGGCAAAGGAGTAGCTGTCACACAGATATACCTATGTTACCCTATCCGTGGGACAAACGAGTAGCGTCGCACAGCTATATCCTTGTTACCCTATCCCTGGGACAAAAGAGTAGCCGTCGCACAGCTATACCCATGTTACCCTATCCATGGGAAAAAAGAGTAGCCGTCGCACAGGTATATCCATGTTACCGTATCCCTGGGACAGAAGATTAGCTGTCGCACAGTTACACCCACGGTAATCTATCCCGTCTGTTACGAGCCTATGCTCTTAAAAAGTAACAGAAAAGAGTGAAAGACAACATGCTTTGTACCATTTAACAAATAAGTTATTTCCCTAAAATAAAAACTGAAAATGAGAACTTACGGTTTTGCCAATTAAAATCCAAAATAATCCAAGAATTACAGACATAAGTCCTAGTAATTTGAAGTCCTGAATAAAACTGTACAAGTCCCAAAGAATCCGAAAATTGAAGGCGATGCCGTGACTGTTATAGCTTACAGACAGTTGATGTGTCAACAGTCTTTTGTTGAATCACATTAATATAATTCCAGGTTTGAATTCAGTATAAATTCCAGCGAATGTCTTTGTCCAAGACTTTTATCAGAGTACTTTTGTATATCCAGAGAAAATAATCACTTGAATTCAATAATTTGAAGAATAAGATTCATCTCAGCAGGACACGACATAATACAACTTGAAAGTGCTAGATGTTAAAGCACGAATGACCCAAGTCCTCATAATTACAAGATTATATAGTTCTCTACTTGACCTCCGATCAAAATTAGTACTTTCTATGGAAACTAAAACATTACCTAATGTAAAGTAATCTTCAATAATGATCCTGATGTTTATAAAATCAAAACTATTACCTGGAGTACACTCAGGAAATTCCATAACTTAGACTCAAATTAACATATTTACTTTTGTATTAATAATTATCCTGATATGAAGGCCATACACAGAGAGAATAATTTAGCTATGTATTAGTTATTTACACAAAATTAAATAAAGTCAATCAGGTCAAGCAGAAACGAGCTCGGTTTTGGACAAGGTCACGTCCAGCATACAATGTTTCATTACAACAGCATATAATGCAATACAAAAATTAAAACTGACAAACAATCAATTAAATTAAATATACATAACACTTGGACAAAATAGTAGCTGAGTCAAAGTATTTTTGTATTAACACGAAATGTTTCCTATCGATATGTTTGTAAATTTACGGAGTCTCTTATGCATACGAAATGTTTCCTATCGATATGTTTGTAAATCTATGGAGTCACTTAAGTGATATACTGGCATATATTTATTTTTCAAATTTTAGAAAGGAAATACTATTTTGAAATAACGAAATATTTTGTTTAATCGAAGTATCAATTTGCATTAAACAAGCAAATGTTATTTGAAATTATTATTTCATTTGAACTAAATATTATTTTGATACGACGAAATAATATTTCGTTATTTCATTATTTTGAAACCATTGATTTTGAATGAATAAAGTGCTTGTTGTTGTTTTTATAATATAATGCTCGGGAGCTCCATAATTTTGTACGGGTGTCAATACAGTTTCATCTTTTTTCCCAAAAATACCGGGGGAGTCTGATTACTGAGAGGTCGAATGCGCACACCATTACTTATCACTGCCTCAGGCTCGGCAAATGTGGGTATGTGAAAAAGCTTGCCAGTTGATTCCCGTGACCAGGTGGCTCTTCAAGGGGTTTTCCCGGGATCTTTCTTCAGCAGTTATACTGACATTCATGTATAGCCTATATTGTGCTGAAAATTATGTTAGGCCCAACAGCAACAAAAAGAAAAAAATATTAACCCATTGTCTGTAAGTTTATAATTGCTAAGTTTGTATCAAAGGTAATAATTGACTCCTGTCCATGAAGTGTCAGGAAATTTTACTTTTTGTTGCCACAAAAATCTTAACTCTGTATTCCTTAATAGCTAAAATACGTCCCGATAATGAATTTTCTGTTTTCACAATGGGCATTAACAAATAGTAGGTTTAAGTTATTCGAAGACCAAAATGGCTATAAACTTACATAGACTACTGTTTTTCTTGATAAGTTGTTCATTTCTACTTATTAATCATTTATAAAATAACAAAACAAAAAGACAAATATTAATAATCACCGATTCTGAAATGAGTTTAATCGTAATCCCCTTCTGTTTTCCAATATTCCATTGTGAAGAAGAAAAAAGCGCGAAAATTATGTAAAGTGCGAGAAAAGGGAATTTTAGTTGGATGAAAACCTTCAAGCTGAACTTAGGCCAAGTGACTTGGAGTAACCCGGTCGGTACGTTCGTTATAATGATATCCGTAGATTTACCATGAATTTTGTATACTGTGTTAAACGATGCTACTTATACAAGGAAGCAATATCTTTACGAGATAAGACCCAACTGGAAATTCCCTGACTATGTGGCATACACATTACTGTAATCTATTGTTCTAAAGGTCTGTCTGTCACATACATTCTGTAATCTATTGTTCTATTGCTCTGGTTTTTTTTACACATACTGCCTCCGCAACCTCTCTCTCTCTCTCTCTCTCTCTCTCTGGTGGTAGAACTAACATATTGTAGGCCAGCAGGCAAGGAGAGAAGGACAATTAATTGATCTTTCAACCAGTCAACAGCCCATCATAACCTCATTGAACTTTCTTTTTATATGGACCACATTATCAAAGTGCAGAAACAAATATCCATGAAAAAGGAACGTAGCTGATTTTCTCCAGAGAGAGAGAGAGAGAGAGAGAGAGAGACAGACAGACAAATAGACAGAGAACATATCTTAATATGAGTAACAGTAGGTAAAGTAAGCTTCATTTCCTTTTATTGAAACATGTATACAAAAGACACACATCACATCCTATCTACATGTCTGAAATGTAAGATAGTGTGTGTGTATGTGTGTGTGGACCTTCAAAGAATGTGATTTGCTCAAAAGGAGATCTCACTGCTGGAGGTAAATATGTTAAATGCGTTTGAATCTTGGGTTGTACGACTCAAAATTATTTCTGACCAGTCCAATGTGGCGGTTACTAGCCATGGATGACGGTCGGTCGGGAAGGAGCGATTATTCAATCTCTAACTTCTGCAAATGTACAAACAATAGTATGTATAAAATGTATGTGTATATAAATCCACGGGCAACTTTCTAAAGAAGACGAAGAAGAACAAGAACAAGAATGCATATATATATTGATGGGTTATTAAAAAGCAAATGAACTATATGAAACTTCTACATTACTTACTTTTTTCTAATCTCAAATTCCCAACTTTCACCAGACTCCACGCATTTTCTTTCTGTCCTCCTGTTGCCATGTCCTCGGTGTAATGAACTTTCAAGGTTATTGACTCCAAGTGAATGAGTTCTCAACCTAACGCAATGCTGACACGAAGACTGGACTGTAAAATATAGATAACAAAATTCCAGCCGTATCCACGTCATATACACAACATCTATTTAATTTATGAATCATTGTAGAAATATCAAGTTGCTTCTAAAACCAAATGTATCGATGTATCTGTGTCATGTACATAATTATTATTTACTTTATAACATATTGTAGATATTTAATGTTCTTTGTAAAATAATATTTCGAAATGGTTGCATGTACAATCTGTTCCGTAATGAGTTTATGGAAAATCAGTCCTCACATTGTGAAGCTGCAAACAGAGACATTGTATTATTCTTTCAAAAGCAAAATGAGCAATAGTATTCAACGAATATAAGTACTGTAATAGTTTTGTCAATTTCGTCTGTAATTCATCCAATGTACCACGATTTAATGTGAAGTAATTGCAGATAGAAAGTGAGATATATACGGGAATCATGAGAGATAGAGAGAGAAAGAGAGAGAGAGAAAGAGAGAGAGAGAGAGAGAGAAAGAGAGGGGATATGCTTTGTCCACAGTGATGTGTATGCATGCAATCATCTTTAATTTATATAGCCATTTTAGAGGTTCATCTTGCTGGTTGTATATCACATTAGAGGAGATAATTATCACAATGATTGGACTGTGAGCTTGAAGATGCTGAGTTGGAGGTTGGCGTCAATAGTGTATTTAGGGAGCATGTGGTGGGTATAAATATTATATATTTGGAGTTAATTAGTGTGTTTAATGTTGATAGATGGTGAGCTATGGTGGCTATAAATGCTGCAGATAGTCGGTTAGTGGTGAGTATAAATACAGTAGATAGGGAGGTAGTGGTATGTATAAATGCTGTAGATAGGGAGTTAGTGGTGAGTATAAATAATGTATATAGGGAGTTACTGGTGGGTATAAATGCTGTAGACAGGGAGCGAGTGGTGACTATAAATGCTTTAGACAGGGAGTTAGTGGTGAGTATAAATAGTGTATATAGGGAGTTAC
Source organism: Sinohyriopsis cumingii (assembly GCA_028554795.2). NCBI lineage: Eukaryota > Metazoa > Mollusca > Bivalvia > Unionida > Unionidae > Sinohyriopsis > Sinohyriopsis cumingii. The sequence continues at coordinate 99,289,791 of CM068824.1, forward strand.
CGGTGGGTATAAATGATGTAGACCAGAGCTAGTGGTGGGTATGAATACTATCTATAGGGCGTTGTTAGTGTGTAAGAAATACTCTAGATAGGGAGTTCGTACTGGGTATAAAGTCTGTAGATAGGGAGCTAGCGGTGGGCATAAATGCTGTATATAGGGAGTTAGTGGTGCATATAATACTGTAGACAGGGAGTTAGTGGTGCTTATGGATACTGTTTATAGGGAGTTTGTGATTTGTACAAAATACTCTAAATAGGGCGGTGGTGGGTATAAATAATGTCGATAAAGAGTTAGTGGTTGGGTATAAATTCTATACATTGCGAGTTAATTCGTGTAAATAATGTAGATATATGGTGAGTTAGTGGTGGGTGTAAATACTGTTGAAGGGGAGCTAGTAATGTGTATATATATATATATATATATATATATATATATATATATATATATATATATATATATATATATATATATATATATATATGTGTGTGGATAGTTCGTGGTGGGAGTAAATACTGTAGCCGGGAGGTTTGTAATGGGTGTAATTACTTCGAATGATTGCTGTTAAAAACCTTTAGTTTAACCTTATTGACCACACATTCACATAAATACAAGTTAACTGTAATTTAATACGTGAACATCTGACACTGTCATTGTACAACTCCTGTGCATACAATAACCTAGGTTTGAAAATCTTTAAAACTGTGAATTGAATTACCGATTTATCATTGCTGCAGAACTCTCCAAGCCTTATGTGATCTTGATATGCGTAAACCTACGATTCTGCACGCTCAGACACAACATATTTCCATTACAATGATACCGGCAGATCATATATAACTCCTCTAATATGCAACTTTTCCAAGTTAACTAGACTGTATTATCTGTAAAGATTCTATTTTGTATCTAAGCAAAGTCCTGTTATCAAGCACGACATTAACCGATCACTGCATTGGAAGAATCTATGTTCTTAATATTTAACCTTATTTGGCTAGATTTGGGAGTGTACAGACAAATACTACAATGACTATTCAAAAAGGTTCAATTGACTTTAGTTACGAAATGCCTATCCCGTTCATCAGGTTTACCTGAACATACATTATGGCTGATAGAGAGATTAAACCTGACAAATACATAAGTTCAAATATATGTGTCTGGTGGCGGTATGCAAGTATCTTTGTATGACTATAGTAACCTAAGGCCATTCGTCTATCTGACTTACTTGCACTATAACTTTGTCTCTCTGTTCTATATCAGTCTACTTCTAATATGATTCCTCGACCCATTTGTAACTACCAATGCATGGATCAGTCTATCCAGTCCTTCTACTTCTAATAGGAATCTTCGACCCCTTCGTCATTACTACTTCTAATATATATTAGTTTATCCAATCCTTTTACCAATGGCATACAGCGACGCATCGCGGGTTAGAACCCCAGGCCGAGTCGTACCAATGACATATAAAAATGGCACTAACAGCTGCCTCGCTTGGCACTCAGAATTAAAAGGTTAGTATTAGGACAGGTCGACCTGGTGTCATGATAAAGTGACTTGGTGGGACATGATGCTACATGTCTGCGCCATGACGTCCCAGTGCTAGACATCACTATAAACTGCCACACTGCCGACATCATAGCGATATGACTGAAAAATTGTTAAAGCTACGTTAAAAATCAAAATCACACACACAGACACGCACCACTTTGTCTCTCTCCTAATGTGTAAACCTATCTAGTCCTTTTACCGCTAATATGATTACTAGATTCCTTCAAGCCTACCACTACTATTACTACTGCAAAGGATTACTGGTACTTTAAGTGTTACTGTTGTTGTTGCTGTTGATATTACTACTAATAATGATGCTACCGTGCTATCTACTAACAGTATAGCAAGGAAACCACATTTTGTTGCCACTACTACTACTACCATTTTATTCATGATGACATGTCGCTGACAGTGTTAGAGCTCGGCCAAGTGGGTATGTGAGAAAGCTGATAGTAGCTTCCCGTGGGTCGATATTTCTTAGTGGAATTTTTCCAGGGTTCTTCCTGCATCTGTTATACTGTCCGCCATGTATAACTTACCTTGCACTGAGAAATGGTGTTAAACCCATAACGAGAGCAGTGCGAGGGTACCCCTGGCGACAATCAGGCTAGAAATTATTAATTGCTGAAATGTGGAACCAGGTGTCCGAATAGTCTAAAGTCCCCATCATCTCATCCCTGTCTGCGAGTCTCAGGCCAGAGAGAGCATGTGAGAAGCTTGATATTAGTTAAGTCGGTGGTTCTTCCTGGGAGTTTTCCGGGTTCTTCCTTCGCCAGATATACTAGCCGCAATATATAGCATGTTATGTCTTGAAAAATGACTATAAACCGAATACAAGTATTTTTCTTCTATTTCATTGATGATTTTCGTTTATAAACTTGGTAGGCAATTACAGATATACGAGAGGGTGTCCGAACATTATAGTCATTCACTCATCACTCACTCACTGACTCATTCACTCACTCACTCGCTCGCTCACTCGCTCACTCACTCACTCATTCACAAAGGTGTGGATTAAGGAGGACATGGCGTACAATTATATATAGAAATCGCCAGCTTGTACATACATATCTACCTAACTACATACCTACCGGGGACCTGAGTGGCCGAGTAGTCTAAAACGTTCACTGCCATATCACCTCTGTCAGCGTGGGTTCGAGTCTCATGTTCGGCCAATGTGGGTATGTGAGAAAGATTGCCAGTAGCTTCTCGTGCGTCGGTAGTTTTTTTCCGGGGTTTACCCAGGTTCTTCCTCCACCATTAATACTGGCCGCCATGTATAGCCTATCTTGTGCTGAAAAATGGCGTTAATCCCTACAACAACAGCAACAACAACAACAACAACAACAACATACCCACCTACCTACAATCACGGCTAGTTAAAGTTGCCAGAGAAATTCAATTCATATGTGGTATGAATGACACATTAATTGTACGAAGCGCAAGAAGCCATGTTTTTACTAAATATGTCAATATGGACTCTTGTCTAAACAATTAGTAATAATGTAAATTGGTTCTAGAATGTGATGGACTCTTGATTGTTTTAGGTTGTAATGGACTCTTGTCAAAACAATTAGGAATAATGTAAATTGGTTTTAGATTGTAATGGATTCTTGTCTGAACAATTATGAATATGTACATTGGTTTCAGATTGTAATGGATTCTTGTTCTAAACAATTAGAAATATTGTAAATTGGTTTAAGGTTGAAATTTGGTTGCAGCTATAGACAATGGATCTTGCTATAGACAACCATCTGAACTGTATTCATGACACTAAAAGTAAGTTGCAACTATATACTTTAGCACTGCAAGCGTTTATTTCTCACTGTTGTTTGTTAAAATACTGTACAGATGAAACATACGAACTCGTTTTGAAATCCTAATAAAATAAATACTTCAGTTGTTGCTTTGGAAATAAGTTAAGAAAAAGTGTACAGTAGACTATTATTGTGTCATATACATGCTGTCAGACAAACCTAGTGGAAATTTTTTCAATTTTTACAGTTAACGCAAAGATATTTAATGCAATAATCTAAACACGTCTTACATTTTTAAATTTAACCCAAACGTTTTGCATTATGGACCTATGTTATCTAAACCTGTCACTCTGTGTAAGCTATACGCAGAAGAAAGCACGTTCGTGGAGTATAGGCCGATATATAATATAAATTTAGAGCGGGGCCTTCCACCAGCCTTTCCCTTCCCTCCACCACTCAAGAAGGTGTTAACTGACAAAGTTCTGATATAATTAGGGACATTGAAGTAGGCAATTGGCCAACATTCTGATCATGATCAAAACTTCAATATTTATACACATCCATAATAGCCAAATATATGTTTAAATAAATTTAATTAAATAAAATAAAGGTAGTTAATATATATTTAAAGTTATTCTTAGTAAGGTGAATAAAAGCGAAGTATCGTATAATTAAGGAAATAACATAAAAATAAGATAAAAGTGCAATGAATATATATTTTAAGGCGGTATGAATGAAGATTTGCATGTTTTATTCAATAACAGAGACATATTGAATATCATAGAAGCAAAACTGAACTTAAGGTTCTCTAAAACCTCATTTACACTTGGAACTGATGAAATGGCCAACACTGTCGGTATAATGAGCACGTTGTAAACATTTTTAATACAAGCTGTCAAAAAATGGTGTATATATCTCATTGAACAGTTGTTCAGCGTGTTAATGGAACATTAGGACAGACAATTGATGCTCGATACTACTGAATATTTAACGGTGCACACAGTCAGTTACCAACTGCTTAAAGGGAACTCGTAGCTGGATTTGCTTGAATGAATTAAAAACAGACACGTTTGTCTAAAGATAAAATAAAGGCCTGTATGTGTTTCTTATATGGTCTTAAATCTGTTTGAGATACAGCGATTGGTCATATTGCTAGACCATTACGACCATACATGTACAATTTAGAAAGAAACTATACTTGCTTTGAACTATATCCGGTCAAATTAAAGATATTTGAAAAGATGAAAATGAATTCGATGTAGATAGTCAGAGAATCGAGGAAGGAGGCAGAAAATAAATATATATCCGAATTACATAACTATAAGGTTGATTGAATGACAAAATGTTTCAAGAAGAGAATTTCAGACTTGGTGGCATCACATTAATAGACATGATACGAGAAGATACTTAGTTTCAAAGAATCCTTGTAATTTGTTTTCTTAATAAACTGGAAAAACAAAACACACCAAATGCTCTAGCACAACGTAGATATTTCAACAACAATAATATCAAAATACGGCCTGTCGTAAAATTCAATAGTTATCGATACAAGTTAAAACTCAATATGTATTATATAGTATATTGTGATTCTGAATGTACCATAGTGCCAGAGACAAAGTGTCACTTACCAAGCAAATATAACTGTCCGACACATAACATAATAAATGCTAGTTGAATTGCAAATACCCAACATAAATGTTCATTCCTTGCTTGTCCGACTATGACAGTAGTCAAGACACTGGTTTCAATTACTCTAATCGAGAGGTGAAAATCATACAGAACGACAGTGAGAGATACGGTAGTCGGCATATCAGTCTGATGAGATGCAACGAGACATACATTAGTAGTCACATATCTCTGACGAGAGACAATGATACATACCTTAGCAGTCACATGAGACACATATTTATCATTCCAATATGGTCTTTAAATGTCCGACAAAAGTAAATGAAATGATCAGTCTCTATAACATATTTCAGGATCTTTTTCCTGTTCGACGACAAGTGATTGTCGTTGTCTCCCTGATTAGAATAAAGAGAATGAGCAGTTAGCAGATGATCACTGTGATCAATACCCTTTGATTGGTCCTAACAAGAAGTGAAAGTAACCTCATCAAAAATCTTACCAATATATGTATCAGATAAAGGAATACAGTCCTGATCAACATCATTCTCAAGACCGTTCTTTGCATAGCTCTAGTAATTGCACGAGCTGGGTATAAATCAGTGAATTTGTTTCGATAGGATTTACTTTCTGATCCAAATTAAGGCTTGTCAGTCATAAATGGATTAACCACAACATTATCTCCAGCTAGGTCATTGCCTAGCAATAAATGATTGCCCTTAATGGGTAAAGTTTACAATGTTCCGTATGTCACGGTTCCTGAGACTAAGTCTGATGACAAATTTACACATTGGAGGGGAACATTAATAAAGCCGCGCTCTACACCCTGATTAAGAACACTCTCGTTTAAAGAAGACTTCTCAGACAACGGCAAAGTACCTGATAATAAAAGACTCTGAGAAGCTTCATAAAATTTTTATAGGGATGGAATTTCCTGAATCACTCATGATAATATAGAACCCTTCGACATGAATGGTTCATAATTCTCCATAATACAATCAGACTGGAGTTTATTAGACCCAACAAATGCATTGCTTTCAATACATGATCGTGACCTTGGAATCTTAAAATAAAGTATTTGGAATAGGTCTGGCTTGATTCTGCTGCTTATTTTTCAATTTGTAGCAATCAGAAATAATGTCTCCTTTCTTCTTACAAGAGTTAGACGTAGGAAGGGGTAAGGATTTCTGATCAATCTTATCAGAAACTTGATTTCTAAAAGTTGTACCAGATTGAAATATAGAAGGCCTCGTGTTATATACTAAAATACTTTTCTATCAGAAGACTGCTGAGTGGAAGACTTGCTTACAAAAAAAACCTTATGAGCTAAGGAATACTCGTCAGCAGTACGAAAAGCATTTTCCAAGGTTTCTACCTTATGCCCATCAAGATAAGTCTGAATGTCACTATGGACACAGTTCTTGAACCCTTCAGGTAATACGAGTTGTCTTAGATTTTATTGATCAACTTTCTTGTCTAAGCACCACCTATCAAATAACTGCTCTTTTTCTCTTTCAAATTAAATTCGACATGAGTTTGTCCAGCTTTTGTTTTCATAGTTCCTGATTTTTGGTCGATAAGCCTCAGGGACTAATTCATAACCAGATCACAGTCAGCACTTTGCTGTACTGCTCGGGAAGCATAGATGTCTCGGACTTTGCCAAAAAGTGTCCAATGTTCCCTTGGCCATTTCGAATTTTCAGCAATTTTTTCAAAATGAGGAAACTATTTATATATTTCTTTGTCTGTAAAAAGTGGCACTGATATAATATCCGTAGTAACACCAAAACTTGAATTTGTATGTAAAGTGGGGAGGTGCTTTTAATTTGCCAGCTCTAATTCTTTTAATCTAAATTGATATTCCTTTCTTCCTTCTCCCTTTCTCTCTGCAATTCGCTGTCTTCCCTTTCTGCTTGCATCTGCATTTGTCTCTCTCTCTCCTCTTTCTCTAATTGCATTTGCATTTGTTTCTCCTCTTTTTCCAACAGCATTTGTTTTTTCTTCTTTCTGTAACTGCATTTGTTTCTCTCCTCTTTCTGCAACTGCATTTTCCTCTCTCTTTCCTCCTTATCTAAATGAATCTCTTTCTCTTTATCCATTTGCAGTCTCCTCTCTCTCTTTCCTTTTTATCTAATTGCCTGTGTTACTCCTCTTTCTCCAGTTGCAATTGCATTTGTTGTTTTTTTCTATTTATATTTCTGAAGTTCAAGCTTTCTTAATTCTAACTCCATCTTGTATTTTAATTTTAATTCCTTTTTTATCTTAGAGTCTGATAATTACTTAGTAATCAAAACCAAAGTATTTTTATCCAAAACATTCTTTTACCACCAAAAGTTTGACCAAATATTTTTATTTTTTGCTTCGATAAAGAAGCTTTTGCCTCAGAAAGATCATATTTTCTGGCAAGTTGAATCAATTCGTCTTTTATTTCAAGGACTCTAACTGCTCCTGGGTAGGATTTGAAATAAAGATCTCCACTTTTGATAACATTGTAAAAGACTTGCTAATTTCATTAAAGATTTCTAAAGTATTAATTTATGACTTAAAAAACTCAGCAACTAGGGGAAATTAAATTTTAAAAAACAAAGTTTTCTGAAAGATTTTAGCAAAATTCATAGCCCGGACGAGGCCCCAATTCTCTGCTACGAGTCTATGATCTTAAAATAAGTAACATAAAAAAGTGAAGACAACAAGCTTTGTAAAATTTAACAAATAATTCACTTTCCTAGAATACAAAGTGAAAAAGGAGAAAAAAGAACTTACGGTATTGCGAATTAAGTCCAAAAATAATCCAAGAATTAAAGACACAAGTCCTAGCAATAGCAAAGTCCTGAATGAAACTTAGTTCAAGTCACGATTAATTCCAAAATTGAAGGTGATGATGCGTTTGGTATAGCATACGAAGTACTGATGTGTCAACTGTCTCTTGTTGAATCACAGAAATATTATTCCAGGTTTGAGTTCAATAGAAATTCCAATTAAAGTCTTTATCCAAGAATTTCATTAGATCACTTTTGTATCTCTAGAGAAAATAATCACTTGAATTCAATAATTTAAAGGAAACAAAACAAACATTACTTAATGGAAAATAACCTTCTAGAATGATCTAATGAGGCTTGTTTATTTACAACAGAAAACATATAAAATTCACTTAGTAATCTCCAAATCCCTAACCCAAATGAACAGATTCACTCCTTCTTGTTTACCTGAATAATAATTTGGTTAATAAGCTCATTCACACAGAGAATAATGAAACCAATTTTTAGTTGTTTACGTCAATGAGATAAAACAAATTTAAAAACATCAATCAGGTCGAGCAGAAATGAACTCAGTTTTGGACAAAGTCAAGTCCAGCATACAATGTTACATTTCAATAACATGTAATGAAATTAAAAAAATATTAAAACTAACAGACAAACAATTAAATTAAATATACATAACAAACACAAGAATATATTGAAATATTTTGATCTCTAAGATTTTCTTTGCAAGTATCATTCATATGCATGTTTGTATTCTAGGAATGTTCTCTATTTCATAGCCAATACAAAGATCTATTCTAGGAATGTTCTCTATTTCATAGCAATGCAAAGATTTATTTCAGGAGTGTTCTCTATTAAAAGCAATACAAAGATCTATTCCAGGAATGTTCTCTATTTCAAAGCAATACAAAGGCTTAGACCAGGAAAATTCTCCATTTAAAAGCAATACAAAGATTTATTTTCCTGATTACATATTTGCCTACAAAACAGTTTTTAACAAAAGAGTCTGGGACCTGCAAGTCTATCCCATGATTAAGGATTTGCCTACAAAAATTATTTTAATAAGGAGTCCGGGACCTGAATATCGATCCCATGATCAAAGCTTTGCATACAACACATTGTTTAAACAAAGAATCCGGGACCTGCAAGTCTATCCCATAATTAAAGCTTTGCCTACAAAATATTGTTTTAACAAAGAGACGGAGACCTGAATGTCGATCCCATGACTAAGGCAATGCCTACAAAACATCAGCCAACACCATATAAAAAACGTGATACCACCTAGACCGCAGAGAGAGAGAGAGAGAGAGAGAGAGAGAGAATTATGCAGTAATGTGTGTGGTGCCTCAGCACAAAAGTGGCTATGTATTGTCAACTAAAGTAAATTTAGTAAAAGAACATTGTGTTATTTTGTGCTTGAAGCTATATACCCACGTCTTCCCAACATCTACCCTTATCAATGGACTCAATCATGTTTTTTGCTTTGTAAATGAATAGTTAAAATTAAATTATTGGCAGTCACTACTAAAGGGTTGTTGTTATGGTATTATCATCAGATGATGACTATATAATTGTTTCTTCTTTCACAATATGCATACGTTTTAATAAAGACATTTATAATCCATAAATTATATGCACGATGGTGTACGGAAAAATAATTATTTGTTTCCTAACGAATTAGCAAATCGGTATAATGTATAGCTAAACGTTTTAATGGCTTTCTAAATAGTTACAGTTAGGGAGTATTTGTTTGTTGTAAGGGACTACTAAACCATTAAACTTGATCACGAATTCGTTCTATCTTTCTTACAGATGCGTCATAATCGATTGCTGATGACGGACTGCATGTAGAGCCCCCCCCCCCTTTAAAATCAAAAGAGAATATGAAACAATGGTAATAAAATAAATGGGAAATAAAATATCACACACTTAATTTTAATTATAGGGTGTGGACTGACGTATGGATATGCACAATGATTCTAAAAGAATTGCTGTGTCGAATTTCAGTCAAGGCGGGACTAAAAGATGCATAAATCGTGTCAAGCGAATATTTCAACGCGTATGTTAAAAAAAAACAATGGCGCATTATAATAGTGAATGCCGTCTCTTACAGTTGAACGCCGACATCTCGACGATTGTCCTACAGTTGCGTGCCGATATCTGAAACGATTGTCATACAGCTGAGTACCGATATCTCGACGATTGTCCTACAGTTGCTTGCCGATATCTGAAACGATTGTCCTACATTTGACTACCGATATCTCGACGATTGTCCTACAGTTGAGTACCGATATCTGAGACGGTTGTTCGCCTTGGTTGACCATTAATCAAAGTTAAGAGAAACTTTCATTAGCCTTTTGTCTCACGAAATATGACATCGTTTTATGGACATAAGTGGTTAGAGCGTCCGCCTCGGATATGGGAATTCGCGAGTTCGAACCCTAACGACTATAAAACTGGTACTAACAGCTGCCTCGCTTGGCGGTCACCATTAAACGATAGTTTTAGGACTGGTCGGCCTGGTGTCAGGATAATGTGACTGGGTGGGACATGATGTTATCTATCTCTATCTATCTATCTCTATATACGGCATGATGTCATTGATTTATGTTCATTACGCATTTGTCTCATGAAATATGTCATAGTTTTATGTTCATTAGATATGTCTCACGAAATATGTCATCGGTTTATGTTCATTAGATATTTATGTCACGAAACAGGTCAAGTTTTATGTTCATTAGAATTCTTTCTCACGACATATGTCATCGTTTCTGTGTTTAAATCTCTTTGGCTTCTCATTTGCCTATCGTATATAGCTATTCCGAATTGCATGCAGCTTGGTTGCAAGGAAAAGTTCATTGTATTATAATGGAGAGCACTATCTTACAAATTCATGGCAATAAATCGTAGTGTCACTGCACTCAATCCTAATGTCATTGCACTCAATCCTAATGTCACCGCAATCAATCCTAATGTCACTTCACTCAATCATATTGCCACTGCACTCAATAATATTGCCACTGCACTCAATAATATTGCCACTGCACTCATTCAAAATGTCACTGCACTTAATTGTGATGTCAATACACTAAGTCATAATGTCACTGCACTGAATCATGTCACTGCACTGAATCAAAATGTTATTGCACGTCACCATAATGTCACTGTACTTAATAAAAATATAACTGCTTTCAATCGTAATGTCACTGCAGTCAATCCTAATGTCACTGCAGTCAATCCTAATGTCACTGCCCTCAATCGTAATGCACATATAAGTAAATATTGTTGCTATTGGCTCTAAAAAGAAAATAATCGAACGTAACTTACCTTTGATTATTGGAAATTTCTATTGTATATTTAGCTCATATTAAAGTAGCAACAACAAAACATACAGACTCACAAACACAACAGCAGCAAATGGAACCAATATAACACAATTAAAGGGGAGGGATGAAAAATAAATTAGCGTGAAGCAAAAATTTATTGTAACCGTTTTCATATAAAATGGGATTATTTAAATCTAATGACATAGGTGTTAAGTCAGGGATTTCTACACGTGTTTGTATTAAAGGGTTGATATTATGCAAAATATTAATCATAACTCCACCCACTCTTTAAACATTAAATTGATGGCGAGGTTGCTCACTTGTTAAGTTATACCGCTTCAGTAGCCTAAGTGGTTAGAGCGTCCGCCTCGAATACAAGAGGTCGCGGGTTCAAACCCCAGCCGAATCATACCCAAGATTAAAAAAATAGTAATAACAGTTGTCTCACTTGGCACTCGGCATTGAAAGGTTAGTGTTCATCCCATGCAGAAAGCAATTCTTACCGGACGAGAAAGGTGCTGGTTCCACTCCCACCATCGAAACTGACTTACGTGGGCACTTCAAATCTAGATTACTTGATCATCCCACCAACATCACCTCAACCCTATCACCCCATCCCTTCCCCATAACTTTTGGACGCGAAAAGTAAGCTGTAGATATACAATCTTTGCGAACAAAACATCTGTCAGGTTCGTGTTTGATGAGTGAAGTAGTTGTAGGAACTGGGATTCGTCCTCTAACAGCGAATTTTCTTCTTATTTACGATCTTCTTGTACCAAAGGATTTCATCCACTGCTCGAATCATACTGTTTACTGGTTCTTTCTAACAATTTACTAATCTATTATAACAATGAGCAGAACACTTTAGAAATGCTCTCTTTGCAAAAAATAATTGTGGACTGGAATCATCCGAGTGACAGTGTTGTGCGCGCGATCAGCTGAGAGCTTCAAAACAGCTCTTGAACAATATTAACTTTCTAGCTGGTTCCCTCTGCCGATGCAAATTTATGCCATAACTGGCCCTGCACTGTACACAGTCAGATTCCATGCAAATTGATGACGTAACTGGCCCTGCACTGTACACATTCAGATTCATTGGCTAAAAAATTATATACGCATTATATAACAAGCAATAAACAGTTTGGATGATGAACATGTCTAACGGTTCTGTTAGGATTACTTTAATTGTATACCAAACATTTTATTATATCTGGTTGCACATGTCTAATGGTTCTGTTAGGATTACTTTAATTGTATAACAAACATTTAATTATGTTTGGTTGTACATGTCTAACGGTTCTGTTAGGATTACTTTAAGTTTAAAACAAACATTTAATTATATCTGGTTGTACATGTCAAACGGTTCTGTTAGGATTACTTTAATTTTATGACAAACATTTAATTATGTCTGGTTGTAGATGTCTAACGGTTCTGTTAGGATTACTTTAATTTTATAACAAACATTGAATTATGTCTGGTTGTAGATGTCTAACGGTTCTGTTAGGATTACTTTAATTTTATAACAACCATTTAATTATGGCTGTATGCCTTTCTTTTGTCGAGGAAACGTAAAAGCATGGCCATTGTAGCTAAATCACAAATGATTTGGTCATATTTAAACTGTAAACATTATTTATGGCCATAATAAAGCGCTAACAATAGAATATCACATTATCTTCTCCCATGCTGGAGCCAGTGAAATAATCGGACACTGCAGAGACGTTAAACAAATGTGCTATCCACACATCTGTATGTCAAAAGTCAATTTGTTATATGGTTCTTAAGGAAGTTTTCCATTTAAGAAACATTATTTCCCAAAATAGATTTGACTATTGTATGTATAAGCCACGTTTTCCTTTGTATTCAACCTTTATTTATTTATTTATTTTTTGTTTTTATTTTTAAGAGTCTTGAAGATTTTGTTCCCAAAAAACGCTTTTAGCAGACTTTACCATTATGGCCTGTTCTACATATTCCTAATGGATAAAGCGTACATACCATTATGTTCTATTACATATATTTCAGTTGGATAAGTTCCGAGATGATATATTCTCAACAGCTGGCATATATTCAAGTGTCCTTGTTAGCCATGACAGCAAAGAATAGGAAATTTTAAATAATAGAAATTTAGAAAGCATGATAGAGTCGAATAGGGAATTTTAATTAACATACACATACAAAACCATGATATAACGGAATAGGGAAATGTAAGTAGTATAAATACACATGAATGCATATGAGAGAGGAGAATAGAGAATTTGAAATAATATAAATATGCAAAGTCTTACACAGAAAAGAACAGGTACTAAGTCTTTCACATTCGTTCATTTTTTCTCTCAAAATATTTACACATGTTGTAACTGTTATGTATACCTATACTTTTTGTAATCCTTGGTACATGATTTTACCTAATTTTTACGCATGTGTTGAGAATTAGTAATAATAATTTGACTAATAAGACTTAAAATGACGCCTATGGCGAAGTTTCTCAATGACTGATGGGATATTGAAGTTTCCAGAAGAGTTATGAGGCTTGCCATTGGTTGTGCGAGGTCACGTGACTATTCTTAATTGACGCAAATCACTAGTGCATGATGTCCTGTGGGGGCTATTGTGAAGTACAGTGACAGTCTATACGTTGTATATAAGGAGAAGGTCAAGCACTCATATTCATTCCGATATTTGGATTCATTCACATTTATTGTGTTCCTGTTGTAAGTCTGCAGACATGTTTTATGTTGTATTTTGATATTTTTCGAGAGGAAAACATTTGTTTGGACTATTCAGTGGAAATAGAAGTTGATAATTATTTGGACTATACTATTATTATGGAACTGTTATAAATTATTCGAAGGAATTCGGAAAAGCGCCATCTTGACAACGTCAAAGTTCTTGAAGGACCTGTACATTTCCGGCATTGAAATTTATAAGGAACTTTTCTTTCATTTAGGACTTTCATACCCCTTTACAAGGGCTAGTTTGAATTCACTTCGTAATACTGTAAGTTCCTCTCACATTTTTCATTTATAATTTTGATATTTAAATTGTTTGTAAAGTTTTATAAAACTTGTTGGTTTTAATTATTTTATGTTACTTAAGTCTGTTACTTACATTTGTGACCATAGGGTCGTAACAGTGATCTTATGCATTGTAAGATAATGAAACCAATCCTTCTAAGTCATGACATTTTCTTATTGTAAGATTGTGAACCAAATCCTTCTAAACCATGGTACTATCTTATTGTAAGATAGTAAACACAATCCTTCTAAACGATGGTAATATCTTATTGGAAGATAGTGAATCTAATCCTTCTAAACCATGACACTGTCTTTTAATGTAAGATTGTGAACCAAAGCCTTCTAAACCATGGTACTATCTTATTGTAAGATAGTAAACGCAATCCTTCAAAACGATGGTAATATCTTATTGGAAGATAGTGAACCCAATCCTTCTAAACCATGACACTGCCTTTTAATAATATAAGATTGTGAACCAAATCCTTCTAAACCATGGTACTATCTTACTGTAAAATAGTGAACCCAATCCTTGAAGACTGATATCTACAGTGGAAACGTGACGATGTCTTTAGTCGAGGAGTGCGTATTGAAGGTTGATATCTAAAGTGGAAACGTGACGAAGTCTTAATTGAGGAGTGTGTATTGAAGCCTGATATATATAGTGGAAGCGTGACAATGTCTTAGTCGAGGAGTATGTATTTAAGTATGATATCTACAGTGGAAACGTGATGATGTCTTGGTCAAGGAGTGTATATTGAAGCTTGATATCTATAGTGGAAACGTGACGATGTCTTAATCGTCGAGGTGTGTGTTGAAGTCTGATATCTACAGTGGAAACGTGATGATATCATAGTCAAGGAGTGTGCACTGAAAACTGATATATACAGTGGACAGGTGATAATGTCTTGTCGAGGAGTAGGTATCGAAGCCTGATATCAAATTCTAAACTGTTGCATCCCTGAAAGGCCACGATAAAAAGCATTTTAAATGCAATATTTTCAGGCCAATATTTCTGTACATATGCGGTAAATGTAATTATGCAGATGTATACATTATTATTGAAAGCTCTAACATTTTAATTAATATTTGTGTAATCATTTACATTAATAGTGGTTAATTTCATTACAAAGGTGTGTACAAAAGGCCAAAGAGCAAGTATGTATTAAAAGTTTTAAAGCCATCCAATAGTGTACATTTAATTAAATCTATCTGGTTCAGAGTCTATTTAATTTTTCTCATTGGGGCAGTGTGAAAATAATCAGATCAAAAATCAAAACTAGGTGAGTCCTCATTTTTACTTTTTAACTGTGACATTGTTTAACAGTCAGCCCTCACTTTGACCTCACAACTCTGTGAGTGATTACCAGTAAATCCGCACTTTGACCATTGAACCTTGTGAGCGTTTAAAAGTAAACTCTAACCTCTGAACTCGTTGATAGTATTTAACGGTAGACCTTCACATTGAAAAGGAACTCTATGAATGTATGAAAATTATATCCAAATCACACGTGCTGGATCAAATCTTTGGAACTCGTACACTTACGTATTTTCACGTATAGGTAAACAGGAATATAGAGATATGTAATCAGAAGATGTTGTTCAAAAATGAGTAATCTCATACGATTTGTACTGGAAGATACTATATGAGGCGTTACATTACCTATACTTAATTTGGTTCGGCCTAAGTTAGAGGCTCCTTAGTGGCAGAGATGTCAAATGGGCTAGCCTTTACAGATCACTGACATATCATCTATCTCTGCGTGAGTTCGCGTCTCTTCTCGGCCATTTTGCGTATGTGACAATGTTTACTAGTAGCTTCCCGTTGGCTGGTGGATTGTTTCCCTTTGGATTTTCCGGGTTAATTTTGCACCAAACGTTTCTGTGAGACATGAGTAAAACGACGTTGAACCCACAAAGCGAAAATCAAAAACTGACTGACATTGTCTCTGTTCTGTAACATCGTATATGTGTATTCTATTAACAGAACTTGTAATCCAAAAATGTTTTCGAGTCAGCTAGAAGCTGCTACTGCGCTGTGTCAATTGCTTATGATACCATTTACAACAGCAACCAAGCAATGGAAAAAAATATACTCAGTGACAGTTTTGTTGTAAATTAGGTATATCGAAATGTAAATGCATTTGTCACATGATTACATTTATAAGGAAAATATTCATATTTCAGTACAATTTTAAAGCAATATACCCTGTAGAGAATTCATGGCGATAATAACAGCGTTAAACTACAATCATCAAAGCCAAGTCAATAACGGAAGCATGAATACTGAGCGACTTGCAGTGTCCTCCAATCCTTGGCATCCGACCAATCAGAGTAGACACAAATGATAAACCGCACAAGGATCCTACTCAAACAAATAGGGTTAATCGATAAAAAAGTAGAAATTGTATGGATTTCCTCAGAAATACTTATGCCGGGAAATGAAAATTCGGACGCAATGGCGAGAAACAATCTAAATGAATCCATGGTTCAAATATTGCCTACAACGTCACTGAAAAATTAGCATCATCTGGAACAATATAAACTCAATATGGCATGAACCATGGGTCAAGTCGATCACATATAGACAAATGAGCAGAAGAGGACATAAAATAATAAGGATCATAAAGTGCCCGGCCTTCGAAAATCCATACGATGTAACTATAATAAATAGGATAAGAATTGAGAGAACCTTATTGGCAGGATGTGCAGGATAATATATAAAAGGGGTCACAAGTATAAACAGCCCCCACTAGCCGACTCCGGGAACATTCGACCATGTACTAAACACATGCCCATATTACGATCGGGAAAGAGTAGAGTTAAAAACAAAACAATGAAGAAGATCAGAGCACAAGCAAAAGACAACAAAAACACAGAACTTTGAAGACAACGTGAAACATGTGACAGAAATAAAGAAGATCAGGCAAAGAAAGCAACATCACAACAGGACAGGGAAAAAGGGTAAAGTAGCAAAGGTAAAGAAGATTCGAGAAAAGAGAAGAAACAATTACTACACATTAAAGAAGTTCCGACGGTGTAAATGCAGAATTAAAGAAGGGCAGCAAAGCAGACTCTGAAGGAAATTATGAGCCCAGAAAAAATCGCCACCCCAAGAAATTAAAACAAACACCTAAAACTCAAACCTAGAGAAAAGAAATTGCCACCCCCATAAGAAACACCAACACCCAAACCTATATATTCATCTCCAGTCCCCACGACCACAAAAGAAACGAAAGAATCGATCTAGTATATCACAAATAGAACATGTACGTCTATAACCTGCATGCAGTATAGCACCAACACATGTACCCTCCCCGCCCCCTCCCAACACATACACCAATATGATATAGATAGGGCTATCATTCTGACCCAAAAAAGCACTCTTTTGACACAATTTTTGTGATTCTGAAATGACCCTGATTGATTTAATTTACAAACTCACGGCACCCAAACTCCCAAACTGTGATCACAAAAATATACGGCTGCTGTAAGCGAAAATGAAACTAGACTTAGAGCTGGCATTAATGTATTTATGCTGCTTGAGTGAAAGGTCACAGTATTGTCAGATGAAGACGGACGGCGGCATTTGGGCCGCTTTTACTTTATGCGGCCTGCTCTGATGGCATGGGGATAGCTTTTAATCGCATACACTAAACAGAACGCAAACGAAACATTCGTAAAGGTAAACGCCACTAAGATTTCAGTGTGCTGAGAGTTCTGGAAGAGTACAGACGTGTGAGTCTAGAGTTAAACCGTATTGTTATAGAAAAGAGAACGTTTAGGGCTGAAGTGGATTCTAAAGAAAGGTCATTCCGAGATTCCTGATGGCTTATCTGATAAAAGGGAATAGGAATTTGGAATTTAAGAGCTTCGAAATGAAGCTTCCAGGGAATTGGAATTTGGAATAAAACAGCTTCGAAAGAGTTTCCAGGGTACACGCACGAGTAGAAAGAAGGAAGACGAAGGCGAGAGTAGAAGGAAGGACAAAGGACAGGAGAAAGGATGAAGAGATGGAGAGAAAAAGGAGACAGGAGGGAAGGCAGGAGGAGAAAGATTGGATGAGTAAAATGAGGAAAACAGATAATAGTGACTCTCACAAATAAATGATGCAATTTCGGATGAGGAAATAATGTGTTAAATGGGGATTAGATTAACCATGTCGATTACTATGTCCGTTTTACTGAGTAAAAATTGAAGACTGTGTGTTCAGTATATATTGAATCTTGAGTTGTGATCTATATTTAGGATGTCGGTTTCGCTGCCTGGTGGCGAAAAATTCGTTAATGCAAAACCTTCTGCAGTATTATTTATAATACCCTTGCTGGAACACACACACACACACACACACAGAGAGAGTCTCAGTTCAAGCTTCTGTAAATACAATTCTTTTTCATACATTTAGATCAGTACCATTACTTGTTCTTATTGATTTTCATATACACTTGCACCCTAAAATGCAGCTTGCTATTATTGATTTTCATATACACATACACCCGAAAATGCAGCTTGATATTATTGATTCCATAAGGCCAAAGACAAAATACATTGAAGACATTAATTTCGTTCGATCTTTCTTCCAGTCTTAACAGTATTAACATAGAAAGACATCGGCCTGCACTGCGCAGAGTTTCCGATGAGAACACATGAAAAGGATGGCTTCCAAATGTACAGTAAAAGTTACACTGTATCTGCAGAGAATGAAATGTCTCCAATGTCTAAAAAGTTTCATATGGATTTGTAAGTCAGATTTATTCTTCTAGAATGGACACTTTTTACTCGAGGAAAGGATCGCATTTTCATTAAGATTTAGACAGTATTGACCAGGATGGACACCTTTAAAACTGCGCTACTCATGACTGTGCGTCCAGCTTGCTATGTCGGATACACATACACAGCAGTGAGTAGTGAGGATTATGTGAGACCAGTCTGCAATGGAGAATACAAAGACACACACGTGCAAGTAAATTAGTAACTTATGTTTGCTCCATGATCCTTTAGGAAGTTGTAGAACGCTGCTTAAAGCGAGTCGTAGTCTTCATTACTCCAAAGCAAGGAGAATCCTACGCCCAAGGATTATCCCAGTCGTATACAAGCTCTACTTTCTCAGCGAGTTACTTATACAAGTGGCCTCTCCCAATCAGGTTCTACTTTCTCAAAAGAGCTACTTAGCCAAAGGGTCTGTGTCAGTCTTACATAGGTTCTCCTTTGTCTTACATAGGTTCTACTTTGTCAAAGAGTTGTTTACCCATAAAGCCTATCCCAGTCTTACATAGGTTCTACTTTTTCTTACATAGGTTCTACTTTGTCAAAGAGTTATTTCCCCATGAAGCCTGTCCCAGTCTTACACAGGTTCTACTTTCTCAAAGAGCTATTTACCATGAAGCCTGTCCCAGTCTTACACAGGTTCTACTTTCTCAAGAACTACATACCCAAGACGCGTACCCCAGTCTTACTCATGTTCCAATTTCTCAAAGTCCTATCTACCCAAGGGGCCTGTCCTATCCTTACACGGATTCTACTTTCTCGAAGAGCTACTTACTCAAGGAGCCTGATGATTTTAGAAAGCCAACCGTGATAATTATGACTATTTCCTACCAATCTAACATACAAGACAAGAATTTCTGTGCAACACGCGGGCTATGAGAAATCCAGCACCTAATTATACAATTTGAACTCCAAAATGAATCACTTGCAGCCCAGCCAGCTAGAAAACTAATATGTATGACATCTCTCTCTCTCTCTCTCTCTCTCTCTCTCTCTCTCTCTCTCTATATATATATATATATATATATATATATATATATATACATACATATGCATATGCATCTGCTATGCTCGTAATTACACTTAATTACATTATTCATTTCTAAATACTCCTGTGTCCGTTATCACTGACATATATGCATGTATTTATCTGCATGTGTGTGTGTGTGTGTGTGTGTGTGTGTGTGTGTGTGTGAGTTGGATCTTTAACGTAGCTTTAAAAAAATTCAGTGGCTTCTACAGTGTGGCAGCTTCTAGTGATGTCTAACATCAAGACACCATGTAGTGGATATGTGGTATCATGCTCCACCAAGTCACATTATCCTGACACCAGGCCGGCCAGTCCTAACACTAACCTCTTAATGCTGAGCACCCAGCGAGGTAGCTGTTAGTACCATTTTCTTGTTTTCGGCATGACTGGGCCAGGTTTCAAACGCGCGATCTATCCAATCCTAGGCGGACACTTTAACTACGTAGGCCACTGGAGCTGTTCTCAATAAGTGTCACGTGATAATGGGTGTGTGGATGTACTCATGTAATTGCACTGCTGAATGAGTGTGTGCATGTATTCATGTAATTGCACTGCTGGATGAGTGTGTGTGAATGTATTCATGTAATTGCACTGGTGAATGTGTGTGAATGCATGCTTCCATGCAATTACACTGCTGAATGGGTGTGTATGAAAGTATTTCATTTCTGGATTGGCGTGTATAAATGTACTCATGTAATTGCACTGCTGAATGGGCGTGTATGACTGTACTCATGCAATTACACTGCTGAATGGGTGTGTATGACTGTTTGGAGTTGTAATATTAAAGTAATATTTTGAGTCCTATGTCACACCAACAGGCCTGGGGTTTTAATAATCTTTTGGGGCGGGGTCACGGGGTGGCATTCCTGGACGGCGAACGACAGCAAAGAAATACGGAGAAGATACCTCTGTCAGGAAATTCGATATCATTATCATCATCATCATCGTCATTAAACCATGGCGTCCATTTAGTGAAGACGATGTAAAAGAAACGTTAGGTCGTACCTTGATAAAAATACATGCTTCTTTTTCAAGGTGGGTGGGGGAGGGTCAAGAGGTGGGGACGATATACGAGTACTGCTACACCATGCAAGTATGTCTCTACTATACTACATGTAAATTCTATGACGACGCTGTGAGACAACTTACCCCATACAATTCTGCCTTGTTGAATTCACACTTACACCACATAACTCTGTCTTATTGTATTTACACTTACCTTACACGACTCTATTGTTGAATTCACACTTACCCACACAGCTCTGTCTTATTGTATTCACACTTACCCCACACAACTCTGTCTTGTTGAACTCACACTTACCCACACGACTCTGCCTTACTGAATTCACACTTACACCACATAACTCTGTCTTATTGTATTTACACTTACCTTACACGACTCTGTATTGTTGAACTCACACTTACC
Source organism: Sinohyriopsis cumingii (assembly GCA_028554795.2). Classification (NCBI taxonomy): domain Eukaryota; kingdom Metazoa; phylum Mollusca; class Bivalvia; order Unionida; family Unionidae; genus Sinohyriopsis; species Sinohyriopsis cumingii. The sequence goes on from CM068824.1 coordinate 99,311,038, forward strand.
CACACGACTCCGCCCTATTATATATACATTTACCTACACGAATCCGAAATACCGTATTCACACTTACCTAATACCCATACGACTCCTAAATACGATATTCACACTTACTTACACTCCTCAGAACTAATTGTATTCGTATTTTCAATATTGTATATTTAGTGTATTGTTGTCCAAATATATAAATTATGTAATTTCTGGAGTTTTTTCTATTGCATATTTAAAGAAAAAGGTAATTGAATACATTTTAAAATCTTACATTGTAAACAGCTCAGCAATTGAAGGAAACAAAGTACTTGCTGCTTGCAATTTGTTAGTCTTTAGATGGAAAGATGATGAGAGTCGCGTGTATCGAGATACGTCTGTCGGCGTGTTCGTTGGTACCTGATTTTTTAACTAAATGTGTTATCTCTATTCCGATGCCTGGGTAAGTCATATGCCAAATCACATGGGTGAGAATCTTTAACCGGATGTGTGTCACGGTCTCCATGCTTGTATAGTTCAATATCTGGTACAAGATGGGACCTATACCTGACCATCACGAAGGTGTTATCTGTATGGAAACTCGTTTTAACGGGTATGATCATGTAACAATATACATGGTTGTATGTTTGGATACAATCGACACACATTTTTCTGATTGATTGGCAACTATTATATAAATCTGTATATACACTTAAACTCTCCTGTGAAAATTTGTGTAGGAAAACAATATAAACGACTGTTACTTGATAAGACAGGACTGTAGTGTACGCTAGGTGTCAATGATAATTGATACTTTAGAAGTGTAGTCTACGCTAGCTGTCAATGATAATTGATAATTCAGAACTATTTTACGTTATGTGTCAATGATATTTAATAATTTAGGACTGATGCGAGCTATGTGTCAATGATAGTTTAAAATTTAGATCTGTAGTGTACGCTAGGTGTCAATGATACTTGATAATTTAGAACTGTAGTGTACGCTGTGTTTCAATGAAATTCGATAACTTAGGACCGTAGTTTACGCTATGTCACAAATAAAACTTGATAATTTAGGACTAAAGTGTTTGCTAGGTGTTAATGATTCTAGTAATTATTTACCATTATAACTCATTGTTATCATTGTCCCACCTAAACAACAGTAATCAACGAGACAATAATTCATTTTAGCAGTTACGAGAACGGTTCAACTGGATGAGTATTTGTAAAGGTACTACTCTCATGACATTGAGCATGTGATTGGCCTTGACCTTGCAGATGAGGGACAGGAATTCTATGTTACAATTACAGTATACAAATTATTCGTGTATTCTTAGAAATGAGATACCAGTCAAGTGAGGTAGAAAATGCATTCTAGAATTGACCCAAGAATTAGACACACTAAAGGTTAAGACCAATACAAATAAAAGGACATGATTAGAGTTGTAACTATTCATAGCATGAACTCAGATTTCATAGAACTATGTTGTGTCATACTTTTGTGTTGTGTGATATGCCCATTTCTATTTTATTGTTTAATTTCCTTTTCCCTTCTTTGTCTTTATTTTTCTCTCTCTTCCAGCAATATAATCAATAGTCCAGGATGAATATTTGCAGGCATGATAAGACATCATTTCAAGAATATTGTATTGAATTTAAGAATGTCTGACCCTCTAAAATACAGTATATGTGTTGACATGTTGAAAGCGTCCATCCCATAGACTTAACACGTGTAGACATGTTGAAAGCATCCAACAGAACCAGTGAACACGTGAGATGTGGTGAAAGCATCCATCACAGCGAATGTTTTCATTGAATACATGGAAAAGAGCTCATAAATACTCGTATATTGACTGCTAACACAATACTAGTTTTTCCACCGAGTGAAATTTATATGGATCCCAAATGGGACATCCCACCTGCCCCACACCTCCCTACACAGTGAATTATATATGTTGATAGCCTATTGATCCCAAATGGGACATACCTGCCCCACACCTTCCTACACAGCTAATTATATATGTTGATAGCATATTGATCCCAAATGGGACATCCTACCTGACCCACACCTCCCTACACAGTCAATTATATATGGTGATAGCCTATTGATCCCAAATGGGACAGACTACCTGCCACTCACCTGCCTATAGAGATAATTATATATGGTGATAGCTTATTGATCCCAAATGGTACACCCTACCTGACCCACACCTCCCTACACAGTGAATTATATATGGGGATAGCCAATGGATCCCAAATGGGACATCCTACCTGCCCCACACCTCCCTACACAATAAATTAGATATGTTCATAGCCTATTGATCCCAAACGGGACATCCTACCAGACCCACACCTCCCTACACAGTGAATTATATATGTTGATAGAGTATTGATCCCAAATGGGACAACCTACCTTACCCACACCTGCCTACACATTGAATTATATATGGTGATAGACTTCTGATCACAAATGGGACATTGTACCTACCGCACACCTCCCTACACAGTGACTTATATATGTTGATAGCCTATTAATCCCAAACGGGACAGCCTACCTGATCCACGCCTCCCTACACGGTGAATTATATATGGTGATAGCCTATTGATCCCAAATGGGATATCCTACCTGACCCACACCTGCCTACACAATGAATAACATATGGTGATAGCCTACTGATCCAAAACGGGACATTCTACCTGACCCACACCTCCCAACACAGTGAATTATATCTGGCGATAGCCAGTGGATCCCAAATGGGACACAATACCTGCCCTACACCTCCCTACAGTGTCAATTATATATGTTGATAGCATATTGATCCCAAACGGGTCATCCTACCTGCCCCACACCGCCCTACACAGTGAATTATATATGGGGATAGCCTATTGATCCCAAATGGGACATCCTACCTGCCCCACACCTCTCTAAACAGTGAATTATATATGGTGATAGCATATTGATCCCAAATGGGACATACTCCCCGCCCCACACCTCCCTACACAGTGAATTATATATGGCGATAGCCAATGGATCTCAAATGGGACATCCTACCTGCCCTTCACCTCCCTACACAGTCAATTATATATGTTTATAGACTACTGATCCTAAATGGGACATCCTACCTGACCCACACCTCCGTACACAGTGAATTGTATGTGACGATAGCCAATGGATCCCAAATGGGACATCCTACCTGCTCCACACCTCCCTGCACAGTCAATTATATATGGTGCTATCCAATGGATCCCAAATGGGACATCCTACCTGCCCCACACCTAACTATACAATGAATTATATATGGTGATAGCCTATTGATCCCAAATGGGACAGACTACCTGCCCCACACCTTCTACACAGTGAATTATATATGGTGATAGCCAATGGATCCCAAATGGGACATCCTACCTGCCCCACACATCCCTACACAGTGAATTATATATGGTGATAGCCTATTGATCCCAAATGGGACATACTACCTTCCCCACACCTCCCTTCAGAGTGAATTATATATGGTGATAGCCTATTGATCCCAAATTGGACATCCTAGATGTCCCACACCTCCCTACACTGTGAATTTTATATGGTGATGGCCTATTGATCCCAAGTGAGACACCCTAGCCGCCCCACACTTCTCCAGGAAGGGTCAATATTATATTACTTCGCCCAATGATTGCGCCTCCTCTCTTTTCTGATTTTAATTGATATTTCTTCTTAAGAACAACAACAAAAAAAAAAATTGGATACAGTCTATTCATTTATTGCATGAGCAAATAGTCTGCTAAACTGAATAATAAATCTTCAGTATCAGTACTACATAGTCTTCCCCCTCACTACTGGTTATGTCTGAACACGGACTTTTATAGTATTGTTATAAAGACACGAATATTTAGTGTCAGTACTACATAGCCTTCCCCTCACTACTGGTTATGTCTGAAAACGGACTTTTATAGTATTGTTATAAAGACACGAATATTTAGTGTCAGACACAAACATTGATATTATCACACAGATCTGAACGCGGACTTGTATGTTATTGTTATAAAGACACGAATATTTAGCGTCAGACACAAACATTGATATTATCACACAGATCTGAACGCGGACTTGTATGGTATTGTTATAAAGACACGAATATTTAGCGTCAGACACAAACATTGATATTATCACACAGATCTGAACGCGGACTTGTATGGTATTGTTATAAAGACACGAATATTTAGCGTCAGACACAAACATTGATATTATCACACAGATCTGAACGCGGACTTGTATGGTATTGTTATAAAGACACGAATATTTAGTGTCAGACACAAACATTGATATTATTACACAGATCTGAATGCGGACTTTCGTATTTGTTTCAAGACCGTAATATTTTGTTTTTGAACACGGACTTTGGTATTATTACATAGACCTGAATTTGATGTGCAGTTTGAAAATATCACCCTTTTGATAAAGTATCTGAACAACTGGTATTATTATATAGACCTGAATTTGATGTGCAGTTTGAAAATATCACCCTTTTGATAAAGTATCTGAACAACTTGAATAACTGCTTTTCCACTGGTTACAATTTGTTCATTTCTTACTATAGCATATATTCTGCTAAAATAAATTGGAAATATTTTCAGTATCAATATTATTTATCCCCCTCCCCCCGCCGGTCTTACTTGTCTCTGAAGACAGACTTTGCAAATATTATTATAAAGACCCGAATAGTTTGTACAGTTTGAAAAATATCAATCTTGCTTAAGTGATTGAAATGGAATAAGTCAAATATACACAATATTGTGCACGTAACTAAATAGTTCACACATACGCAAAACTGTGTAATTAATTGAATCAAGCCAATAATATGGTAACGCACGCGAAATAAGAACTCGCGCTCGGGAATAAATAATTTATGTGGTCACCCACGTAGCTCAACTAGGTCATCTTTGGTAGATCCGATACTGATATCTGACTTCATTGTAGCAAAGGCTAGTGGCGATATCTAGCTTAATCCCTTGATTTCGGACCATTTCGTTACATACAGGGCCTTTTCGAAAATAATTCCTAAAAGTAAAAATCGCACAGTTGTTTCATTTGGCTTTATTTCAAAGCCGATCTGTATACTGTAATGAGGAAATAGTATACAATTTCCTTGGGAAGAATTTTTGACAGTAAATCATGTATAGAGAACTCAAGTCAGCCTTTTAAAGCAATTTTGCTAGACATGGCTTTAGCAGATATTCCGTGTACTAGAATAACTTTAAAGTAAATGATAAATCCTGGTGTGTTAGACAAAGTATTTGACAACCTTCAAAACTAATTAGGAAAATTATTGCAATAATTACCTTGGTAAAATACAAATAAAAATAAACAAACATCAGTTCATCGTATCACACCCAATGATCTTAGTGAATTCCACCTACGGTTGCTCCAAATGTAGATGATGTATATAACCTGTAAAACAACTCTAATGTTGAAAGGCCTTTCAATCGTTGATAATACACAAACTAGTGTTTTTATTAAATATTTCATATTGAGATAGTGAAATAGATCAGTTAGGCAACAAGCAAGTATTTTTGTGATACATTTAACATTGAGATATTTAAACTGATCAATGTGACAACAAGCAAGTATTTTTATGATACATTTAACATTGAGTTATTGAAATTGATCAATGTGACAACAAGCAAGTATTTTTGTGATACATTTAACATTGAGTTATTGAAATTGATCAATGTGACAACAACTAAGTATCTTTATTATACATTTCATATTTAAACAATGAAAGAGTGGGAGAAAAATGATACGCCTCAATGGAGAGTGGGATAAAAATGATACTCCTCAGTGGAGAGTAGGAGAAAAATGGAGATACAACGTTTATTACCACTTTGAGAACTATTCCCTTTTCTTTTTTAAGTAATATATATGACCTAAAGTATGTTATTCAAAATTGTAATTCCAAATTTAGTCCTTTTACCTTTTCCTCTTCTTCATCTTCCCTCAATCTCTCTCTCTCACTGACCCTTTCTCTCCCACTCAGGATGATGAGATAATAAAATGTCTCAAATCTTGCAGACCATCTTATATAGTAGGAGATCCATATGAGACAGCACCAACATTCCTGAAAGCCAACTTCCAACGACAAGAGTAGGCTTCAAGTATTCACTTTCTTTAAATTTTCTTTTGAAGAAACAAATGAGCTTACACGGCCGATATAAACTGATTCAGCTATGTCATCTGATGCACGACAAGTCGGATCCTTATCTAAATTGGTTATCGTCAATAAGGCTGGATAGGTTATATGTACAGAGTTCAGACTGTTGGACGTGGAGTGGGAATCGCTTATCGTTGATGGTCCTGTGTACAGAGTTGAGATTGTAGAACGTAGAGTGGCGGGTGGGATGCATGTCAATCTGATTAAAATCAGAACTCCACCGTTCTAAGTAAAGATCTAACGAAAACTGAAAACTGCTTATGAATCTGTATTTGTGACCTTTGAATTAGCTAATGAAATTGCAGCTTTCAAAAATCCGATAGTGAATCTAATCGTTCGGCACACATGCATTCTCTTGATCCACACTGCAAAGTCTCCAAACGCGAAGATATAAGACTTCATTTGATTGGTTGATACAATTAGAGATTATGGTAATATCATAGGTTACCAGACTAAAAGCCCTAAGCGGTCGCTGTCAGATCTTCATGTATAACACTGGCAATCCGATTTTAATACCGCCCAGGACGCGGGAGGTCGTGGGTTCGAACCCCTGTCGAGTCATACCAAACACTTATCAAAATGGTACTAACAGGTGCCTAGCTAGGCGCTCAGTATTAATAGCTTAATGTTAGGACTGGCCGGCCTGGTGTCAGCATTAAAAGGTTAGTGTTAGGACTGGTCGGCCTGGTGTCAGGATAATGTGACTGGGTGGGACATCACGCTACATGTCTGCGGCATGATGCCCAAGTGCTAGTCATCACTTTAAGCTACCACACTGATATGGATGGACAATTGTTCAATCTACGTTAAAACTCTAAATCAGACACACACACACACACACACACACACACACACACAGAGTAATTGTAATCAGATTGGGGTACATGTATTCACGTCAACCCTTTGATTATATACACGTACCGGCCCTGGTGTAAATGCTGTCAGTATTTTCCAAATTCAAGAACTATTACTGACTATTTCTTACGTTTGTGTTGTATAACTATTACTGACAACTTGTTACTTTCACATTTTATAACTATCATTTACTATTTGTCACCATATCATTTTATAATTAGTACTAACTATCCGTTACTTCAGTGTTGTTCAACTATTATTGCCTATTTGTTACTTAAATGTTGTATAACTATCACTGACTATTTGTTACTTTAGCATTTTGTAATTAGTACTGATATCCATTACTTCAGTGTTGTACAACTATTACTGCCGATTTGTTACTTAAATGTTGTATAACTATCATTGACTATTTGTTACCATAGCATTTTGTAATAAGTACTGACTATCCGTTACTTCAGTGTTGAACAACTAATACTGCCGATCTGTTACTTAAATGTTGTATAACTATCATTGACTATTTGTTACTTTAGCATTTTGTAATTAGTACTGACTATCCGTTACTTCAGTGTTGTACAATTATTACTGCCGATTTGTTACTTTAGTGTCGTATAACTATTATTGACTATATGTTACTGGAGTAGCAGTGTGTGTGTGTGTGTGTGTGTGTGTGTGTGTGTGTGTGTGTGATTTGGATTTTTAACGTAGCTTTAACAATTTTTCAGTCATATCTCTACGATGTCTGCAATGTGGCAGTTTATAGAGATGTCTAGCAGTGGGGCATCATGCCGTAGACATGTATCATGATGTCCGATCCAGTCACATTATCCTGACAACAGGCCGACCAGTCCTAACACTAACCTTTTAATGCTGAGAACAAGCGAAGCAGCTGTTAGTACCATTTTTGTAAATCTTTGGTATGACTCTGCCGGGGATCAAACCCGCGACCTCCGCATCCGAGGCGGACTCTCTAACCACTAGGCCACCGGAGCTGTCACTGTAGCATTGTATAAATATCCATTAGCTATACAATAATAAAGTAACAAATAGTAATAGTTCTACTGTAGTATTGTTGAACAATTATTGACTATTTGATACATTAGTACTGTATAACTAATGGACATTTATGCATTATATTATGATATCAATAATGAGTTCCTTGCGTTGTGCTTTCTTTCATTTTGTGTGTGCGGGGTGTTTTTGTGTGTGTGTGGGGGGGGTGCTTTAAATTTTGTTTTTAACACATTATTTTCATCATGGCGTGGAAAGGGAAGCGACATGCCTTACCCATTTACGTTGCTTGTAACGGCTCTTTAACACATTAATGTCTGTATCACGGCGAGGAAATAGGAGCTGAGTGCCTTTCCCAATGATACACCATGGCATCCTAGCCGGACGACATGGGCAGGTAACGAACCCAGGATCCTTGGATTACGAATCCGACGCTCTATACGCGGAGCTATTGCGACTGTCACCCCATATTACTTATTTGTACAACGAATTACACAGTAATTGAATGTATAAAATAAACAGGGCCGACTAGAAAGAATGGGTCCCCTCATAATTATTTGTCCAGCATATTATTACTGTGCATATAAATAAAATGATATAAACAAGGCAGGCAGGTAAGAACAGGTTCTCGTCTAGTTTGATGATAACGTGATTGAAGAAGGTATCTTCTCTCTTAGCAGCCGCATGAACAAATCACGCAGTGAACACGTGAAAGTCCACAAAATGTAGGACAAGGAGACGCTATCGATGTACTTGAGATATCTACTTTCGGGGTCATCATGAGTTTATCGTCTATTAATCGAGGTAGTTGGCACTAAGACGTACGAGGAGCAATCTCTGAATATAAAGATGATAAAAGTACTGTCTGGGTTATCATCACTTTAACGTCATCTGTGTCTGGCTAGCTGGTGCCAGAACATACAAGATGCAAGCCCTGGCAGATAACAATTATATTCTAGTAACATATTAAGAATCGTGGTTTAGATGAAATCCTAGACGTAAGTGGGTGGAAAAACAGAATCCAAGCGGACGAATAATCCTTCAAAACTGTATCACAAATATGTTGATACAACTATAATAGTTGAACCCTATGATGTACCTCATACCCCATGTTGAAATAATCACTTTTCTCACTGATGTCATAGAAGGACCGATCAATTATATTTTCGGTAATCTGGTTGATTGGCAAAGGAGAATGGAATTTTCTATTGAAGCAGAATATTTTTGTTTGTCTAATTGTTTTACTCTGCCAATCACTTATCATAATGGATATAATAAGTTCTTTGTTTCTTAAAGTCAAATTAAGAAATCTTTTCAAGTTATTTGGTAAGGGCCGCAGTTTATTTTCAAAAATACCAGTTCCACCCCCTTTTGCAGAGAAAGCCAATGTCTGTCTCCAGAGAAATCCAAACTTTAATTGTTTTGGAAATGGTAAAATTAAAAGGCACTCTCCCTCCCACACATACACACACACACACACACACACACACATACACACACACACACACACACACACACACACACACACACACATATATATATATATATATATATATATATATATATATATATATATATATATATATATATATATATATATATATATATATATATATATATATATATGCTGCAACTGGATACACTGGTACAATTTTGAGTTGACCGCTCCGGTGGCCTAGTGGTTAGAGCGTGTCTGCCTCGGATGAGGGAGTTCGTGGGTTCGATCCCCGGCCGAGTCAAACCAAAGACTTACAAAAATGGCACTAACAGCTGCCTCGCTTGACGCTCAGCATTAAGAGGTTAGTGTAGGACTTGTTGGCCTGGTGTCAGGATTATGTAACTGTGTGGAACATCAAACTACATGTCTGCGGCATTATGTCCCAGTGCTAGGCATCACTGTAAACTGCCACACTGCAGACATCATAGCGATATGACTGAAAAATTGTTAAAGCTACGTTAAAAAAATCCAAATCACACACACAAATCACAATTTTGAGTTAATGGTATCTGCACTTCTCACGGCTAATTGGACATAATGACATAGGTTTTAATAAATGTTTGATGTGCTTCCCCTGGACTTCTTGCAGCATACAATTATTCCAGACGTTTAAAATAGCTTATGTAGCCAACGCTCTCGGCTCTATTTTCCGATATATGTCGTTTCCATACCATCAACAAGGAACAAAGATGTTTGGAAAAACTATAATTTCTCATTTAAAAATGTGAAATACTAATGTCAGTTGTACTGTGTTAAAATAAATCCATCAACAACAAGCACCGATTTGGTACGGACTGATTTATTTTAATACCGATACTATATACACATAACGTTTTGTAAAATTTGTATGATGACTTTTTTATACCGAGAAAATTATTTTCCATTATTAATAGTAATTTTACATCGAAGTAAGTATGTAAAGATCTTTCATGCTGGTGTGGATCACACTGCAAAGGATTCCACGTCACAATGGATAATAATGACAATATACTATCAGGAAAGCCTTCCAACGGAGTTTATGTTACAATGGATAATGATGACAGTATGTTATCAGGAAAGTCGTCCAGAGGATTTCGAGTCAGAATGGATAATGACGACATTATGATATCAGGAAAGCCTTCCAACGGAGTTCATGTTACAAAGGATAATGATGACAATATATTATCAGGAAAGCCTTCCGAAGGATTTCAGGTCACATTATCAAAAACTCACTCCAAAGGATTTAAGGTGATAGTAACGTGTAAACACTAAATTTTTGATGTCATATTATCACGTACACATTTACTGAATGGATTATACATTTGTTACCTTTGTTTTGGCTACATACATTTATATATATGCGTGTGTGTGTGCCCTAAATTTTCGAACAGTTAAATCATATGCATATCTACATACGTACATGTGTGCGTGCGTGCTTGCATGCATGCATGCATACATTCATCAATCCAATAATGCATGCAGCATACATACATACATACATACATACATACGTAATGGAGATACCATGTACCGTTAGAGTCATCATAACATCCAATATTGCTGCATAACCATTCCAATAGTCTGTGTAGAACGTGATGCCTGTCTTGTATTGCGTACGTTTTCATGCATGCCAGATTTATATGTTGTTTTAATGGATGATAGATTTATAGGATGTTTTACTGCATGAGATATGTATATGATGTTTTACTGGATGATAGATTTATATGATGTTTTATTGGATGATAGATTTATATGATGTTTTAATGGATGATAGTTTTATATGATATCTGTCTTAATATTCTCCTGTATTGATTTTGAATTATGTATGCCATATTTATGTTCTGAACTACTACTATACTATTGTTCTTTCTTTTTTATTTTTATTTCTCTTATTAAACAATTTAGTTTATATACAACATGCTTGCCAAAGGAATTAGGGATGGCATAGTTCCAGCACAAGCTGCGTACAGAAAGAATTGCGGATGGCATTGTTCAAGTACAAAATACAATACTCAAGTGTTTTACTCGCCGTCGTGGCTGAAATTGTTACCGCTCCTTGATGTCGACGCTGTTTATTTTCAATCAACTGGATGATTACACCATACTCAGCTTCGATATAAATCTAAAGATTTAGCTTCGATGTCCAGTTGATATGTAGTTTGTACCTGATCTATGCCATTCTTATGTCTGTTGGTATGTGGTTTGTACTTCAACTATGCCATTCCTAAATCATATTGGTATGCAGCTTGTAACTGAATTATGCCATTCCTAATTCATATTGGTATACAGCCTGTAGCTGTATTATGCCATTCCTAAGTCATATTGGTATGCAGACTGTAACTGTATTAGGCCATTCCTAATTCATATTGGTATGCAGCTTGTAACTGAACCATGCCATTCTTAATTGATATTTGTATGCAGCTTGCAACTGAATTATTAGTTAGTTTTGCCCGTCACCCCTGCCGGGGTATAGGCCGCCCACAAAAGATCGCCAGAAGCTTCTGTACTGTGTCATTCCTTCAAGCTGACTCCAAGTGTGACCCTTCTTAGTGATGTCCGCCTCAAGGTCGCGTCGTCAGGTGTTTCTTGGTCGTCCCCTTCCCCGCCTGCCTTGAGGGTTCCATTTCAATGACTGTCTGGTAAGTTTGGTTGGCGGCTTACGTAGGGTGTGTCCTATCCAACCCCACCTTCTCCTCTTGATCTTGTCCTCAACCGGAAGCTGGGAGGTTCTCTGCCACAGGTTGGTGTTGCTGATGGTGTCCGGCCAGCAGATCTGGAGAATTCTTCATAGGCAGCTGTTGATGAAGGTCTGAACTCTCTTTACGGTCCTCTTGGTGGTTCTCCAGGTCTCTGCTCCATACGGTAGGACTGACTTCACGTTGGAGTTGAACAGTCTGATCTTGGTAGTTAAGGAAATTTCTCTGGAGCTCCAGGTGTTCCTGAGCTGTATGAAAACTGCTCTTGCCTTTCCGATCCTTGCCTTGACATCTGCGTCTGTGCCACCCTGCTGGTTGATAATGCTGCCCAGGTACGTGAAGGACTCCACCTCTTTCAGGGGACTTCCCTGCAGTGTGACTGGGTTGTTACTGGCATAATTGATCTTGACGATCTTGGTCTTGTCTTTGTGGCTGTTGAGGCCAACCTGTGCTGATGTGGCTGCCAGTACGTCGGTCTTGTCCTGCATTTGCTGCTGACTATGGGACAAGAGTGCCTTGTCATCGGCAAAGTCCAGGTCCTCAAGTTGACTCCACAATGTCCACTGGATCCCATTTCTCCGCCCATTGATGGACGTCTTCATAGTCCAGTCGATGGCGAGAAGGCAGAGAAACGGCGGCAGCAAGCAGCCTTGCCTCACACCAGTCTGAATTAGGAAGCTGTCTGTGAATAACCCTGCAGGACATTCCGTTGTAAGTATTCTTGATCAGGTTCACCAGCTTGGTTTTTGATGCCGTAGTGGCGAAGACGTTTCCAGAGTGTCACTCGGTCCACGCTGTCGAATGCCTTCTCATGATCGACAAAATTGATGTAGAGTGAAGAATTCCACTCCAACGATTGCTCGACTATCATGCGAAGAGTAGGTATTTGGTCCGTAAACGATCTGTTCTGCCGGACGCCCGCTTGCTCATCTCGTAATTGTGGGTCAACGGCCTCCTTCATCCTCTCCAAGAGGACCCGGTTGCAAACTTTCCCTGGTACTGATAAGAGTGTGATTCCTCTGTAGTTGGAGCGGTTGCTGAGGTCGCCTTTCTTTGGGATCTTGATGAGGTGTCCCTCCTTCCAGTCAGTCGGTATTTCTTCTTCCTCCCAGATCTTCTCAAAGAGGTGGTATAGCATTTCCATTGAAGCATCCAAGTGTGCTGTGAGGGCTTCTGCTGGGATGCCATCAGGTCTAGCTGCCTTGCCGTTCTTCAGCTGGGTGATGACTTTCCTGATCTCGTCTCTGGTGGGATTGTCACAGCTTATGGGGAGATCTGCGTTGGCTGGGTGGATTTCTGGTGGATTTAGTGGGGCTGGACTGTTGAACAGTTCTTCAAAATGTTCTGCCCATCTCTTAATGTGGTGTTCTGTACTTGCTATGGCCTTTCCCTGCTTGTCCTTTACGGGTCTCTCTGTTTTGCTGTACTTGCCGTACAGCTTCTTGGTGATGTCATAGAGCTTCATATTTCCACTTCTTGTCGCTTTTTCTGCCTCTGCTGCCATTCCTTCAACATAGTTTATCTTGTCTATCTTGATGCTTCTTTTCTCTTCTCCGTGGGCGTCAGTGTACTCTTTTTGTACCTTTATTTTTTAGTTCTTGTCCTACTGATATTTACTGCTGCTCATCTCTGTGTATGCTCCTGGATTTTGCGCAATGTTTTGGCTGAAATCCATTCTTTCTGCTGGTGCTTCATGGGACCTAGTACTTTTTGGCATATTGATTGTATTGCCTCTTTAACTTTATGCCCTCTGTTGTTTGCATTGTGCTCGTCATCTTCAAGAAACTCTTGTAGCACTTGGTACTTGTTGTTAAGCGTCAGTCTGTATTCTTCTTTTGTTTTTGCATCTTTCAACAGGCTGATGTTATACTTTGTTTTCTTCTCTTTTGTGCCCATCCATGTCTTCTTCAGCTTAAGTTTCAGCCTTGCGACAACTAAGTGGTGGTCAGATGCCACATCTGCTCCCCTCTTCACTCTCACATCTTGCAGGGATCTTCTGAACTTCTTGTATATGCAGATGTGGTCAATCTGATTTTCTGTCATACGGTCTGGTGATATCCATGTGTTATTGTGTATTCTCTTGTGGGTAAAGATGGTACCCCCAATGACCAGGTTGTTCAGGGCACACAGGTCTGCAAATCTCTCTCCATTTTCGTTCATCTTGCCCAGTCCGTGTATCCCCATGGCTTGGTCATACCCTGTGTTGTCTGACCCAACATTGGCATTGAAGTCACCCATGAGGATGTTGATGTCTTTGTCTGGGAAGTTCTCTATTATATTCTGAAGTCTGTTGTAAAACTGGTTTTTATCTTTTTCTTCACCGTCATGTGTTGGAGTGTAGCACCGTATGACGTTCATCTTTATTTTCTCCTTCTTGGTCCTAAACGTTGCCGTGAAGATTCTGGGCCCATGTGGTTCCCATCCTATCAGTGCACTATATCTTTGCTTTGACAGCAAGAGCCCCACCCATATGTATGAGGCGCATTATCTTCCTCATGTCATGAATACAATATCATCTCTCCTGTCATTAGTCTTCTTTGTCCAGATTGAGTCCATCTTGTCTCACTAATGCCCAGTAAGGATAGGTCGTAGTTCTTCATCTCTGCTGCCACCTCTGCTGTTTTCCCTGCCCCATACATTGTCCTCACATTCCATATTGCGATGTTAATTCTCCTGTTTGATAGAAGGATGGTCCACTTTATGGCTTCCGCGGGCGCGCGGTTTTCACCACATAGTATCATAATTTTTCCAGAACAAGACTCTTTCTCATTCAGGCTTTCAGTTTATGTTTCTTCTTCTGTTGGCGTTTTTGTAGCAAGTTGGGATTTACAGCGTCGGGTTGCTAGCCCCACGCCCATCCCTCCTCCTTTTACACCCGGGCGTGGGACCGGCAATGGCGGAGTTGTAACTGAACTATGTCATTCCTAATTCATATTGGTATTCAGCTTGTAACTGAACTATGCCATTCAAATATCCTATAGTTAGATATTTTTAACTTGAACTATATCATTCCTAATTTCTATTGCTATGATCATTTTGGCTCAATGTCATTCGGTTAGAAGTTAGGAGCTTTAAAATTGTATATTCTACTAATAGGAATTAAGGCAAGTAGTAGTAGGCAAATAAGGGTTTCAGATTTGACTTAGATCATAGCGATTAAGGTAATATAGAGTATTCTGTATGAAACAAATCTGTAGAATCCGCCATATTTATTACTGCCATGTATATGGTGCCTATGTTGAGACTTAGAATACGCTGAATATGAGTAATTAGAAAAATAGAATTTTACAGACCAATAAGATTCTGACGTAATATATTTACTTGGCTTGATATGGGGACCAAGGAAATATGTGGACGAAAATGTACTTATAATTATTGTAAAGCATATGACGCTACATCAAGTGCAGGTAATACAATAATTAAACCTTTTTTAAATGTGGTGTTGTTATGAAATCGCATACACAAGTACAATTTGATTGAGGATCATGGAATAAATACATACAAGATTGTTACCATTCAAAGATAGATTTTAACGAACTTGCCAGGTTTGTAAGAATTGAATAAACTTTGAACTAGAGATTTATTCTCTCTCTCTCTCTCTCTCTCTCTCTCTCTCTCTCTCTCGTGTGTATGTATGTGTGTTTATATATATATATATATATATATATATATATATATATATATATATATATATATATATATATATATAAGAATACAAATCACGTGGCGAATAACAGTCCTTTCAAGTGCACTGGATCCAGCAAGGGATCACGTCAGGGATTGATTAAGATAAAAGTAATAAGCTGACTACGAACAGTGCAAAAATATTATCTAGCTAGTCTAAGCGCTTTCGACTCTTAATGAGTCTTTTTCAAAGGCAAATACAAAACGTAGACAAGACAAACTAATACAGCAGACAATCCGTTGTCTTTATAAAACTTTACATGACTTTGACTTGTTGCGGATGCTGAAAGATATTTTATATTGACCTAGAAATCGATGAGCCATAGCGCCATCTTTTATTTTATGTAAATTTATGTTCGTGAAAATTATATCAGAGATATTTAATTGTTGTAGTTATAATTATAAGTTATTGGGTGACTAATAAGCAAATTTAGAGAATTATTGAAAAGAGAATATGCCGGCTTCAAAAAGGTAATTTTATTTGTGAATGGCTTTCTTTTTCTAGTCTTCGGATTGTCTGTTTTATTTGTTTGTCTTGTCCATGTTTTGCATTTGCCTTTGAAAAAAGCTCATTAAGAGTCGAAAGTGCATAGGCTAGCTAGATTCTAGTTTTACACTGTTCGTAGTCAGTTTATTACTTATATATATATATATATATATATATATATATATATATATATATATATATATATATATATATATATATATATATATATATATATATATTTATATATTTTTATATATATATATATATATATATACATATATATATATATATATATATATATATATATATATATATATATATATATATATATATATATATATATATATATATGTGTGTGCGTGTGTGTGTCCGTGTCGACTCAAACGCACTTGATGTAAGCTAGTCATAAAAGAGTGCCGTGAGCAGGACAGATTTCATCGTAAGGTTATGATACATTGGCAGTCTAAAAAACAACGAATAGTTATGAACTTTGGTGTTCATCCGGATTCACCATGGACAAATGTGTAATCACTTCATAAGACAACTGTGAAATCATTTCGTAAGAAAACTGTGCAATCACTTCGTAAAACAAATATGCAATCACTTCGCAAGACAGGTGTTATCTTTAAATTTCTTCAAAATCGGCACGAATAATAAATAAATTTACAAGGTTTCATCGAAAAATGTCAGTGCAATCCATTATTTACACGGACTTATCACTATCGAAAACAAAAACTTGTTAGATTGTTTGGTTGACAAACAAGTCCCGTGTTGACATTATTTAATAAACTTTTCTTCCTCACGGCCAAACTGAGCAGCCAATATTTACGTGTTTATCGCGACTTGTATTCTTGTGGGTAGGTGTTATTAATTGCAGATGCTTTTGAAGCTTTTGAAAGAACTGCAACGAGTGTTTGCTGGTTGGATCCAGCTCATTAATTTCCATCACATGTAATGGCCTGATATGTGCCTCATTACAAGACCAGGATCAGGCTGGAGTACCTGCATACCATTATTTACAAGCATTTACTAATTAACCGTGGAATTGGTGGCAGGATATCCATGATGAGCCATTGTTGTGCACGCGCTAACCGTATACAGCTACACGATGTAGGAAATGCCATTACCTGAATTTCAATGGCTGGTCACGACCAATTTTGAGACCGATTGACCAAGATTTATTGAGGAAAATTTAATCAAGCAGCAAATGTAGTGTTATTGGTTACTTTAAAGAAGTCATCTTGGAATTCCCAGATTCGCGTCATGATTCGTATGAAGACTATCATTTGGTAATTTAAATATTCACTGTTCCCAGCAAGTGGTTATCAAAACGTGAGATCGTCTTGCCGATAGTTTGAAGAGGACTGCTTTAAGCTAATGAATATTGTAGTGTTTGGAAAAGAAACAATGAAAATCTTCGGAAAATAATCAGAGATGACTTTATTCAAGAAACAAATTCACAGGAAGTATAAAGTGGCACCTACGAAATTAATATACGTGGCGCTGGGGATGTAGGGTTACATCTTCCACCAAATGTATAATAATTTTACAACTTTAATTTTGCTAATGCTATGTCATTGATAAGTCATTCTATCGCAGGTTTAAGGAACTTATTACAGATATGTGAACAATATCCACTAATGATATAACCTATACTACACAAAAATCGGTATGCATAGTCTTTCAGTCAACTTCTTCAAAAAATCTCGTCTCCTCCCCCTGTACAACTCGACGGCCATTATCTTATGCATGTTAATAGTTATCGTCATTTTTGTCATATCTTAAAATATAACCTGTCAGATAATGAAGATATGTTGAGACATTAAAACAATTTGTGAACTCGAAAAAATATGCCTTTACTTAAATTTAAGAACTGTTAATTGAATATCAAAATTAGATTATTCAAATCGTATTGCTGCACAATGTATTGTGCTCGTCTGTGGACCAACTTAAGCGAATATATGAACACATAAGTAGTTATTGGTTATAAAGATAATCTTCGTTTTATATTAAGCCTGTCAAGATGGAACAGTGCCTACAACATGATTATTAATTATAACAGATTTAGTTTTGATGAAGAAATGAGGAATTATGTGTTCTCAATGATGACAATAACTTCTAATAGTAAGAACTGTAAATTGAAATCTCATTGTAACGATGACATTCATTCAAATGCTCGTATTTTTTGTAGATGGAACACATTCCTCTTTAAATGTGCCAAACGATTTCATTTTTAACAGTACAGGACACAGTCCATTGTTGTTGATGTTTTTGTATACTTGTTCATAAGATATCTATGATCCTTTGTGTTAAAATACGTTTGCTTACTAATTTAGATGTATGAACAAAGTAGACTGAAATAAAGAATTACACACACACACACATATATTTGTGTATGTGTGCGCGTGTGAACTTGTACTGCTTGTATATGAATTTATGTGTGCAATGTATGTATGCACGTAATTGTGCTGTTGAATGTGCGTGTCTGAATGTTTGTAATTGTTGGAGTTGTTGTTGTTGTAGGATTTAACGCCATTTTTCAGCAGAATATATGCTATGCATCTTGGAGGAAGAACCTGGGAAAACTCCGGATAGAACCACCGACCCTCGAGAAGCTACTGGCAAGCTTTCTCACATACCCATATTGGCCAAACCCGGGACTCGAACCCACGCAGACAGAAGTGAGATGGCAGTGATCCGTAATGGTGAGCGCATTAGACCACTCGGCCACTCGGGGTCCCCTGTTTGCAATTGTAACATTAAGGTAATAATTTGAGTTCTATGTAACAGCCTGTAGGGGCTGGGTCACATGGTTGACTTATTGGACCAAGACTGATCGCAAAGATATGAGGGAAGATACAGTTGTCCATAATTTCGGCCTCCTCCTTCTCCTCACTAAGACATGTTGTCCAATTAATTAAGACGATGCAAACGAAACTGTTTAGTTCCTATCCGATCAAAGATTTTGTTTTCCTATGGTGGAGGGGGATATTGAATAGGAAGATAGAACATTACTGCTGTACCATAAAAGTCAGTCTCTAAGACTGCACATAATACACTACAAGGATGCTTTGATACCACTTACCACACACATCTCTACCTTGTTGTATTCAGACTTACCCCATACATTTCTGCCTTATTGTATTCAGACTTACCCCACACCACTCTGCCGTATTTTATTTACACTTACCCCACACACATCTGCCTTATTGTATTCAGATTTACCCCACACATCTTTGCCTTATTGTATTCTGACGTATCCCACACCACTCTGCCTCATTCTTTTTACACTTACCCCACACATCTCTACCTTATTGTATTCAGACTTACCACACACGTTTCTGTTTTATTGTATTCAGACTTACCCCACACCACTCTGCTGTAATGTATTTACACTCACCACACCACACCTTTGCCTTACTGTATTCAGACTTACCCCATACATCTCAGCCTTATTGTATTTACACTTACCCCACACATCTCTGCCTTACTGTATTTCAGACTTACCCGACACCACCCTGCCGTATTGTATTTACACCTACCTAACACAGCTATGCCTTTTGTGTCACACTAACATGCCTTATTGAATATACATTCTCAATATGTTTGATGTACTTGCTTTCATAAAATATGAAAAAGTATTTAAAGAAAAGGCTAACGACAACTGTCCAAGTCTTACTTTACAAACAGCTCAGCAATTTAAGGAAATAAACAACGTTGCTGCTGGCTATGTACGAGTCCTTAGATGGAAACACTGACTGCTGGCAGTGTGTGATTCTTTAGATGTAATCACTGACTAATTGCAATGAACGAATCCGTAGATGTAAACACTGTCTGCTTGCAATGTGTGATTCTTTAGTTAGAAATACTGGCTAATCGCAATGCGTGTGTCTTAAGTTGGAATCACTGACTGCTTGCAATGAGTGATTCTTTAGT
Organism: Sinohyriopsis cumingii; assembly: GCA_028554795.2. Lineage (NCBI taxonomy): Eukaryota > Metazoa > Mollusca > Bivalvia > Unionida > Unionidae > Sinohyriopsis > Sinohyriopsis cumingii. Next base: position 99,331,345 of record CM068824.1, read on the forward strand.
TGGAAACACTGAGTAATCGCATTGCGTGAGTCTTTAGATGTAATCATTGAGTGATCCATTGGTTACCCTACACAGTGACACTGAGTTAGCCATTGGGTATCTCACTCTGTGACACAGAGTTAGCCATTGGGTGTCTCACTCAGTGACACTGGTGGAATGGTGGAGGAAGAACCCGGGAAAACCCTGGAAAGAAGCACGAGAAGCTACTGGCAAGCTTTCTCACATACCCACATTGGCTGAATCCGATACTCGAACCCAAGCAGACAGAGGTGAGATGGCAGTGATCCGTAACGGACAGCGCATTAGTCCACTTGGCCACTCGGGGCCCCCACGATATGAATAAGATATAAATATGATATGAGTAAGATATTCATATGTCATGAATAAGATATACATACATGAAAAAGATCTGATATGGTACTGTACCACAAAAGATAGATTACTGTCTGATACTCCTGGAATATAGCTGCAGAAAATGAATACAAAACTGCATGATTATGCTTTCATATAATACGATTATATTTTTCAAATATATTCATGAACATAGTAATAAATCCTGCATTTGCATTTACATACTATAGATGCTAAGAAATATACATACATCAAGTTACAAGAGCGAAGAAAAAATAATATGTAAGAATTTACTGTATATACTTATGATATATACTAAGGAATAAACAAAAATATTGCATATACAATTATATCACATATTAAGGAAAATAACCAGTTAAGTTGCATGAACAAGAAATGCACACTTGCATCCTTTAAATTACATGGGACATATTACGTGTATAAAGCATGTTATGCTTTGGAAAATTAACGTAGCTTTAACAATTTTTCAGTTATATCACTACGATGTTGTTGTTGTTATTGTTATTGTAGGGTTTAACGCCATTTTTCAGCACACAATAGGCTATACATGGCGTCCAGTATTAATGGTGGAGGAAGAACCCGAGAAAAATCCCAGAAAGAACCAACGACCCACGAGAAGCTACTGGCAAGCTTTCTCACATACCCACATTGGCTGAATCTGAGACTCGGACCCACGCAGACAGAGGTGAGATGGCAGTGATCCGTAACGGAAAGCGCTTTAGACCACTCGGCCACTACGATGTCCGCAGTGAGGCAGTTTACAGTAACGTCAAAGACTGGGCACATACATGTAGCATCATGTTCCACCCTGTCATCTTATCCTGACACCAGGCCAACCATTGATAACACTAACCTTTTATTGCCGAGCGCTAAGCATGGGAGCTGGTAGTACCATTTTTTTATAAGACTTTGGTAGGACCGGGGTTGGAACTTGTTGATGTCCCACACCCGGGGCGAACGCTCATTACTACCACTCACGCCGCCGTATTGGTCCATAAAGCATGTTGCATATGTACACAAAACATATGCATTCTTCTACTTGAGCAATAACTGTATTAATTTAGAGTCAAAATTATAATTCTCTGCCAGCAAATGTTTCATGTAAATGTCAATGTCAATGATACTACATCATTCGGCTACATGTTGGAATATTGCTTCTAAGCTGGTAAAGTGTTAAAAGTAAAATCCATGTTTCACATATTCCATGCCATCTACTTGAGTTACGTGTTAGTGACAGAATTAACACTTATGGTATGCTCAAACACACGCATTTTCTGAACTCTGTACAGAATTCTCTGGAAATAAAATTTATCATGACACTTCTATGGTTTACATTATTTCAATAAATGATGTATATGTGAATATTTGGTTTATCATGCCACTACTATGATTTGCAATGTATATTTGCTTTAATGAGATATACGTGTAAGATGTTTCAACTGTATCATGAGACTAATATGAATTACAGTGTGTTTGTTTGAATAATATATATGTGTACTATATGTCTACATTGGTCTACATTGGGCTGCACTTTATTATAAGTAACTGAGTTACACTCTATTCAAACTAAGTTTGCTACACTTCATAATAACCAACTAAGCTGCACTGTATAATAACTGATTTGGCCACACGGTATAATAATTCGTTTATCTTTCATTATAGTCCAAATTCAGGCATTATAATTGGATTTGTATGAAAACATAATGTATCACTTCTCATACATTTTTAAAGACACATACTCATTCCATTCCTTCATTCTAAGATTAATATACAGATGTTAGAGACATATACTCATTCCATTCCTTCATTCTAAGATTAATATACAAATGTTAGAGACACATACTCATTCCATTCCTTCATTCTAAGGTTAATATACAGATGTTAGAGACACACTCATTCCATTCCTTCATTCTAAGATTAATATACAGATGTTAGAGACACATACTCATTCCATTCCTTCATTCTAAGATTAATATACAGATGTTAGAGACACACTCATTCCATTCCTTCATTCTAAGATTAATATACAGATGTTAGAGACACACACTCATTCCATTCCTTCATTCTAAGATTAATATACAGATGTTAGAGACACATACTCATTCCATTCCTTCATTCTAAGATTAATATACAGATGTTAGAGACACATACTCATTCCATTCCTTCATTCTAAGATTAATATACAGATGTTAGAGACACATACTCATTCCATTCCTTCATTCTAAGATTAATATACAGATGTTAGAGACACACACTCATTCCATTCCTTCATTCTAAGATTAATATACAGATGTTAGAGACACATACTCATTCCATTCCTTCATTCTAAGATTAATATACAGATGTTAGAGACACATACTCATTCCATTCCTTCATTCTAAGATTAATATACAGATGTTAGAGACACACACTCATTCCATTCCTTCATTCTAAGATTAATATACAGATGTTAGAGACACACACTCATTCCATTCCTTCATTCTAAGATTAATATACAGATGTTAGAGACACACACTCATTCCATTCCTTCATTCTAAGATTAATATACAGATGTTAGAGACACATACTCATTCCATTCCTTCATTCTAAGATTAATATACAGATGTTAGAGACACATACTCATTCCATTCCTTCATTCTAAGATTAATATACCGATGTTAGAGACACATACTCATTCCATTCCTTCATTCTAAGATTAATATACAGATGTTAGAGACACATACTCATTCCATTCCTTCATTCTAAGATTAATATACAGATGTTAGAGACACATACTCATTCCATTCCTTCATTCTAAGATTAATATACAGATGTTAGAGACACATACTCATTCCATTCCTTCATTCTAAGATTAATATACAGATGTTAGAGACACATACTCATTCCATTCCTTCATTCTAAGATTAATATACAAATGTTAGAGACACACACTCATTCCATTCCTTCATTCTAAGATTAATATACAAATGTTAGAGACACACACTCATTCCATTCCTTCATTCTAAGGTTAATATACAGATGTTAGAGACACAGTCATTCCATTCCTTCATTCTAAGATTAATATACAGATGTTAGAGACACACACTCATTCCATTCCTTCATTCTAAGATTAATATACAGATGTTAGAGACACACACTCATTCCATTCCTTCATTCTAAGATTAATATACAGATGTTAGAGACACACTCATTCCATTCCTTCATTCTAAGATTAATATACAGATGTTAGAGACACACACTCATTCCATTCCTTCATTCTAAGATTAATATACAGATGTTAGAGACACACACTCATTCCATTCCTTCATTCTAAGATTAATATACAGATGTTAGAGACACATACTCATTCCATTCCTTCATTCTAAGATTAATATACAGATGTTAGAGACACATACTCATTCCATTCCTTCATTCTAAGATTAATATACAGATGTTAGAGACACATACTCATTCCATTCCTTCATTCTAAGATTAATATACAGATGTTAGAGACACATACTCATTCCATTCCTTCATTCTAAGGTTAATATACAGATGTTAGAAACACATACTCATTCCATTCCTTCATTCTAAGATTAATATACAGATGTTAGAGACACATACTCATTCCATTCCTTCATTCTAAGAATAAAATACAGATGTTAGAGACATACACTCATTCCATTCCTTCATGCTAAGATTAAAACGCACATGTCGAGAATACGTACCCAATCAGAATAATTTAGGAGAACTGCTACAACCTTTTAAGTCCAGCCGTCACAGGCTAAACAACTATAAAGTTGTAGGTGTATTATGATTGGATAAATATTCTTGAAGAAACTCGGTTTCTTCTTTAAATACATTACTTAATGATAATATTGTAGGTGAATAGGTACGAGGTGGAGGGAGATACGCCACTTTACCCAGAAGATGCCATCTCTGGTGTCATAAGCTATGTGACACAGTTTATAGATAACCTGATTTGAAAAGACTCTGTCGACAAAAGGGAAAAAATATAGGTCGCAAATCCAGTAGACGTCATAAAGCCACTTCTGTTTGAAGATGTCAAACACTCTGGAAGTGTAACCTTTTGTTACACAGTTAATGGTTCCTCCAGATCGAGTTGAGCCTGTTAGGATGAAAGCTCTCTGATAGGAACTGGATAAGTGTGTCAAGATCCCCATCGCATGGCATTGGTAATGGTTGTGAAGAGTTAATTCATATGCAAAAACTTTGGTGACTAGTTCTAACATCATGAGCCAATATGCGACACAAACTCATCATTGTGGGTTACGTCTGATATGCGGGACATATAGCCCACTTTATTCAGGATGAAAATGACTAGATTGATATATCATCCTCCACCTCTTGAAGGTAAATGCAGGCGTGATCTCCCTCAATGCAACCGCTCGATATTTCTGAAATACCTTGAGATGAAGTGACCAGGATAGATGGAAATTACTATTAATATCGGATTCCTTATGATCGGGAGCCTGTTCTTGGTAATGAAAGCAGCGGGCCTCGTGTGCAATATTGTTCCATTATGTTGGAAATGCAAATAGATGGGTCAACCAAAAAGAATTGTAATGCAGATTTGCTTGCTAAATGCCAAACTATTTGAGGAGGCAGGACTTATATGATAAGTGCGCTAACTAAGCTCTTGAGAGCAGTTCATAAGGGTCTTATCCCATAATAAATTCCACTTGGGCAGATGTCCAGTGTCATTGACCAGGTAAACTCTAAATAAATAGAAGATCAGATAGGTCTTTAATTTGTCCAATACACTCTCTTCCATGATAAAATATGGTATGCCAGTGATCGGGGAACAGTAGATCTAACCGTAATCTGTGTTAACTGTTTCTGATCGAGGAGCCATATAAACTTAGCTATTGTAGTGTGGATACCTCATTTGGAATAAAGTACTCCACTGAGAATATATTCGATTGCCGTCGTTGGCTTCTAAGGTGGATGGCCATTTCACCTGAGAGATTCTCTACCTCTGGTTGTGAAAACTGTTCTTAAGAGCGTTTCAGAAGATTCTAACGTGTTGATTCAGTAACTCTGGGTTGGGGCGAATCGCCTGCCATTGTGGTTGCTTAACGTAGATGACAGGATACTGCGATTACTGGTGATTATGTTGCTAGATTGACCATTTTCATCCAATATTCCTCATTTGAGTTTAGTAATCAAGATGAGGAAGCAGTAAAGTTTGTTTCCCATATCAGGTTCTGGACCTATGGTGTTAGAGAAGTGTATACATTCAGCCATTCCAGTCTATATAAAGCATCAATTATCCAGGTCGTTGGGTCTAGGACTTTTGAGACAAAGGTTGTATTTTAGCATTCCACCTTCTCACCAATATACATCATACATGATCCCATCGAGAATCTATCTTATGAGACTGAGGGATGAAGAGACCAGTCTGTTTTATTAGTTGTTTCATGCAGAACCTAGGATATGTCAAACTTAAACCCAAATTGTCATTGGGGCACCACTTTAGAAAGTCCCACTCAAGAACACAAGGGTCGGAGTGCTTGTTCAACTTTGCTTTTGAGATAAGTCACGACGGTGAAGTTATCCGACAAAATGAATACTCCATTCCCATGTATGTTCATCAGCTAACATAGTACAGGCTTTATACAACAGTTTCTATTTCGATGATGTTGACATGTAACTTATGATCCTGGGGGGGGGGATATGCTCCTATGTGAGTCTAAAATGGTAGGGGACTAGCTCCCCAGCCCTCTGCATTCTCATCTGCAGCGATAGTGATTGTCAGAGTGCCTTTGAGATGCAACATCATATGGTTGCCAATTGTGAGAGACGGTCCAATGGTCAAGAGTTCAGTCTCCACCTGGACCATGTAATCATAGTTATGGGAACCAAATAAAATGACCAAGGACTAATGGCTCCAAAAAGGCACGGAACTTACCTTTGCATGAATTCAAGTCTCTTTCCCGGGGGACACATTGTCTCTTATTTTAATGTTGATTCGGGACTTAGCTGACCAAATCTTTAAATCATATGAGTTCGGATGTGTTCTCCTTGAAACGAGCTTGAGAATGAAAGGATGGTAACACGTGAAGTCGTGTGCTGCTCCAAAATGTAACTTGTTTGCTGCTTGTAAGTTGTTGTAGGTGACTCACATAACTTCTAGAAGCCATTTAAGTTAGGGCATGAAATAATGTCTCCTTCAAGTTCACACCGATTCCATAGTCTCCACAATGGGCGGCATTAGGACCATTTGTTGTATTTCTATACAAACCCAAAAGTGTAACCGTGTTGATTGAATGTGCTTATTTTGAGGATTAAGTAAAGGAATGTTCAAAGGTTGAGTAGGTGCACTTAACGTGATACAGAGTTACCATGAAAATATTGCCGAGTTCCACGTCGTCATGGTAAATCTTACCCATTCAGCCACAAAATATTGGAGCCTTCTCCCTACCTGGATCTGAGATAAGGGTGGGATGGGTAGCCTGTATGTCTGTATGTCTGTCATGGAGATAGGGATGGTCTTGTGGAACACTGATGAAAATGACCTCCCTCTGACTCTTCGCTTAGTTCTGGAGTTATTGCACTGTGTCCCAATGGCATTTGCTCTAGGAATGTCCGTGCGAACGTGCTGGTTGTCTTGGAAATCCCGCCGTTATATCTGCGACTGAGAGGGATGGTGACTTAATGCACATTCTGTCAACCTGATCATAAAACGAAGAGAATAGATGATGAAGGTTAAGACCGTATCTTGGGCCATGATTGGTCAGAAAGGTGGAGATAGCGAGCAATGTATCGTTTCCTCATGTTGCAAGTTCGTAGTTGATATTATGGATATAATTTGTTGTGCCTCTGTGTTATGAATTGGACATATCTATGAATATGCTCTCGCTAATACTGGTGGGATCTGAGGTGGAAGGATGTTAGCATGTGGCATGTATATTGAGGATCGTCATAATATCAGATGCAAGGTTGACCTCACAAGTCTCAATGTTGCGATTCATCTCATGAGTATTTAATTGGAACACATATAAGGCATTTATTATATAACACACCCGCAGACGCCTGAAACACATATTTGATGATGTTATCAGTCCTACAGTGTCAGTAACTGCTCAGATTGTGGAAGCAACTAAAAGTAGAAACTTCTGTAGACAATTTCACCTGATGCTAGAACTGTAGAACAAGCAGATGACGTAGAAAAAGGAGGACAGAACTCCTATGGGATTGGTCAGGAAACTTAGTCCAAGCCTCCAAGGCCGAGTTTCGCTCATCAAAGTACAATCTAATAATGACAAGAAAACTGAAATGTCCGGTTGAGCCTGATCACATTACGTCTAATGTGTCGCTAAGTAGAGTCTCTCGGGTGGCAGCAGTTTTAGGGCGAGTAAAGAGACATCTCTCAAAAACCGAGGTCCCAAGATGGACATCGTATGCCGGAAGTTTTGAAGTTCTATGTGGGTAAAATTATTCCATAAGTGCCTATTTAAACAGTACTCCTTTCACAGGAGTGCCCAAAGGTACTATGCAATTATACTGATCCATGAGAGTGTCTGTATATACTCTTTGTCGTCCGCGGTATGTGCTTAGTAGCACTATGCAAGTTAGAATGGTCTTTGTGTAACTGGTTTCATGAAGTGGGTTCTTTGGTATTATAGAACTAAGATGGGCGTCATATGCAGGATGAACCTTCAGCATTATGAAAGTTGTGGAACTGGACCAGTTCGTTTCTGGTGGCTGATACTCTGTGCTAATGTTTAGTCATGGTCCATTGTAATCAGAGTTATATGGTCATGTCCGGTCGTGAAGGAAATTGGCCATCATGGCTGGCATGATGATGTCCAGTTCTTGAGGGTGGGAAGGGGTGCGAGATATTGATCCACGTACCAGGTCCATACACTGATAAATCGAGACTATCAACTGATGCTTGTTGCTGGTCTCCTTCTCGCTGCCCATAAATGATAAGGCATGAACACTTATATGTATTCCCCGAATGATAAGCGGTGAAAATTAAATATGTTGTGTGGTTATCGGACTGGTCTCTCCCATGGTCTAAATCTGCAAAACAAAACAGCTGTCCCTATATACATTCAGTGTAGGGAGTGTCCTGCTTTTTGATGTTGCAAGAATCCGTGCAGGGTTATTCACTATGATAAATATCTGCAGGAGGCACACATGACCTGTACAGTCGATAATTATAGCCTCAGTATTAATATTAAGAAAATGGTCACTAAATAATCAATTATAGGTCACAAATAACATGTAGGCATGTTAAAATGACTGCCTGTAAGGCAGAATCATAGAAGCGTCGTGTATGTACAAACAAGAGTTCTAGAAACAACTTAAACTTAGAAAGGCCAGTTGCTCTATTGTGTATGCAAATAAAATCAGTTAAGCGTCGCAGGCAGTAACATGCATGAACTGGACACCAATGAGTAAACCATGTATAATAAACTTACCTGTACTTATCCGACCAAGTCGGAAGCTATATAGTAATATAAACAGAGTTTCTATATTACACACAAAAACCTGCAAAGAAATTAAGACACTGAATCACCGTATTGATACTCAAGAAACAAATGTGGTACAATATCCATTGTGAAACAATTTGTCCCTGTAAGGAATTGACCAATGGCGTTATGTTCAGGCAAAATCAAGAGCATGTCATATATACAACTATGAATGTGTGATAGCAGATGGCCTAATCAAGGCAATGACGAGTCAATATGTAATATAAATTCTCAGTTATACAGGTAAATTCAGTAAAACTTGGTGCACATAAATTAGTATTGCATTGGCATAGAAAACTTACCTCTTTGTATCAAGTCCTTGCGAAAATCATACATATGAGTTTTCTAAAACCCACTACAGACTTGTATGCATATATAAATTAAAGCTATAGCCATAACTCTCGTGAAATTGCATAGGCTATCCATGCAAGTACATAAATAGTATTAAGTGATGGCAAATTGGTAATTGCAAAGGCAGAACTTTGACGTCATAAAAAGAAAGAAAAGTTGTAAATAAAAATGGAAAATAATTTCCTTTTGAAGCGAAGAGTCCTCAAGTATGTCAATGGAGAACTCCAGAAATATGGTAGAGGTGTTTGCGAGGTCGCTCATGAGGAGAGAGTGTTGCTTGGTACAAACAGAAGTAGTAGCTGAGTTATTCAAGTGACATGGTGCTAATCCCCATGAAAAGGGGAGATGAATCTACCCAACCAACACATAGGTGGGCAAATAATGTTTAGTGCAGTAATAGCCCTCCTAAGGTACTGTGTTTGACCAATGTATTTAATGAAGAAAAACAGGAATTCGATTCCTTCATTCTCAGATTACTATGAATGTTTTAAAGACAGCCATTCCCTTATTTCATTCTAACATTCATATACACGTTTTAAATACACACATTCATCCCCTTCCTTTATTCTAAGATTAATATGCACGTTTTAAAGAAGCAACCGCTCCATTCATTCAGTCTAATATTAATAATATTTTAATATCTACCTGAATCTTCAACAAGAATATCGGCATGTTATATGACTCAAAATGGTCATCTCATGGGAATAACATAATACTAATCTTGTGATTTTGTAGCTCCCATACGGGGGAATATTCTTTTCGGATCATCTGATTTTGATAAGGAGCATTAAAACCACCGTTCAAGTTAAAATTATTTACAAATTATTTACAAACTGCCTTACATGGATATAAAAATTTGGTCCGAAGTTCCATGTTGTTTCTTCTTATGTTACACAGTTTTGTAATTCTAACAAAAATAGTTACTGATGTATTCAGTAGCTTTTCACAATGTTCAACTTCAAAAAGGTTCATAATACACACACAAGATTTGTCCAGTACCGATTAGCATTCGGCTGGTGGGCCAAAGAGACTTCAAGAAGACCAAGGAAGACCTCAAAAACATCCACTGAAGACGTAGCACATGGAGGATTGGTGAACTCTTCATCAGAGGATTTGGTTTGTTTCAGGTGGTAAAGTGTTTCTGTTGCACAAAAATAATAGTTTAAGTCTGATATTGCACATGTTATGATATTTGATATGGTAAATGCTATGATACTTATGTTACTACACTGTTATGGTACATGTTATAATGTTAGACTGATATGGTACATGTTATGATATTAGACTGATATGGTACATGTTATGATATTTGATATGGTAAATGATATGATATTTATGATACTAAACTGTTATGGTACATGTTACAATGTTTGACTGATATGGTACATGTTAGGCTATCAGACTGATATGGTACATGTTACAATATTGGATTTGATATGGTACATATTACGTTATTAGACTGACATGATACATGTTATGATATTAGACTGATGTGGTGCATGCGACAATATTAGACTGATATGGTAAATATTAATATATTAGACTGACATGGCACATGTTACGATATTTACTCTATTAGCTTCTTCTTGCAAAGAAGGTAGGATAAAGTGGGAAATTGCAATTTTACCATCATACCATCTTTCTTTTGCCTCCAGTAGGTTCCTATGTTCACTCAACGTATGATATAGTACAATACTGTAGGTGTAAGACTACAAGGGATGGTGTTTGGGTAGATATGAGTAAAAGAAAAGGTGGAGAGGTGTTCCTGTATTCACTGACACAAGTAAATTCGATGAATTTCTATACTGTGCCTACCAGAGTTCATCTTGTAACACTTATAGTGACATCACCATGAAGTTATCTTAAATTCTGCATGATGAACTCGGTGTGGCCTTAGTGAAAGTGCTATATTTATTATGGGCAGAAATGCTCATAGGATAAAGTAATTATGTCACAACGTACGTGTGAATATTTATAAGTAATCTTGACCTTGAAGATATGACCTTGACTATGGTATATGTCATGCCATCAAATTGAAACATAGGTGTTCAGAGGTTTAACCTGTAGAGAATGATGTGATTTCGAATTATGAAGCAGACAACAAATGAACTGAAAATATTGACAACTTTGATGGTTAAAGTAGTACATGATCAAAATGAATTAAAGGGACATAATTTGGAAAATATTGATACTCATGTCTTTTTCATATCATGAAGAAATACCAATATTCTTCTAAATGCATGTAATCCAACACCCTCTAATACATGTAATCCAACATCCTCTAACACATGTAATCCAACATCATCTAATACATGTAATCCAACATCCTCTAATACATGTAATCCAACATCCTCTAATACATGTAATCCAACATCCTCTAACACATGTAATCCAACATCCTCTAATACATGTAATCCAACATCCTCAAGTACATATCGTTCTAAATGCATGAAATCCAATATCCTTTTAATCCATGTAGTTTTATCTATAAATATTTTAAATAAAGATCCAATATCCTTCTAGGTATGTGTAATCTAATATCCTTCAATAAAGGAGGATTAACTCATCCGTGTCATCTCTACCTGACTCTGGATAAGAAAAGACCCTCAGAAGCCACATGATTGGTCATCTGTGTGTCTAATTGTCTTGAAAACCGGTTCCGATACCTGATATTACTGGTAGAGTCAAATGACATTTGAATTTAAGTAGTGTCATGCATTTATCCTTTAGATATAATAAAACTGACCTAACTGCAAAGCTTAACGGACGTTTGATGGATGGACAGACACAAATATTTACTATTATTGTCATGTGGCACAATATTAACAAAAGAGAAGAAAGAGAATAACGAATTGAATGATATTTTGTCATGTGGCAAAGAAATTATTAATAGTAACAAAAGAGAAGGCTACTATCTTTAAAGGGTAACGTAACAAATGAACGTGACCTTGAAGATGGACTAATGTAAATGTATACATACCCAGAAAGGAAGTCAACAGTGAACAATATATTGGAACCAATAGTAAATATACCTTGAAATGATGTCAACAGTGGAAACCGTGTGGTTACCAATATCAATGTATACATACCCAGAATGGAGGTCAGAACTGACAACCATGAAGGAACCAATATCAGAGTTTACATAACAAGAAAGGAAGTTACCAGTGAAAACCATGAAGGAACCAGTAACAAAGAATACATAACCTGAAAGGAAGTCAATATGAAAACCGTGAAGGAACCAATATCAAAGTATACATAATCGGAAAGGAAGTCAACAGCGAAACTATGCAGGAACCAAGAGTATACATACAAAGAAGGGGATTTAACTGTGAAAACGTTGATAAAACCAATATTATACATAGCCAGAAAAAAGGTAAATGGCAAAAACGATGCTGGCACCTAGAATATACATTATACATACCCAGAATGGATGTCAACAGTGAATACCATTTGGAAGCAATATCAATACATACTTACTCTGAAAGGAAGTCATGGTGAAAACCATTTTGGAATGTATAGTATAATTACCAAGAAATGACGTGAGCAGTGAAAACAATGTTCAAACAAACATAGTACATTCCCAAAATGGAACTCAACAGTGAAAACCAAGCTGCAATACAATATGCATACCCGAAAGGGATGTAAACAGCAAAAACCAGATTGGCACCAGTAGTATAGATGTACATAATGGAAGTCAAGAGTGAAAACCATGTTGTGACAAACTGCATACATTCTGACAAAGGAAGCCAAACAGTAAAAAACATGTTGGAACTAGTAGTATGCATACCTAGAAAGAACATAAACAGCACAAAACCAGGTTGTTACCTGTAGTATACATACCCAGAAAGGAATTCAACAATAAAAGCCATGTTGTATCCAATAGTATCCATCCTCAGAAAGAAGTTGACAGTGGAAATCATGTCAGAACCAATATCAAAATATACATAGTTACCCAGAAATAAAATCATTCATGAAAACCATGTTGGAACCAAATACATACATACCTCAAAAGGAAGTAATTACTATACATTGGATACCTTCTCTGTGGTGAGAGTGGTCATGATTATGTGTGCAGACTTTCACTGCCACCTGCATGCATACGAATGTTGACCACATTCTTCTCATGAATGTACAATGGACGTCTGTCTCCATGTCTACAGGTTCTGAACAGCCTCCATGGCAATCCGAACCTTTTCTTTTGCATCTAGAAGAAAAGTAAGAAGAAATGTTTCATTTTGGCTCCAAGTTTGATTAGGTACTACAGATATCATTTTGAGTAGTACAGTGTAAAAAGAATGGAAAACCATTTACACAAGATTTGTGTTCTGTCCAATCTGTAACATGATAACTGAGGTATCACCCTCTAACTTATCTGCAAGTGCGTACCCCCCCCCCATAGGTATCTTGCAACCATTAGTATCAACATAAACGAAATTTGTTGAACTTATCGAATATAATCAGTGAAAAAAATCTCATAATTGTGGCCCTTCTTTTTTTCACCCCACTCTAAAGGAACCGATGGAAATAAATCAGTACTACTAAGCCCATAAATAAGAACAAGTTGCCAGATGCTTTCAATCTATCAATAAGGACAAGTAGACATTGCTTTCAATCAGAGCCACAAAGCCAAAAAAATAACAAGAAAACACTGATTTCAATCAATGCTACAAAGTCCATCAAAAAGGACAAGTAGACTAGTTGCCTTCAATCTAACTCCTAAGCCCATCAATAAGCCATGACTTATTTTCATGGATAGAAAGCGGGCACATAGCCAGCTATATGTAGCACAATCGGGTAGCAAGATAGAGGAGGCATATGGCTAAATATAAGAGAAAATGATACCATAACATTATTAACTGAAATTTACCTTCAACTTGTTTCTTATACTCCTGGAACTGACGCTGAAGTCGACAGGCTTCATATGGGGTGATGGGCTGATTTTTACGTTTCTCCAACTGTACTCGGTAGCCCCGGACTCCAATAACACTTTCAATATCACGAATCACATCATCAATCATCTGCCAGTAATCCTTAAACTCTTTTATACCGATCTTACCATCGACAGAATGGCCACTAACTTTGTTCCTACAGAACCGGATTCGTTCCACACTGGCGCCTAGACTTGTGTCTCTTGGTTGATCTACTGGAGGGTTTCCCCACCCAGTTGTTGGAGCAGGAACCGATCTTACATTTCGTATTATAGCACAGAGCAATGAAATGTCAAACTGGTCCACTGTTCCCGTAGTACCCGGAGTATCTGGGAAAACCACATCACATTGGTCATTGCTCAGTTTCCTGGTCAGGTTGACTTCATTGGCAAGGATTGCTTGATAGATATTGGCATACGGAATTGGTATTTGGTTGACAAGAATCTCCCTCAATGCATCAGCACAAACCGTTGTCAGTGCATTGCAAAGGCGAGCATGATTGATGTGCTCCTGGGTAATAGGTGCATCATCTTGACCTTCCTCTTCTTGGTACGCCTCAGAGGCAGACAACACTCTTTGGTCTAATTCTTGTTGCAGCTGTTGGAAAGATTTATACCCATATATACATACTGAAGTTAAATGACCATTTCCAATTCAGACAAAATCAATTACATTACACAATAAAAATAAACTTTAAGACATGCTTTGTAGGCCATTTGTTCATACTTGCTGAAGTATTTTTGATAGTCACTCATAAGGCACTGGCTTCATGTACTAGTTGTGTACATATTACTTCAATTTCACCCTTCTCCAAACACTACTATAAAGCTGAGCACAGTGTAAGGAATACATGTTTATTGTAAAACTAAGCACACAGTGCCTAAAATGCATGCCTATTTTACAACTGAGCATGCTGTGTCTGAAATACATGCCTATTGTAAAACAGAGCATGCAGTGTCTGAAATGCATGCCTATTGTAAAACCGAGCATGCAGTTTCGGAAATACAAGCCTATTGTACACCTGAGGTCAGGAACTGAAATACACCCTCCCAAAAAAATTATGCTCATGGTGCCTGATACACATGCCTATTGTAAAACTGAGCACAGTATTTGAAATAAAGGACTCAAACTGAATTGTGTCAATTTGCAAAAATAACAAAACATTTTTCATACCTTCAGTGTCAGAGTAATATTGTCAATTTGCACTGAAACAAAGTACCCAAAAGGATTCAAAATCTCTCTCCTGTCTAAAATTTCCCTAGTAGCCAAATGCAACTGATTCAGTTCAGCCTCTTGGTTGTTGCACTGGGTGACAGGGAAAATAGGTGTGATTTGGCCGATTCCAGCCCTTGCATGAATAGTTCTGGTCATTTAAAGAAAATGCAACTTATTGTCAACCACTTTAAATTTGCAGGTGTCACATTTCCCTGTCTGGTTGAAAAGTTCATATTCATGGGCACGCAATTCCATGGATTTTAAATTTAACAACAGTCTCTCCAAGGAACTGATGCTTTTTTTTTACAGGACAAAAAATGAATTTCCAGGGATTAAAGATAAAACCACATCTTCCCTTAAACTGCAGAGACTTGTAACCATCTGATATTCTTCAGCAATGAAAATATTTTCAAATTAGCCACAGTTGTGGACATACTTGATGTCAGTCTGGTGCCATTTAATTTTGGACCACGCAGACATCATTAATGATTAGTAGTCTGTTGGTTACAACCCCATGCCAATATGGCCATCTATTCAGGAGGAATGGTGACAACACAATTTTCAATCTGTCCATCATGGCAGTCACATTGAATGTAGATGGTAACCATCTTCACTTATGACCAACAAGGCATAAGAAGCCTACTGCTCAAAACGTCATGTTGATATGATCATACACTCAGACGGAGTAGGGGTTACACTATTGGCAAGACTGTCACAATGGTGGCCATATTGAGCATCCACTTGCATCATTTTTATTTCTGACCAAATAGACAATATTAGAAACACTTCCGATGAAAAACCCATGCCAAAAAGACTTTTCATTTAATAGTAACATTAACAAGATTTTCAAGATGGCCGCTATGGTAGCCATATTGGACATCACATTAGTACCATTTTATTTAGGCTCAACATCAGAAGTCTTCTGGATAAAACCCTATGCTGATAAGACTTTTACGGTTTTCAGTTTGAAGGAGAGGGGATAAGATTTCCAAGATGGCTGCCACGTGGGCATATGTGTTATGAGACTGGCACCTATTGACATAAGACTAACTTATCATCAAAGTTTTTTGTCACTAAAGCACACTGACAATATGACCAGCCATCCAGAAGAAGATACGATAACAATCTTTTCAAGATGGCCACTGTCTTGGCCACATTGGATGTCTGAGCAGCGCCATTATAACGCAACATTAGAATACGTCATCTAGTGAAAACCCCATTTTGATACGATTTTTCATTCTGGAGGACTTGCAAAATAATTGTTTAGTGGTGTCTAATATGGCTGTCATATTGGATACTAAATTGGCACCATTTACAGCTATACAGCATAGGAAGCTTTATAGGGGAGACTTCATTTTTATGCCACCATAGATTCAGCTGGAGTAGCAATAAAAAAGTTAAATATGGCTACTGTGTCAGCATTGCTGGACACCATTCTCATTTCGGTCCAACTAGACACAAATAGGAAGTCTTTTAGTGGAAACTGCATGTTGATGTGAATAGCCACTCAAGATGAGTAGCAATAAAGCGATGTATATAATGTCTACTGTGACAGCTATATTGGATGCAAGATTGGCACCATTTTCAGTTTGAACCAACCAGACCATGTGATTCATGTGCGTACAAAGTTTCATGGCAACCTGTAAGTAGCTTGGGAGGAGCAGTGATACCAAACTTGTGATTAAGGACTGACCATCCCATATTAGTAGAGCAAGAGAGAAAAGAAACCGCCATGTGATGATACATATATATTTATAAAAGATTATGCAGTCATTTATTTCAATCCTTTTCTGATCAAACATGATTAAGCCCTCCTACTGTCATTATATTGATTAACAATTTATTCATCACTAAATACAGTGGTCTGAATTAAAAAACAAAGCATAAAGAGAGAACAAAGATAATCCAACTGCTATAATTAAGACTGGAATTTGGTTGTTGTCATGTTGATCGGATTCTGATGCCAAGTGAACTTAGCACATTACTTGATTTCCTTTCGTGTGAACAGATGGCTTTGCCATGCATCAGAATATTGTGTTGTATATACCATATGATGAAATATACCTCGTATGCAGCTTTGCCATGCATTAGAATATTGTTTTATGTACCATATGATGAAATATACCTGGTATATAGGTACAAAATGAAAATGCACTCCACATATTTAATTCAATATTTTGGAGAGGATTTTTGTTCATAAATTTGGTATAGGATATTAAGAAAGGTAGGTTATGTAATTCATTTTAAGAATGAATATTCTTGTAATTGAGTATTAAAATAAGAAGTCCTTGAATGGATTGATACCATATTAGCTGGAATGAATTTCCACGAATCCAAGATATGACCGTTTCTTCTATTTATCTATTCAGTGTTGAATCCATTTCTGATATTCCTAGCACAAAAAGATTTTTAAGATGGACACCTTAATGGCCATATTGGATGCTATGCTGGTACTATTTTAATTTTGGACCAAAACGACATCATCATAAATTATACAATTTGGGGAAGAAGATTACAATAGGCTTTGAACTTGGTTGGTAAGGAATCCACACTATTGCTAGTGGTGCACCATTTCATAAATGTCTGGTGGAACACCTTCTTAGAAACATTCAGTCTAAGTCTGATAAAATTGGCGCAGCTTTGTAGAGAAGACTGAAAATTCCAATTGTTATATATATATATATATATATATATATATATATATATATATATATATATATATATATATATATATATATATTAAATTTGTATTATTTGTTAGATTTGTATCATTATGTGTTAAGTACAATTGCAATCTGTAACTGATATTGTCTAAACTCTGAATATGTTGATTTGATTTATTCAAAGTATAATTCACAGGAATTGCAAAGTGCTCAATAATTGGACTTGGAATTATAGTGAATTCAGACAAGGACATCTTTGGTTATATGACTGTCATTCTTTATTGGTATGTCGCCACATCATATTATTATTCACTGGAATTACAAAGTGCTCAATAATATTCTTGGATAGAGACACTGACTTGGAATTATAGTGAATTCAGACAATGTCATCTTTGGTTATATGATTGTCATTCGTTAAATGATTATTGATATATCCCCATATCACAGGCTACTACAGGCACATCAACAGTGGAAGCTTTTTGTTTCTAACACCACTGGAATTGAATTAGAACTTTATTCATTATGACTGGTAATGTAACCTTTTAAACTATTTTGGATTTAATTCATAATACTTTAAGTTCGTCTTTTATTTTCACTTTGTTTTGAAGTGAACTAAATTATTTGTTGAATTTTACAAAACTTGTTGGTTATCCCTCTTTACTGTTCCTTAGTTTAAGACCATAGTGTCATAACACCATATAGTCACAATGGAAACCAAACAAATTCCAATGGAGCCACAGTAAACACAACTTGAAGGCACATTTCCTATGAAACATTCCTGCTATGTTTGATTGGAACTGGCTCAACTGTTCTATAGAACAACTAGACATTAAGTTTTCCATTTGGTTTCTGAGTAAGCCACACTGTATCTAGAGGTGTCACCCAAAACAATGTTTGACAAAGCATGTCGTATGAAATATTCCTATGAAATTTGATTGATACTGACTTGGCTGCTCTTGTAAAGAATACAAAGGTAGATTTGTTCAATATTGTTGCTAAGCAGCCTATACTGTTGTCTGGCGGATACTCTGGTCACAATTTTATTGACTGGAGAATGTTATTTTGGGGTTTTACTACCAATATTCAGCAGATAATGGTCTATTCATGTGGCTAGTATAAATGGCTGAAGAAGACCCTGGAAAATCCTGATAAGAAAGAGTGAACCATGGGGAAGCTACTAGCAAGCTTTCTCAAATACCATCATTGGCCAAACTCAAGGTTCAAACCCATATGGACAGACGTGAGATGGCAGTTATTGGTAAAGGCATGCACTGTAGATCACACAGCCACCATGGGTCCTTTAATGTAGAAAGTCATAAGGAACATGTGTAGCAAATTTAATAAAACTTTGCTAACTGGTAAAGTTGAAAATAGGTTTCTCGTATAGTTGCTATGCAAGCAGCACCACTGCTGCGAGACCTTCAATGAAGAAAAGTGTTCAGAAGGAGTTCATGGGAGAGTTGGTGCTCAGGGATAACCTTTTCAATTCATCACTACTTGCATGGGAAGATTTAAAGAAGAGGTAAAAAACAGCATATTTTCCCCTAACTAAAGAATCACTAAGACCAACAAAGAAACCTGTATTGCAACAGGTGTTGTGTTGTTGGGTTTAATGCAATTTTTCAGCACATGATAGTCGATACATGGTTCCCAATATATTTGGTAAAGGAAGAAGGCAAGAAAACCCTTTCTCACATACTCATGTTGGTCGAGCCAAAATGAGAACCCATGCAGACGGATGTGAGATGCGAGTCATCAGTAAACGACATCGTCTCAGACCATTAGGCCACCTAGGACCCCAACACTGAGACTCATTAATTGAAAGAGTCAACTCTGTATTTCAAGAATGACATAATCAACAAGATTGGTAAAGACTATAATTAAACAGTCCATGTAAGGGCCAGAAATGATCGAAATGAACTCAACTTTACTGAAGAAATATCAACAATTACTGCAATTTCATTACAAACACATAAACACACACAAGATTATAACAAAAATTCATGCAGTAGATTAATCTCTTGTTAAATAATAATAATAATGATAATAATAATAATTGTAAAGTTTAAGCAATAAATAATATTACATACATATAAATAATGTCTTATCGCTTTAAGACTAATTCTCAGAAATAAAGTAATCAATTATATGTCAGTTTATATATAGTTTATTTTTATAATTCTTATATTTTAACAGTAATGAAAATAACAAATATCATAATAAGTAATATAATATATTATATACTTAAGTGTGAAATATAGATACATATTGGCAAAATAATTTTCATATTTTTCTCAATCCTATATTTTTTCCATGTGGAAAAAGATATCCTTATATTTTGACATATGAAAACTACATCCTTACATTTTCAAATATGAAAAATAAATATATCCTCATATATTCATATGTCAAAATATAAGATTTCCCATCATGTCATGTGACATATGATTGTGTGTACCAACAAAAGTTGTACTAGCAACAGCAAAAACAAGCGTTTTGTGTGCTAGAACAATTAGGGACAGCCTTAAATTTCAGACAGACCACTCCAGTGGCATAAGTGGTTATAACGTCCACCTCAGATGTGGGAGGTCACAGGTTCAAACCAAGGCCAAATCATACTAGAGACTTATAAAAACGTATTAGCAGCTGCCTTGCTTGGTGCTCAGAATTAAGAGTCTAGTGGTAGGACTTGTCGTAATGGTGTGAGGATAATGTGACTGGGTGGGACAAAATGTTACATGTCTGCAGAATGATGCACAGTGCTCATGAATAACATCACTATAAACTATAACACTGCAGACATTGTAGCGATATGACTAAAATTTTTAAAACTACGTTAAAAATCAAAATCACACCAACACACTTCACACAGAGATATTATTCCTTGATAACGAAATTGAACCAGATGTAATTCACATCTCTCTGAAGTTATTTCCCCTTAATTCCTTGACAACAATGATAAACCAGCTGTGATGCATTGCTGAATCAGGCTTGCATTGTTTTCAGATAGGGTCAAATAGTTTAGAAAATGGCAAAAATGTAATTTACAGATTAGGTCAACCCAATTATATCGCTTTCTTATGTCATGTACAATTATATGATCAGGCTAGGAAAAGTGAGGTAAATTTATGAAAAGGGGGTGGGGTGAGCATGTTGTGCCGCTGACTGAGTTTAAACTTCTAAATATATATAATGAAAAGAACATTTTCATTTCCTATGTTAATACCAAATATATTTCATTTTGTGATACCAAAACCTATATACTTGTTACAAAAATCATGTTTTCGTAACACACAAATATATCCAGTATTAACATAGAACAAAACTCTCCTCCATGTATAAATAATTATTAATGTGTTGCATTTATCATAAAATGATTACTTACAATTCCCTGTTCTGTCTGTGTAAATGTCTCCGCAGTGACAGGCAGTTTTCTTCCATCATTCCCCAAGACTTCTGGAACTTTTTGATTTTCTGCATATAAATAAAATAATACAGTAAAAACTGCCACGAGCGACCTCTGCTATGAGCGACCACAGGAATCTAACGTTTTATCAATAAAGTATGGCGAAATCTCTGATAACATGAAATCACCTTATCGGTAATATCATGTTTATTTATATTACCTCTATGGTGATTTCATGATGTCAGAAATTTTGAAGTACTTTATTGATAAAACATCAGACTCCTGTGGAGTGACCACCTGTCATTTCTGACCACAATCGAAATGCGCAGATCAATTTTATTATATAAACGCTCTGTTATCAGTGACCACTTGTTGAACGTGACCAGCGACAGCAATGTCTTGGCAAAATATGCATTCTGACACTGCTATGAACAACCGCATCGCACGTTTCGGAGCCCGTAACTTCCGTTTGGCACAACGCAGAAATATCAATGATGGCTTGATGAATAGAAAAATATCACAGGAGTAAAACAAGCTATATAGTATGGTCGTGTGCCTTTAAAGACGGAAATAGCAGAAGGAAATCGAGGGTCATGGGTGGAACGACGTATTTAGAAGTTACGTACCTTCTCTCTTATATATTATGATAGAGAGGGTCCTATGTCAGAACGGGTCATGGGGGTAATCTGAGGTAATTGTGTCACTCTGTATGATTTTGTTCCGTCAGATTATTCTCAACATCAAGCTCGCGTAGAGCACCTATGGTAAAAACGACCACTCATACCATTCTAAATTATATTTAAAACATTTCTAAAAATAGGCTGGTTACCGATGTCTGAATATTTTTAGATATGCTTATAGTATTGTATAGTTTCTATCGTAAAACAGACTAAAGTATATGAAGATTATTTCCTAGTCTGGTTCCCTGCTTCGTCTGCTCCCGACGTTGTTCTCAAATATTCGTAATGGGGTGAGCAACGCATGGAGCATAAAAAGCAGGGAACCAGACTATTATACATGTCACGAATTGCCATTGTAGTGCCAAAGTTGACGTAGTGTTCGCGTATATTGTTTGTATATTGAGTTAATCCATATGGGGTGGGGTAAACAAGGTCATTGTCTATTACACCAGCAAGATATAATCATTTACGGCATTCGATTGATAGTGTTCAAGTCTTGTGCTGTTTGATGTATCCCCCCCCCCATGTTAAGTGAATACATCCCAGTCACAAAGCTGTCGTCTATTCAAGTTGGTGTGACCAGGTTGCACACCTTGCTTACAGAGTTAATCCCTGTAACCGTTGACTTTTGTCTCTGAGTCAATGGTTCTGTTTCTGGATGAGATAACTGTTTCTTTTTATTTCATTAATTGTAAGATATGCAATGCACATGTATAGATTTTTCATATTTTCCCAAAGCCCAGTCAAAACCGTCTTTACATTCGATATTACAATTGAGCACTAAAACTTTTAACACGTAGAACCTTAATAACAATGGATGAACCTCCAATTAAATAGATACAAAATTTAAGCTCGAGAAAATAATTATTGTAACTGAAAGAAGTGAAAAGGAGCAGACCACTCGCAAAAAAGAGGTTTAAACGTCGGTAAAACAAATTTAGGTTGTTATAAAGGAAAATGAGTAATTCAGATGCTAAAATATGTGATCTTCCAATGTAAATGTGATTTCATGTTTGATATTAGAAGTATATCATATTGCTATATAATTTTTTTTAGATGAATGCATACAGTATTTTAGCAAGAACTATTAATACAGAACAGAATATATGTACAGTGATTGTGGTTATTGTTCTTGAATTTTTCTAAAACTGGACCTTGGAAACTGATTTTTTTTGTACAAATCTGCTATGAGAGACCACCTGTCTTGAGAGACCGTTTTTTGTTGGTAGAAGGGGCGATCTCTCATAACAGGTTTTACTGTAGCATGTTTAGCAATTCCACGAACACACTGAAAATGAAATAGGATATTAATTAAAATATGCAAAATGAGTACAATAAATGGTATACAATATGTCCCTGCTGTGTTTAATATTCCTATCTACATAACTTTCATTTCTGTGCAGAAATCCCTTTTGTCTTCTTTCAATCACGGCCTAACTCTAATTACAAACATGTGGAATGATACAATTAAGGTGTTTCCGAGTGGTTATCTAGACGTAGTTCTTTATATCATGCCACAATGGCTGATGCTGTTTGCAGGTGATGGTCATTATCAAGATAGGGCTGACAGAAAGTATTTCTTTATCTCATGCCACAATGAATGAGAAAAGATGCTTAATTTTTGCATGTGATTCAAAGTAGTTAATTACATCATGCCAACAATAAGTAATAAAAAGTATTTTTTTTATATGTGATGGCTTTTTATTAAGACATGGATGACGGGTGTAGTTCTTTAAAGCATGCCACAACCAATGACAGTTCCTTCAGCCATCTACGTTTTTTGAATGCAAATAATTTATAGGTTTCTTTAATAGCTCAACTGCAAGTCATCAACAAACTCTGGTGATGATGGAGAACTCAAATTATTGTGCAGAAACCAGGTTTCTTTTTCAAATACATGACCCAAACATACTATTTTAGGAATACAAACACTACCTCACAAATCCAGGACTTCCATGCTAAATTTTGGGCTTTAGCAGATTTAATGTTTGTCCACCCACATAGGTGGGAGTCATACAGGAGTTATCTAACCTTGGATACAGGGATGGTGATAGCTCTGTCTATGCCTAATTATAGCAGAAGGTAGTGTAATAAACAAAATGAAGGCGGAATGGATGGAAAACTGAAGAAATAGATGGAGGCTAAAATAGCAAAGAACTTTCTATCCTTGTCTAAGGAAATGAGGTAAGGTACGTTGTCTATGTTCTACCTTTTAAACTCATGCTGACACCCACATAGTCCAAAATTAATTTACCATGTTTTACTTGTAAATAGTCTCATATCCTACCTTTTAGCTGTCTGCAGCTACCTGAAATATATATTTTTAGTTAGGAAAAAGTACTTACCTTCCTCTGTAGATTTTACTGTTCGTTGTTTCTGGTCTGAAATCATATAGAAAGTCTTCTAAGTTTTATTGTGTCATTGTCAATACAATAAGCGATTTAACAAGGTACTGGTTTGACTATAGAATAATTTATGCAGAAAAAATTCACACCTCTTTGATATTGGACTTACGCATTACAAAAAAAAGATTTATGATGTAATTTGAAACACGAGTTCTTGAATAGACCAATGCTTCACTGACCAGTAAGAATTTCTAGGAAATCAAGAGCAGCCATCTTTTTCCTTTAAATCGTCGAGTTTCAAAAACCATCTTTAATATTCTTCAGCATTAATTAACTTCCCAACGTAACTGATGTTGTGGCCATGTTTGTTATCAGCATGGCACCATTTTTATTTAAGGAATAGCTGATGTTGTGGCCATGCTTGTTATCAGCATGACACCATTTTTATTTAAGGAATAACTGACATGAAATCTGTCTTCTGTAGTGCAATTTAGGTATGAACAAATTTTAATAGTTTACAAAATGCCATCCTTACATGTCATAGAATACAATGTGAGAAAGGTCATCACTATGACCACTCTATACAATTAATTTCTTTGATAAGCAAAGCATTTTTTAGATCAAGGAATAATTCATGATTCGGTATGGAAATATTTCCTTTCTGCTTTGTTTCCAGAGAATTCCGGTCGCCTAGTCAATTTAACTCAAAAGTCAATATGTCAAACTTGAAAGCAAGGTGAAGTGAATTGAAAATAATGCTGATAAAGTTCTTTGCAAGTCCAAAAAGAATGAAAAAAAAATCCATATCAATTTCAGAACAAAAAATGTACTGTTCTGCCAAGAATCGGATTGCCAGCATGCATTTATATTTAGATGAACTCTGTTGCGGAATTTACGTGTAAAAATCATTGAAGTTGCTTTCCTCTATATATGTTTGAATAACTGTGTATGATAATGAATCATTATAACTTGTTCAATGAATAATAGTCATGAATAATAATAAAGCAGCCTAACATGTATAATGAATGATAACTATAAATGATAATGAAATGTAACTTGTACGGTGAGTAATAGCCACGGATGTTGTCAGCAAGACTTGGAAAAAATGATGCCCATCTTTACAGTAAGATATGCCATCCTGCAAATGTTATCAAATTCTGTTTAACAAATTTTTAAAATCTTCCAGAAGGCCTTACCTGTTTTTACAATAGTAACGACACTGTGTGCCAGCTGAGCATCCTTTGTGTAAGCTTTGATGGCCTTGATTCCAGTGTTATTGCCAACAAAATAAATCTGATTCTTAAAGGGAGTCTCATAAATTTACATACTTAGTTAAAACATATAAGATAAATATATACTTACATCCTGCAACAGAATGTTCCTAAAAAATAAAGAAAATAATATTTTAAAGTTTATTATTCATACTAATTATTACTGTGTATTATCATCATATATATGTACAACTGTTACGCATTTATGTTGGAGCTGGAATTACCAACCCATGATGTCTGTGTGGAGGTGATACAATCCTTGCAGAATGAATTTCCTAATCTAGAGATTATGAATCATAGAGTCGTTAAGGATTACACTGGCATATTACAAAGTAGTTGAGGATTACACTGCCATATCATGGAGTAGTTGAGGATAACATTGGCATATTACAGAGTAGTTGAGGATTACACTGCCATATCAAAGAGTAGTTGAGGATAACACTGGCATTGGATAAAAACTCAACAGTGACAAATCTTAGATTATACACATCATTCTGAAATCAAGGGCGTCAGCCCATTGAGGAGTTTATGAGGCATATTTCTAAAATATTCACTACAGCATTTCCATTATGGCTATGACAATATTCACTGTTCCAGAAGTCAAGCAAGTGAATGCATAAAATCTTGTGTGAAGAACAATATATATACCAGTGTCTAATAGATCATGCATTATACAGTATATCTACTTCCTGGTGTAGCTATAAGATATCTTCTATTATTTATGAAATCACACATAAAGCATTTGTTATACATGATGTATGAACAAGAAGTATATACTGATGACTAATACATCACACATTATAAAGTGTATATGATACCCGATGTAGGGACAAAATATATATATTAGTGTGTAATAGATAATTAATTAATATGTACCATGACTGATGTAAAAAACAGAATATCTGCAAGAGTCAAAGATAATTTGGTATTTTAGCATATTGTAAGAAGTCTAATATATTCACACTCACCTCATCCTTATACCAAAACTTTAACAGCTCTCGTGATGCAAGTGTATGACTCCTGTCATGGGAATGGCAAGGTACTTTTTCATACGTTTGGAGCAGTGACACAGCAATCAGGCCTTCCAGACTCTCTACATCAGACTCAGGGCACCGTACATGTGGCTCAAACTGGCAGCTCTGACCCAGGTTTCCAATTATCTTTGACAGATTCTCAGAGATGAAATTTCTGGCCCCAGAGCAAAGATTTGAAGACAATCTCATGTCTACAATTTTCATTCTTATAACTTGAAAAAAAATTGCATAGTCCTTGAAGTACAGGGTTAATCTATGAAGTGGGTCAAGGTTAAAAACGCAACAGCCACAGTAGATCAGATTCTTAGAGTTCTGTTTGGCGATGGGCCATTGAGCCAAACAAGCACCTAGAAGCCTATGGAACACAGGTGGCGGTAGAAACTTTCCTGTACTCACGAAGCACATGACGGATGTACTTTCCATTTCAGGATTTGATATAGGGGAGATAATTGCTGTAGGTGTTGCCTGATGGAGCATACAGGGGGCAAGGTAATAATCCTCTACCTAAAATACAAGAAGAGTGGCAAAGGTACAGTACATTGAAACTCAGGTAAATTCGGTATGATGAATCAGCTGAATTAAAATGAATTAAGACAGGCATTCACATAGGCATCAACATAGCAAGGATTGTGTCAACAGGATGCAAGATAGACTTCCACATAGCAAGGATTATGTCAACAGGATTCAAGACAGGCAATCCACATAGCAAGGGTTGTGTCAACAGGATGCAAGATAGGCGTCCACATAGCAAATAGCAAGGACTGTGTCAATGGGATGCTAAATATGCATCCACATAGCAAGGATTGTGTCAACAGGATGAAAGATAGGCAATCACATAACAAATAACAAGGATCGTGTCAATGGGATGCAAATACTTGGCTTACACAGCTGTCAACCGGATGCAAACACATTACACAGCTGTGAATGGGATGCAAACACTTACATTACACAGATGTCAATGGGATGGAAATACTTGGCTTACACAGCTGTCAACGGGATGCAAACACATTACACAGCTGTCAATGGGATGCAAACACTTACATTACACAGATGTCAATGGAATGCAAACACATTATACAACTGTCAATGGGATGCAAATACATTACACAGTTGTTAATGGGATGTAAACACTGGAATTGTACAGTTGTCATTGGGATACAAACATCTGCGTTAAACAGTTGTCAATGGGAAACAAACAGCTGCATTAAACAGCTGCAATGGAATACAAACAGTTGCATTATTCAGATGTCAGCAGTTTATACGATTGGCCATGATATGCAACTAACTGGCTTAAGACAGCTGGAATTGTCACTTGAAAACTACAGAGTAACCAACATAGCCTAGCATTTAGTCTTTCATAATGTTATTGCTGTCTTACTCATTCAATATCATGCTCATAATGGTATTGCTATCTACTCATTCAATATCATGCTCATAATGTTATTGCTGTCTTACTCATTCAATATCATGCTCATAATGTTATTGCTGTCTTACCCATTCAGTATCATGCTCATAATGTTATTGCTGTCTTACTCATTCAATATCTTGCTCAGTCTTACTTGCTCCAGGCTTTGCTCATAACATTATTCATCCAAGCCCTTGTTCAACCTTACTCGTCCAAGATCTTGCTCAGTCTTATTCACCCAAAATCGTGCTCATCTTCTCATCAGGAACAGTTTGCTCAGTCTAACACGTTTAAAATCTTGCTTATAGTCTTACTCATTCAAGATATTCCTCATAGTGTTACTCATCAAAGATATTATTCAGTCTTACTCGTCCAAGGTATTGCTCATGCACTTATTCATGCAAGATTTTTCTCTATCTTACTCATCCTATTTCTTGCTTATGATTTTGCCCATGCTCTTTCTTAACCAAGATCTTGGTCAACAATACTCATCCAAAATCTTACTCAGTCTTACTCATCCATGATCTTATAATCTTACTTAGGGGGCGCTCACCAGTTAATATGTACTTTTGTGAGAGTGACGTATGTAAGGTGAAGTAGTTCGCATTTAAAACATGCACAGTGGAGAGAATGTTGGCGTACCTCTATGCTACATTAATGTAATGTGAATCAAATTTCTTTGGATATATTGTACTTTGGGAAATTTTACATGATTTAAACTCACTGCTAACTAAAATGACTGCTCCCTTGTGTTAAAAAAATCAGCCTGAATTAGCTTAAAGTACACTATACATAGCAGCTAATAAGATAGGGAAATTGAATTTTGCCAGACTAGACAATACCAACTTCTGAAAGTGCAATGAATGAATTGCCAAATATATCAAATGTGAAAAAAGTTATCGGCTCTTTTTTATACAATTTACCTCTGAAGTTCAGGAAGTGAAAATGACAAAGTAGAGCTAGCTCTTTTTTGAAAGGTGCACGTCTGAAGTAAGGCCAAGATGTATACTCTATAACCCATACTGCACCCATCAATCATACACCAAAATAAAGGGAATTAAAGATTCTTTGAATTATACCTAAGATATACAAGGCCTTTTTTAAATAGCCAGTATAACCAGTGAGGAAAGCCGAGGAAATTATTTTTCTTTAAAATCCTAACCCTATGCAAAATACGAAACTGTAGAGCGCCACCTTATCCAAAATATTACTTATGGTCTTACTCATCCAGGATCTTGCTCAGTCTTGCTCATCTAACACCATTCTCACCGCCTTACTCATCCGACAAATTTCTCATTGCCTTACTCATCCAACACCTTTCTCATATTTTTGTCTCAACTAAGATCTTACTCATAGTCTTACTCATCCAACTTCCAAGATCTTGCTCAGTTGTGTTGAAAGCCTTGTTCATTATAAATCTTGCTCAGTCTGGTTAATAGCCTTACTCATTATAGATCTTGCTCAGTTTTGTCAATAGCCTTGATAATTATAGATTTTGCTCATAGTCTCAACGAATTCGATCAGAAATCTAATATGTTGCTCATAGTCTTACTCATCCAAGATCTTAATCAGTCTTGTCAATAGTCTCGCTCATTATAGATCTTGCTCATAGTCTCAATCATCCAAGCTCTTAGCGGTTTCAGCAAACTGACCACGATTTACAAACTTTGGATCCGAATTCTAGTCAAAGGAGTGGAAAAAAACCCACCAATCACTTGAAGGATCATCATATTAAGATACATCCTGTACAATCTCAAAATCGCATGCAGTATTTTGCACAAATATGCATGCATGTGAACTCTAACCACAATTAGACAAAAAGTATGTCTTTATGAGTGGTAACAAGCTCAGTCAAACAAATGAAAGATCACCTCAATAATATTCATTGTTCCTACTCACTTCGAAATTGTCAAAGATCTTCACGGTACAGGCCCATATTCCAATTTTAATCAAGTTCAGATCAAAATTATGCTTTTAAAACTTGTAAAAAATTCAACCAATCAGATGCAATATCATTTTATTAACATGCATGGGTCTCACTTCTTATCAAAGATGAACTTTCACCGATCTTGAAAACATAAGCACATGTTCCAAATTTGATCAACAAATGGCCTCTAGACTGATAACAAACTAAGTCATTCAGATGCATGACCAGCTCATTTGCATACATGGACCAAGTTTAGTATCAAACTCATCCAGATGCATGACCAGCTCATTAGCACAGAGACCAAGTTTAGTAGCAAACTCATCCAGATGCATGACCAGTTCATTAGCACAGGGACCGAGTTTAGTATCAAACTTATCCAGATGCATGACCAGTTCATTAGCACAGGGACCGAGTTTAGTATCAAACTTATCCAGATGCATGACCAGTTCATTAGCACAGGGACCAAGTTTAGTATCAAACTCATCCAGATGCATGACCAGCTCATTTGCACACATGGACCAAGTTTAGTATCAAACTCATCCAGATGCATGACCAGTTCATTAGCACACATGGACCAAGTTTAGTATCAAATTCATCCAGATGCATGACCAGCTCCTTTGCACAGAGACCAAGTTTAGTACCAAACTCATCCAGATGCATGACCAATTCATTAGCACAGAGACCAAGTTTAGTATCAAACTCATCCAGATGCAGGACCAGCTCATTAGCACAGAAACCAAGTTTAGTACCAAACTCATCTAGATACATGACCAGCTCATTAGTAAGCATGGACCAAGTTTAGTATTAAACTAATCCAAATGCATGACCAGCTCATTAGCACAGGGACCAAGTTTAGTATCAAACTCATCCAGATGCATGACCAGCTCATTAGGACGTATGGACCAAGTTTAGTATTAAACTAATCCAAATGCATGACCAGCTCATTAGCACAGAGACCAAGTTTAGTATTAAACTAATCCAAATGCATGACCAGCTCATTAGCACAGAGACCAAGTTTAGTATCAAACTCATCCGGATACATGATCAGCTCATTTGCACACATGGACCAAGTTTAGTATCAAACTCATCCAGATGCATGACCAGCTGATTAGCACAGAGACCAAATTTACTATCAAACTCATCCAAGATGTTGATAATATGACATATCTTCCAAGTCGGATCATAACATATAGCCATAGCAACGAAGTCAGTCAAGCAGGTGCAAGATGACCTCGTTAATTTGTGGATTGCACATTAATAAACCCTTTAAACTGTGATGACATATGCAGATTACTAAATTGAATCATAAATATTGCTAACTATGGGTAACAAGCTGAGCCAGCAACATGTGATATCACTTGTTAATATGCATGCATCTTGCTAATCATCAACAATGTTAGCATATATTTAAAGTTTGATAAACATCAGATCAGAAATATTACCTCCAAAATGGTAACAATCTAAGCTATTTAGACACAAGATCCATTATTAGGATGTACAGATCTCACTTATCAAATTTGTCAGAGATCTTAATGATATAAGCACATAAAGTCGATGCTTATTATCAAAATTATCTAAAATTGTAATGATATAAGCATATGCTCCAAAGTTTCATCATAAATCAGATTATAAAAATGGTCCCCAGAGTGGTAACATGATTAGTCAATCTCAATGATATGCACTCGTTTCACTCATTACTGAATTTGTCCAAAATTATGTTGACATTCCTAGTTTGACTGAAGTATAAACTTCAGAGTGTTCTGAGTGGTAACAAACAACTCTTGCTGGACCTGTCACGAATTATGCATGACATACAAAGGGCAATATCAAACAAGGTTTTGTTTTATAACTCCATTCAATCAAAATATTAAATGAAGAGAACCATGATTAAACCCAAAGAAAAACTAAGAAACGGGGCTTTTGCAAATTTAACACTGTTTCATTATTTTAAATCAAGTAATTGTATCTGAATTGGATCTTTCAAATTTACCTACTATTCCATTAAATTGGTCAGAACTGCACATATTGAGATAGATTGATTTCCACTAACTGAACATGAAATTAAAAATAAATATTACTAAACTGCAACACTCACTTGAAAAAAGAAGTGCCAGCAGTTCTGTGATACAAAGTGTGGGAAATATAGCCTTAGACATAACTTGTCAAACACACACAGTACAACTTATGATGGATATTAAGTCAATACCTACAAATCACCACTATGACTTGGCAGGCATGTCTAGTGTTTCTCCACTGCACATGAGTCTGGTCGACATTATTGAGCGATTTGCAATCACATGCCATCTAAGTAATTAATCATCTCATATTATGCATTTGACATAACAAGATAATTTAAAAAAAGAGTCTTACATATTCAAAAATGTAACAATGTAGATAATTCAATGTCTCAACATGTTCTCTCTTTCTCCTTCTCTCTCCGTCATTCTCTCTCTCCCTGAGCTGCTTTTAGCGCATGACTGCATGGTCACAAAAATTAAATCCTGTTCACTTTATTGACACAACATCCAGTCTGATCGAGTGATCAGATTTTACTCATCAGAAAGCATGAACTCCTGAAATTTTGCACTGAAAAGCAGCGACAACCTTGCCAAAGTGTGCAGCGAAGTGGTGGTGGGACGTTTTCGTAATCGGCTCCACCCCACACCTGAATGCACGAATAAACAAAAAATGAAAGAATCGAACTGAGCTCTTGAATGACAATTGCTGAAAAACCATCACTGCAGTGAATAATTAATTAAAGGATAAATAAGAACATGTGGCTGGATTAACTGGTTTAAGAATCATGGTTTCTGATGCATGTCACATATTGTTTTACTAATCAAAGAGTTTGCAGTTCAAAACTGATAACATTTTAAAGGAATATCATCCTGATGTATTCGTGATAGAACATTGTTTGCTCAGTCCGGTGTGAACATGGGAATAATCACTTGCCCAACGTGTCCCAGCCAGACAGGCAATTAAGTAATTTAACACTGACTGACAAGTTGTTCCTCCTTCTCATCTGTTCCCACAGATTTCTGGTGACCATGCACAGCATTATCTCCCTGGCATTTAAATAACACAGTCATCATCATAGATACTAAATGAGATATTTTCATCAGATATTCTTTATTCTGCATTCAGCTTTTATAATAACTAATGCACAAGGGTTTGTTAGGTTTGACATGTAACGATTTCAGCCCATGTGGGTGTGAAATTGCTATACTGGCTGACATGTTTTTAAAAGCTAAATGCACATGGGTTTGCTAGTTTTGACATGTAATGATTTCAGCCCAAGTGGGTGTCAAATTGCTACATTGGCTGACATTTGCTTAAAAGCTAAATGAATGAGTAGTTACCAAAAAAACTCTGCATCAACAAAAAAATTATGTTGCAATGTATTTCAATGCTGTTTGATCACACACATTACTAAAACAATCGTTTCATGGTTTGTCCAGTTTTTGTACCTTTATCCATATTTGATGCCATGTCCGCATCACATGTCAGATATTGAAAGGCCTCTGTGCATGGATATTTTATTTCAGTACATATCATATTATGTCAGTGGTGACTTTTACATAAAAATTGTATGAATGATTTTCTATTTATTTAATTAAAAGTATATTTCAATGTGGAATGGCATCATCATCAGAAGGTACATAATTTGACCATATAAAGATCTTCTCACCAGCGTAAAGAAATGCAAACTAAAATGGTATGAACATGTCTCAAGCTCATCTGACCTGTCAGAGACAATCCTGCAGGGCACAAGGAGAGGAAAGAGAAAATAAAGCAGACAGAAGAGATGGGACGATAATATCAAACAGATGATAACATCAAAGGGATGACTGGCATACACTTTGCAAAGTCTCAAAAAGCAATGGATTGTCAGCAGCGATATCCTAATGACCTGAAATATTACGGGAGAAATGAAAGAAATGAAAAATGGCATCATTTGTATTAATCTGAAATACATTTAATCTTGGATGATTCATCAAATTTGATCCGAGTATGTTAAGGGGTTTGTTATTAGACAAGAGGTCATTAAAAGCTTTTCATTTATTTTTATCAATCTACAGCCATGTCTGCATATCATTTGTATAAACTTAAGAGCCCCTTATGCCAAGAAGCTTTCTGTCAAATTCATTAAATAATGCTGGGTGTTTTAGAAGTTGTTTCAAGTTTTCCAATTTTAGTAATATCAGCCATAATTGATGGCAGACAGGCATCATTTGCATAAATCTGACATCATTTATATACACAGACCTTGACAGTCTTTCCATCCTCGGTGAATGCCCTTGGCTTTGCAATGATATTTAACTTCTCCATTAGGAGCAGGATATGGTCCTTGTTCTCTCTGAATAGCTGGTTATTCTTCTCCTTCCAGATGGCATCTATAAAAAAGGAGCATTAAATAATAATGTTATTATTTTAAGAGGCAGTAATGTAAAAGTCATCTATCCTTTAACTTTACCATTCGTATGTTTATCTGACTGTATATGAAATATAAACCAAGCTTATAAACTTAATTACAGTTCGTGAAGTTACACTATATGTTCATCTTGTTGTCTGACTCTGATGTAGGACTGAGCTCGCCTTTTACAATATACAGCTTTCCATCTGTCCAGTTACAATATACAGCTTTCCATTTGTCCTGTTACAATATACAGCTTTCCATCTGTCCTGTTACAATATACATCTTTCCATCTGTCCTGTTACAATATACAGCTTTTCATCTGTCATGTTACAATATACAGCTTTCCATCTGTCCAGTTACAATATACAGCATTCCATCTGTCTAGTTACAATACACAGTTTTCCATATGTCCTGTTACTATACAGCGTTTCATCTGTCCAGTTACAGCATACAGCTTTCCATCAGTCCTGTTACAATATACAGCTTTCCATCTGTCCAGTTACACTATACAGCTTTCCATCTGTCCTGTTACAATATACAGCTTTCCATCTGTCCAGTTACAATATACAGCTTTACATCTGTCCTTTCTCATGTAATACATTTTTACTTATACAGTGAAATTTCTCAAACTCCCGAAACCTCAGTATGCAAAAGATCATTGAGACTAGAGCTGGGTACCAAGATAAAGTTTGTATGACAGTATACTGTAGTATTTCTGAACATACTTCAATATGTACCACAGTATACTGTAGTATTTCTGAACATACTTCATAATATACCACTGAATACTGCAATTATGTTTATAGACCAACAATTTAATAATGTGGAGAAGGGACCTGACACATTTACTTTAACAAAAATATCTCCATATGTCAATTGCTTGAAAAATATCTTGCTCTGATGTATGGCAAAACAACACCATAATACAATGACATATACTTTAAATGTACATGTATAGTAAAACAACACCATAATATAGTCATGTATAATTTGAATGTACATGTATAGTTAAACAGCACCATAATATAGTCATGTATAATTTGAATGTACATGTATAGTAAAACAACACCATAATATAGTCATGTATAATTTGAATGTACATGTATAGTAAAACAACACCATAATAGTCATGTATGATTTGAATGTACATGTATAGTAAAACAACACCATAATATAGTCATGTATAATTTGAATGTACATGTATAGTAAAACAACACCATAATATAGTCATGTATAATTTGAATGTACATGTATAGTAAAACAACACCATAATAGTCATGTATGATTTGAATGTACATGTATAGTAAAACAACACCATAATACAGTCATATAATTTGAATGTACATGTATAGTAAAACAACACCATAATATAGTCATGTATAATTTGAATGTACATTTATATTAAAACATCATAATAAAATCATATATAATTTGAAGACATAAATAAAAGAACACCATAATATAGTCAAATATAATTTAAAGACATAAAATAAACTAAAATAAATTATTTGAACTCAAAGAAAATCACCTCCTCCTCCTCCTGCCCCTCTACCCAAAAAGAAATGATGAGTATCGATACACTACTGACATATTGGAAAGGGAAACTTTGAATGGGATGCCAAACACCCAGTCAAAACATTCATCAGAGATCTAGTTAAGATAGAATTCATGTATGCAGCAAACTAGAAAACTATTGTGTTGACTATGTAAATGACATAAAACTCAAACACAACAAAAATAAAAGAACACCATAATATAGTCGTATATAATGTATGCAACAAACTAAAAATATATTGTGTTAACTACACAAATGACATAAAATTCAAACAGAACACAACTGCCATCCTGAAAATCTTAGGATGATTCAGTCTTTCAAAGGAATAGACAGTTAATGCATAAGCATGTGCAAGTAAATAACAGAAACTTGATATGTTTAGTCCAAGATTTTCCAAACATTGGATTTGGGTCAAATGCCTTTAGTTAATAATATTTTATAGTTTGCATCACATTAGCATAAGTGACAAGTGTCAAACATAATTAAAACATCAAAAACTCGACGAATTCATAACAATATTACTCGAGAATTTTTGTACATTTCCTTCTGATGGAAACAACTGAATTACCACTACAGCAAAATAGTGCCTTGGTATGTACCACTGTACAAAAATACCATAGTAAACCATAAATAATGCACACCTCTAATTGTAACCAACATTGTTTTGGGTAGTCACCCACAATTTTCTTTTTTAGTATCATTACAGTAAACCCAAACCTCTCAAAACTGAACACCGGAAAACATTTCTA
Organism: Sinohyriopsis cumingii; assembly: GCA_028554795.2. Lineage (NCBI taxonomy): Eukaryota > Metazoa > Mollusca > Bivalvia > Unionida > Unionidae > Sinohyriopsis > Sinohyriopsis cumingii. The sequence continues at coordinate 99,368,143 of CM068824.1, forward strand.
GCCCAATTTTAAGTTTTAACTAAACCTCACTTCCTGAATGGAACGTAGTACAACTGCTACACTCCTGGCAACAGCTGAAACAGATTAAAGATAATTTGCAAGTATTGTCGCAAGCTTATCTGGGAGACAAAGTCACAGAAAATAATCCAAGGTCACATGAGGCTAAAACAATAATTGACATTTGTGCTAACGTTAGATTAGGGCTGAGAATCGGCTAATCTGAAGTATTCACACAACAAAAAGAGTCTGGTTTTAAAATGAATTATTCGTAATTAAATCGAAGCATGTATGCAATTGAAGAAAATCTGTGTTTATCTGATAAGTATATAATTACCATTAAACTATTTTATTGTATACATGATCAACAAAGCATTCTTGGTTAGAAAGTATCTTGTTGAAATCAAAAGAATAACTTAATAACTAATAGTCTCATTTTCGAAATCATTCAAGAATTTAATGATTCAAATTCATTTTCAATTTTTAAAAATATCAAGCATGAGTAATTTTAAAGCCACGCCATATGATATAAACAGGTGGAAGAAAAGATCATTGGCAGGACCGAGCCCATGGCCCATGTGTTGCACGTCCCTGGTTTAGATCTACTGGTAAGAAGGGCAGCCAACCAGATACAATGCATTTCAATATTATGCTCATTTTCACTTAGAATGTTAAAATGTGTCTATGACACTTATGTTATTAGCGTATATAAAACGCTGGACCCATCTGGATACAAGATTACCCAATCAGCCTTGCATAGATCTTTCTCATAATGCAAACCATACAACTATTGATAATACAAGATTATTATACAAGTTTCATCACAGTTGGATCAGATGTAAGTGGCAGGATTGACGACAATTTATACCACTTGTATGGAAGGTCACAACATTATCATACATAAATATCAATCATACAAAAAAATGTTTCAGATGACACTGGCCTATTTACTAAGTTATGTGTGTTATGAAAACAAAAACAGTCGCAAGAGTAGTATAACCCAGCCAGATAGATGCAAGATTACCTACAGTACAGCTCACATAATTTCTAAGAACTAAATGGATCAGCTAATGGAGAACTTCTCTGCACATCAAGATTTCTTGCAGAGTCACAGATAACCACTGTGGAGTGGGTATAGTCTCTATCAAATTGGCACAGCTTACTGTGTATCAAACCTGCAAGCAAAGCTTGTTTGATGCTTATGGAAGGATAGAGAGATGCTGATTTATAGAAGTCATTATTAGCGTCCACTCAAAATGTCTCCGGCTTAACATTGATGTCATAGCGAAGAGAGGTCTACAAATAAAGTTATCAGATGATTATATATGTCCTGGTTCTAACGAAGATACTGTACTAGATATAAAACCAAATCTAATTTAAAATATATGTATATAATATTTCATGGTGGAATACTTGTTTGAAAACATTTCCCTTGATCTGATCTGACTTATAAAAATACACCATACCATTTATTTTCTTACTTGCAACACATCTATCTTCATGAATGAAATATTTAAAAATATTTTGTTCAGAAAGAACAACCTTGCTCTATAAATCAAATGGCCAATACCGTATGGTACATGTGTGTTCAAAACTGATTAAGTTCAACATTGTGTACATGTGTATTCAATCTCGTGACTGGGTCATTAAATAGTTCGCATTTAAGTATAAATGTATTATTTCCAGTTGCGTTTCTTATTTTTAAGGAAATGTAGTTATCAAGTGGAACTGAATTGTCCACAACTTAGATGATTACGCTTCATGTTTAAACAGCACGATAATTAAACTGTTCAAAGGGAGATAGATACGGTGTGCCTCTCATAACGTCAGTGTGCAAGTTTGTTCAGATTTCTTTGAATAAAGTAAAATCATAAACCTAATGCAAAAGAAGGTAATGGACCTTCTCTAAATTTACATACTATACAATACCTTTTTATTTGGTTTTACTTTATTGTCCCGGTCGATATAAATTAAAATCACTTGATTCTTGAAATGGTATCGGATTGTAAATCACACATAACATCTCAGTCTTTCCATGGGTGGCCTTCATTCATCGGCTGTTCAGACATCAATCAGCAAATCTGACCAACCCTTCAACAATGTAGATGACATCAGCGTGCAAAGAAGGGCATGATGCTGATTTGCGGGTATTTACCGCTCCAAAACAGAATGAAAATGTCTCCCGCCATGATGAGCATGTTCCTAAACATTGTGTGAGCCATACTCTACAAATATGAATAGTCTCCCTCACAATATTAAAATATTCTAATATCTTGATGACATTAGTCTGTGTATCAAGTCTGAATAAAACCATGTAAAATATTTTGTCTTTCAAGTGACAGGAAGATTAGCGAGTCATATACAAGATCATTGCATGTGGGGTTCTTGCTCATGATAAATTATATTATATATCTTGAAGACAGAAGACCATTTACCAAGTTTGATATAACTATGATCCGAAATAAAATCTCTTAGTAATGCAGTCTGGTAATTGGATGTAAAATCACTGATGTACATGTATCTTGTACATAACTACAGTCATCCAAGACCTTATCATTTAAGCTTATTTCCAATGTTTGATCCAAATTAAAAATAAGGATTTCTGCGACCTTGATGCCACAAGCCTATGATATTATAAGTGTGATTGAAATTTGGACTACTGAGACCTTGATGACACAAACCTATATTATACGTGCGATTGAAATTTGGACTACTGAGACCGTGATCATACTAACCCATATTCAAAATTTCAACTCTGTTTGGTAAGATGTCAGTGTAATAATAATAATAATAATAATAATAATAATGACTTTTTTTAAAGGAGAAGCTCATTTGATCAACTGACCAATCTTCCATGAGGCCTTATTTAATATATATATATATATATATATATATATATATATATATATATATATATATATATATATATATATATATATATATATATATATATATATATATACATACATACATACATAATGCACATTGTTTGCAAGATAAGGTGTCTTTAGAAAACAAATGCGGGCGGAAACTCGACAACTGATCTCCTGCTACAATAAAATATGTACAAGGCTTCAAGGATGAGTACATACAGAATTCATACAAATACTTGTAGTGAAAATGTGTGAAACGTTATAGGTGAGTACATGATAACAATGCTGTAAAACGTAGTAGTACTGAATTAAACAAAATCGTACAAATTAGTGTTTCTGTAGATGTTGACTAAGAAGCTTCTTAAACGCTTGGCATGTGCCAGGAATTCCATAGTTAGGCTCCTGAAAATGCAAAACTCTTCTTATAAAACTCTGAAATTGGTTCAGGTAAATATAATTTGCTTGAGATGGATCTTAGTTCATACATATGTACATTTTAAACCAATTTAAACTTACATTTAAGATAACCAGGAGCCAAACCATGTAAGGATTTATAGAGTAGTAAACCCTTCTGAAATTGAGTTCTCTGCTGAAATGGAAGCTACTTTAGGGTTTTAAAAAGATTTGTTGATGGTGTTTCTAAATCGGCATCAACAATAACTCTAGCTGCTCTTTTTTGAAATTTCAATACTCTTTCCTGTTTTTCGTTACCATGATTATCCCAGAATGAACAACAATAGTCTACGTATGTCATCATATATGCATTGTAGAATATATTTCTCTATTCTTGGGGGAGATACGATTTTATTATGTTCAAGAGATAAAGCAGTGAATTAACTTTTTGAATGGCCTTATCAACTTGTATTTTCCAGCACAAGATCGGGTCTATCATAATGCCAAGTAGTTTTCAGGATGTTCTATACTCATTTCTTTTATCATTACTTTAAAATAATTTTTTTCTCAGCTTTCACTCTTGCTTGACTATCTATGATCATTACTTTTGATTTGACTGCATTTATCTTCACACTATTGTGTTCACAACAGTTATTTATTTTGTACCAAATCTTTATTTCATTCTGTGCTAATCACATGGCTTGTCAATCCAATGTTATATAATGTCGTATCATCTGTGAACATGGTGGTGGTGGATAGTTCAATGTGATCTAGTAAATCACTGATGTACAGCAAAAAGAGTAGTAGTCTAAAAACTGAAGGTGAATACCTGACCGTATCTGTTTCTTATTTCAAAGTGTATTTAAAATAGAAACATGTTGTTGTCTGCCTTCAAGATAGGATCGAAACCAAGCTAAGTGTTCATGGTTAACTTGATACATGCTGAGCTTTTCCAGCAGGATTTTGTGATTTACAAGGTCAAAATATTTTGAAAGGTCAAGAAACATTGTGCCTATTGCTGTTAACTACCATCCGAGTTAGTGTAGGCTGCCATGAATGTCTTTCAAGCAAGCCTGATTGCTGTAAATGTAGCAAATTAAATGAATCCGGGTAGTGTCTAAATTCCTTACAACCATGTCTTTCTAATATCTTTGAAAGTGATGATGGAACTAATATAGGTCAATAGTTATTCGTATCAGAAAGATCTCCCTTCTTATGTATTGGAGTTACTTTTTCCAGTTTTTTCCCTGTTTGGAAAAACACACGTGGAAATACTTAAATTGAAGATATGAAGTAAGTGAAGATGCAATCACTTGAGATGAGAGTTTTAGGAATTTAACACTTAATATTTCGACCGATTGCTGTTGTGACATCAAAGTGGTCTAATTAAATTATTTTGGGATTTTGAAGCACTCTTCCTTGCTAAGTTTTTGAAGAAATATGTTCATTTAATTCATCACTGGAAAATCTTTTAGGAGTTGTGAAATCCACAAGTTTTCATTTATATTCACAAAGTAATCCTTGAGTGTACATGGATAAATGGCACACAACCAACATAAAGTAATCATTAAGTGTACATGGATGGGTGGCACATAACCAACACAATGATACGCCATGTGATCAAGTGGCCTTAAAATAAGATGAGATGAAAATAAGTTTGTGTCCCTTTTGGCCATCTGAGCTGCATTTTAAAAGTATGCTACTAATACAGATACAACAGTAACAACACCCAAATTGTTATTATTTGCTCATTGTGTTTTTATTATGATTCATTGTTCAAGGTATTCAATTTCTAATTTGCTTCACTTAATAATCATTGGGTGTTGCAAACAACTAATTTCATTTAACAAGGTCATCTTCCTTCTAAGTTTAATTACGACTTATGAGAACTGAATAATAATAACATAAGAGAACTGAGTTTATGTCGTTTGCTGGACAATAATCTGTTGGGACTACAGGAAATCCCAGTCCAAGATTTAAACCAACCTGCTTATATTTCAAAAGTTATCATTTCATTAACAGATGAGTAAAATGGTTTTAGATTATCATTATATTGACTTTAATTTGATTAAGTGATTCTGACAATTGCAGGTGACATCCACTGATGCTAATCATCATGCTATGACAGAATCTGCAATGTCATGTTTCAATAAAAATCACATCGTGTTATGACGGAATTCACAATGTCATGTTTCAATAAAAATCACATCGTGTTATGACAAAATTTGCAATGTCATATTTAAAAAAAAAAATCTCAGTGTTATGATGGAATTCACAATGTCTTGTTTCAGTACAAATCACATTGAATTATGACAAAATATAAAACCTGTTAATCAATTCTTGAACTCGGTGTCACGTCTGGGGGTGAGGAAAACCACTCAGAAAACATAATGTTTACTGCTTAAAAGACTAATAAATGTGCACTGTGTTAGATATGATAATTTGTGTTGAGAGATTTATTGTGGAAAGGAATAATGAAAGCTTCATCAAGTCATAATGTTAGGTTTACAAATAATGCTTGGTCATAAAAAAAATTCCAATGACAAGATCAATGCAATCATCCTGATAAATGTTAATGCATAAATTTATTGTATCTGAGTCAATGGGCTATTAAATATTCATTGAGATTGTGCTTAAGAATCCTATGGCCAAAAGGACTGTAGTGTGAAAACAAATTACAATGAATAAAGCAGAACAGACAGGAAGTGACACAGACAGCAGGTACCAGTATCAGATTTCCATTTATCAAAAAGTGTGGGTGACAATTCTGAAAACATATCAATATCGGGGACAGCTAATAATGAAAGTTTGTGGGGTTCAGGAAAGCTCTGATACATCTGGGTAACTGGGTCATGTTCTTCTATGTCAGCATCATAACAAATCTGGGTAACTATGTCATATTTGTTAATGCTATTTTAGTACCATTTAGATATAATGTGGTCTATGGTGGAAAGGTATGCCCTTCATTTAGTAAGGTTTAGCCAATCATATTCCATATTTAAGGGACGTGAATGTGGGTATGATATATAGTCAGATAGATACACAGAGAGAGAATAGACATATATGAGATAGTAACTTAATCACAATATTTAATAAAGGAATTTATTATATGATGATAGAGACAGAAAAGAGAGACACACATAATAGTTATATATAATGGACAGATACATATTATTATGTCAGACAACCATATCAAACAACCATGTAATTAAACTGTTGAGTATAACTTGAACGGGAGGACAAAACTTTAGTATGTGTATGTTTAGCTATAAACAGTAGTTTGCAAAATATAACTTAGTGTTGTAAACATTATACCACTGAGGTCTCCTCAGCCTGAAACCATATTGTTATATGGACAATAAGAGATTTCCGATTAGACGACCAAAACAAAACAGGTCAGAAGTCGTGGAGAATATTGCTGGTAACTGACTTTTCAGCTCAGCTGGAACTGAAACAACAGGTTTAAGGAAAACATTTCTCTTGATATAAGACCAACCAATCCACCATAACAATGGATAAACAGAGAAAGGGAATTTAATTCAGAGCTGATCCCTCCTAAAGATATGGAGACAAACTCTGTTACACTTCCACAAGTTGATGGCAATGTGGAACTGAATCTACAAGCGGGTCAGATAATCAGACACTCTGGCAAACTGTAGACAAGATTTTGTGTTGTAAACCTAGTAGAGACATAAAGTGGTACCGGGTTAAATATGTATGGAAAATCTACTTGGAGAAGGATTTATCCCCTTATCTCATACATATAAACATCTTCAAAGAGGGAGAAACCAAGAAGGCAAATCACATCATTGAGTTTAAGAATGAAGTACCACCTAGTTACATGTATGAGATAGTAAAACAATCAAATAAAAAATATTAAAAATATGGAATAATTGAGAGTCATGCCTTTGACCTTGTACTCCTTTCCACTAACTGAATTAGCTGAACTTGAAATAATTTTTATCCCAAAGAATGGAAAATGGAACTAACAGTATTACACATAATTAAAGGTTATAAGTATTAATTAAAGATTGCTCAGACATTGCGGGGAAGAGTGTTCATTTTTGCAAAAGTCATGGTAGGATGGCCAAATAGGAAGAAATGGATGGTTATATAGTAGTAATCTGAGAATTCAGACATTTTACAAAATATGAAGGTATGGTGTATGGACACAGATATGACAGATGAAGGATAATGTGACCAAACAAGACAAAATTGCTTACAATATTCCTTGTAATTTCTAATTGTCATAATTTTACAAAATATTCATGACCACGTAAGGTCTACCTGCTTGCTTAATAGTGCACACAGGAATCTAAAATCATGCATGTGTAAATGGCGGTACTCAGCTAAACAGATCAGAAAGAAAATATGTTCACATTTCGTGAATGCATAATGAGTTCATGCTAGCACTAGATGGTACAGTGTCATCTTCTGCACGAATGCGAAAGAGTTCATGCTAGCACTAGATGGTACAATGTCATCTTCTGCATGAGTACAAAAGGAGTTCATGTAAGCACAGGATGGTACAGTGTCATCTCTTGTATGAATGTGAAAGGAGTTCATGCTAGCACTAGATGGTACAGTGTCACCTCTTGCATGAATGTGAATGTAGTTCATGCTAGCACTATATAGCACAGTATCATCTTTTACATGAATGTGAAAGGAGTTCATGCTAGCACTATATGGTACAGTGGCATCTCTTGCATGAATGTGAAATGAGTTCATGCTAGCACTATATGGTACAGTGTCATCTCTTTACATGAATGTGAAAGGAGTTCATGCTAGCACTATATGGTACAGTGTCATCTCTTACATAATGTGAAAGGAATTCATGCTAGCACTAGATAGTACAGTGACATCTCTTGCATGAATGCGAAATGAGTTCATGTTAGCACTATATGGTACAGTGTCATCTCTTTACATGAATGTTAAAAGGAGTTCATGCTAGCACTATATGGTACAGTGTCATCTCTTACATTAATGTGAAAGGAGTTCATGCTAGCACTAGATGGTACAGTGTCATCTCTTGCATGAATGTGAAATGAGTTCATGTTAGCACTATATGGTACAGTGTCATCTCTTACATTAATGTGAAAGGAATTCATGCTAGCACTAGATGGTACAGTGTCATCTCTTGCATGAATGTGAAATGAGTTCATGTTAGCACTATATGGTACAGTGTCATCTCTTTACATGAATGTGAAAGGAGTTCATGCTAGCACTATATGGTACAGTGTCATCTCTTTACATGAATTTGAAAGGAGTTCATGCTAGCACTAGATGGTACAGTGTCATCTCTTTACATGAATGTGAAATGAGTTCATGCTAGCACTATATGGTGCAGTGTCATCTTCTGCATGAGTGCAAAAGGAGTTCATGCTAGCACAGGATGGTACAGTGGCATCTCCTGCATGAATATTAAACACGTTCATGCTAGCACTAGCTGGTGCAGTGTTATCTTTTGCATGACTCTGAAAGGTGTTTATGCTTGGAGTATATGGTAGTCTGTCAGCTTTTGCATGAATCCAGACAGATAGCTGTTTGGCATCTCAGAATCAAAACTGATCGAAATTCAGACGGATGATTTTCTTTACATTGATGGATGTGATAAACATGTTCACAGAGACAGGAGATCCAGAGATGGGGGAATCCTAGTGTGTATCAAAAATGGTACAGTTTACAACAGAAGGATCAATCCTGAATCTGACAGAGTTGAATCAATATGGATTCCAATCACCCTAGAAAAAGCCACCCGGTCTTTTGTCGTTTCCTATATCGGCATCCATCATCAACCGGAGATTCAAATGAATATTCAGAATTTCAAATAGAGAAAACTATAAATGAAGTAAAAAATATTACCCATTAGATAACATAAGCTGGAACCTCTCATATGAATAAATAAACATTGTCTGGATTTTGTTGATGTTTTTGGAGTTCGTATGTGTAAATCCTACACATGCATATATTATATTTTAAAACTTTTAACAGTTTTTATTAATTAAAGGATTTTGAGAAAATCCTCTGGGATACTATAGAACTTTTTAATGATACTGATGATGTTTTAAGCAATTGTTCTCATCTGTTTTTGGAAGTTGTTAATAAGCAAGCACCTTTGAGGACAATTATAATGAATTCTGATTATGAACCTGGCTGTCAGATATTTTCAGATATTATGAAAACACGTGATCAATTGAAATTTGTGGGCAATGTAAATAAATACAAACTCAGCAGAAATGAGGTAAGAAAAATTATTAAACATGCCAGAGAAGCCACTACAAATAAATCTTTGATGACATGAAAATGAATCCCAAACAATCTGGGACAGTTTGTAAGGGATCTGGAGCAATGACATGCACAGACAAAACAGATGTATCATACATGGCTCCCACGTGTTTCTAAAGATAAATTTCCAGATCATTTCCAGGGTTTTTTCCAGGATGAAATTACTTTTTTCAAGGTTCACATATGACCATTACTGAATGGAATTAAAGAAAATTTTAAATTATAAAACCTGCATTTTCTAAATCTAAAGATGTTTCTTTCACAGACTTTCCAAAAACATCGAAGTCAGAAAAGAAGATCATGTACAAAACCACAAAATGTATCACATGAAACAAGTTTGATTATATTCCTATAAATTGACATGTAAAGTCATTTCAATGCACAGAATAACAATTCGAACTTTACTTTGCTGCATTATGTTGCTAAGTGGGAACAACATAATGAACATTAATTATGTTTTCTTTCCTTTCAAACCTTTAATTCTAAAGAATTATATAGCAATATATATATATATATATATATATATATATATATATATATATATATATATATATATATATATATATATATATATATATATATATATATATATATATGCATCTTACAGAAAGTAACATGTCCTATTACAGTATATAAAAAAACAATAAACGCAAATAATTAGAATCTTGTCTTGTAACAAAAAGAGTTTAACCCTGAATTTCTGTGCCATTAAAAGTCCAGACAAGATTTTTCAAACAACCTAATCTCCTTAAGACAATCTGTTCAAAAATCCAACATTTAAAAATCATTTTCAAAAGGTTTGATTTAAATTTTGACAAAAGACCTTCAACATTATATACTGTTGTATAAACAAGAACAGACTTTTCTGTCAAATCAACTTGTCTTCTTTTAATTCGTTAAAACAGTCCAATTCTGCTTGTCATGCAATTCTGCGCAACGATACGTCATTTCTGTCAACATTTGATCACGTGTTATATTTTGTCAAAAATCCATTCTGTATCAAGAAAGAATGCTCGTACTTTAAATAAAAAAGTGATATTCATAAAGTTTACAAATATATCCCACATTTCGACTCGAAATGCAAATAAAAATTGATTTCTAAATGTGAAAATGAAGACCCACTCCAAGACCTTCTTGAATCTATAATCCAGAAAATCCTATTTAATATGTATCTATTAGAATCATACAAATAAATACATTATACAAACTATGGAAATGTATACGTTAAAAAAAATCTGTATATTAATCCAAATTTCTAATTTTGCAAGAAGTTGTCCACAAGTACAAAATCGTCTGCTACCCAACACATCAGCTTGCCGCTTGACCGTGATTTTCGGTGTTTAGTCTGTTTCTAAACACACTACACCCTATTCACTGTTGTTTCTATTCCACATAATAGGTTATTTATTAATAAAATGTTGAACTTTACTAAAAAATTGTACAATATCGGTTTAGTTGGCTTAATATTGCTTGCCATTTATTGGCATTGTTACGTTGAATTTGTTAAAACTAACTATAAACCTGACCAAATTACTTGACTGAACTGCTGACAGAAACAATAAAAAGTAATGTATTTCATTTATATAGCCCTATGGATAAACATTACATCTTTTCAAAGCTGTGCGCAGAATTGGCCGATATATCGCAAGTCACGAAAACTAGGGGATGGTATCCCGTGTGTTCAAAAATTAATATTATTTTGAACAGAATATTATGGTGCCAACTGCCTTTTTTCAAATGGTAAGCATTCCAGTATTTTATTTTCGTCGATCCGTCGAATTCGTTATGCGTTTTGCATCAATATTGGAGATGGAAACCTTAGATGCGCAAAAATGCCCGACAGCATTGTATAATATAAGGGACGACAATTTCTTATTTCAGCTCTGAGATTCAATAATTTGGACTACAAATTTGGCTCAAAACGAATAGCAGTCAGTTTTCTAATCCGAGTTTTCTCCGAATATTCACACCCCATTTTTCATATTTGGACATTTAGGTTGGGGTGTTAGGTCATTGAAACTATATAAAAAATTTGAAATTTACCGCCTACGTGTCTTAGTGACATATGGTAATCGCTTTTCTGTGGGCCTCGAAAATTTAAACTTATGTTATATCAACTGTTACCTGCATGAAATTGATAGGAAAATGATCTATTTTGTCAGAAATAGCAAGTATTATTATCGTTATAACATTAATCCGTTGACAGACAAGACTAAACTATGGAGTAGATGAAACCTGACCCAGTACTCGCCATTTGTTTTGCTAGTCACATGACTTAACAAATCTCAAATGACGACATTGGAAGTCCAATAGTCACGTGATATCAACAACAAACTCATTTAGCATGTTGCTGTACAGAAATTCAATTATATTAAATGAAAGTTAGATAATTTTTTGTAAAAACCAGCAATATGGCCAGTCTGATTTTTCAAGCAGAGTTTACATGTCAACGTGGTAGTCATGTGACAAAACAAAACTCCATAAGTTGTTCTCGGAGTATATAAATATCGAGAATTTTGTGTTCTTTCGTTTTTGCATTTTTATTGCAACCAGTATACGACTTTCAAATAATATTTTTTTGATTAATTTCTCTACAACATTTGAAAATGAGGGTTGTTAGATTTGTGTACTCATGCGCCTAGCAATGCAAGTTGATAGTACCAGGTCACATTTCATTCAGTTTTATCTAGTTTTTCAGCAGATTAAAGACATAACGATTTTAATACTCACACATTCTGAGAAAATAAGTAATTTTTCATATCGATTTCATGCATGTATCAATCAATTTAACTGTGAAGTTTATTAGGCCGTCCGGTAAGCGGCCATGCCTTGACACCACGATGTTGGCCTCTTGTGATGCTGGACTGGTTTTCATACCTTCCATGTAAGGAAATATACGGATATCGAGCTGACATTGAAAAATAAAAGTGTACTAGACGAATCTAATCCACTTGGCATTTGGATTGACTCAACATATATGCTTATTGCAAGCAACCAAATGATCCATACAGCACCTTCAGACTATTCTGGTTAGAATTCGATACATTTAACTCATGATCAGTTTAGTTATGACTCAATTACGTGATTGTTTCGGCCGTCAAGTGGTGGCGGAAAATTCCAGGTGTTTTCCCCGACTTTCATAAATATTTGCGAAATTCAAGGACTTTTCATGGTCGGGGAAAATAAATATCATTTCTCCCAACTTTTTCCCGGTAGTGTGGGAACCCAGATCATAACTATTTAATGGAAAACTGTGCTAACAGTTTGCTATTTTCTAACAAAATTCAAAGAGTTTTTCCTACAGTATAAATATTGAATTTGCATAGTTATATATCCACTTCCATCACTGATTTAAAAAAAATGGTTGTTTTACTGTTTTACTTAGCTCTTCCATGTCCATGTACCCATTTTTGCTGCCTGTATTCTTATTCATATACATGTTTGTTGCAATATAATTACTTTACCCATTCGGAGTTCAGCGTATTGCCTTAGTAAGGAAATTACAAACTAACCTGATTTTACTGACCTCCATCATACATGTATATGTTACTAGACAGGTGTGTCCCAATGACATATCTTGAATTTTCATTGTTGCTAGTGCCTCTCTTTTGCTATACACCCCTGGCCTAGCTGTGGTGTAAAATGCATCTAAAAGAAATGCTGGTAGTACCTCCATCCAAATACACCCCTCACCTAGCTGTGTTAGCAGAGGGGATCTATACAAGATGTTGGTAGTCTCTCTAAAAGTATACATCTCTAACTTAGCCATGTTAGTAGAGCGAATCTAAAAGAGGTGGTGGTAATGACTCTATACACTACTTACAGCTGTGTTAGCAGAGGTAATCTAAAATAAATGTTGGTAGTGTCTATTTCCGAATATACCTCCAACCAGCAGTGTTAGTATAGATAATCTAAAAAGATATATCTGTAGTGACTCTTTCAGCATTTACCCATTACCCAGCAGTGTTAGTTTATGGAATCGAACTGGTGACATCAATGATAATAACAGTGGCTATCAAGGGGCAGACAATCATCATTACTTATAAACTGTTTATTGACTGTTCCAGTAAAATGTACTTGGGACCCATAAGGCACTTTTAATTTGGTGCAGTCACCCTTATATGCAATTTCAAATGAGTCATTTTCATATAACTATTTTAGCAATCAGAGCACCCCAGCAAATATTTTTTGTAAAAAGTGCTTTCCCTGTGCACAATGTATGTTTAAATGAACCCCCTTCTTAATTTAGGAATTGTTTGTTCATCTATGGTATGTAAACCAACTAAGACTCTATGAAAAAGGTACATGCCAGTAGAATGATTATTTATCTTTATGCCAAGTCATTATTACATGAAACCTTTTTTCTTCAGGCAACTATTGTTTGTAACGCCATCATTATTTCGACATCAAAGACATAATGGTCTAAAACAAAGGCAAAATTACCTGTAATACTGACACAGCATAACATTCACTATCATGTTGTCAAATCACATGTTCGAATCACACTTTAAACTGGACTAAGGTCACAAAGATGTATCCTGCAAATGTCGCCTTCTGTGTGGCGCAGAAAAATAAAATGTTTCCATAGTAAAAAAGCACATCACCAGTAGAGTGATGGCATGAACTTGGACTATACATGGATTTGTAAACACACATTGTCCTATGATTTTGATGCAGAAGTAAGGTTACAAAAAGACTAGAAGCATTATTAAAGTACAGACCTATAAATTCATGCATGAGTTTTCCTGTTTCTTTGAATTCATACCACTTGCTAGTGATGGCAGAGTATTTCTTGATGAATGTCTCAGCTGTGATTAGAGACTTCAGGGCATCAATCAGCCACTGTGGATCCAACACAATCTTCTCCCTCAATCCTTCAACACTGAAAACCTCATACAAAAATAAAGCTTAGTTAAGACTTCATACATTTGTTCCATTTTTCAAAATTAGTCAACAAGTAATAATGTGTTTTTCTATCGTCTATAAGTTGTATAACAGTAACAAGCATACAGGGTGGATTGCCTTTGTTTAACTTTGTACAAACATACATCTATAAGATGTGCAACAGTAACAAGTATACAAGTCATTTGAATCAATTATCATTAAACTTACATAGAGAAAGTTTATGTTGATGTCTATTTCCTTGACAAATTTATCTTGACTATGGACATGTATATGCAATGTCTCTACTTCAGATTTTATTTCGCCTATGGCAATTTTACTCAGCATACTGTTATACAGGTTTTTCAACATGATTTTATTCAGCATCTTGTTATACAGGGTTTTCAGCATGAGTTTATTCAGCTTCTTGTTATACAGGATTTTCAACACAATTTTACTCAGTATCTTGTTATACAGGGTTTTCAACACGATTTTATTCAGCATCTTGTTATATAGGGTTTTCAACATGATTTTATTCAGCATCTATTTATACAGGGTTTTCAACACAATTTTATTCAGCATCTATTTATACAGGGTTTTCAACACAATTTTATTCAAGCATCTATTTATACAGGGTTTTCAACACGATTTTATTCAGCATCTATTTGTAAAGGGTTTTTAGCACGACTTTGCTCAGCATCTTGTTAGATAGGGTTTTCAACACGATTTTACTCAGAATCTTGTCGTACAGGGTTTTCAACACGATTTTATTCACCATCTTGTCAGGGTTTCGACATGATTTTACTCAGCATCTTGTCATACAATGTTTCCAGTACTATATAAACTTGTACAAAACAAACTTAAAATTTATCATAAACTGTCATTATATTACTCAGTATAAAATGGAGTAATTTAAACATACAATTTAATGCACCCTTAGCTTATTGGAAAGTGAATAAATAGACTTTTATATTCCACCAGTGACGAATAGCCTTTCTCACACCTGAAGAGAGACTTAATAGACATTTCCATTCTAACAGACACATAACCTTTCTCTCATATGAAGAGTGACTAACAGACATTTCCAATCCAACATGGAAAATAGAGATTGTCTCACCTGAAGTAGAGGATTGTGCCCATCTCATGATGGAATCTAAGGAACAGATCCAGTTCATCACTGTCTTCAATCCTAACAGATCCCGACGCATTTATCTCTTCAACGAGACTGCGTGCTACAACCTGATGGAAAGAAATGTAACAAGTTATTACAATCCAACAGCCTCATGGAAAGAAATAAAAATAGCTATAGTCTAATAATTAAGTTGATAGATCACACTAACGTGAAGACAGTTGCAACGTGCGATGAATTGACTGAACTAATTAATATTTTGCACACACAAAGTTCTCATAGTGAACTTCAGGACCATATGTTGAAAAATGGGACAACTTCAAGTTAGTGACTTGTCACACTCAAGAATCAAATATACAGAATAACAATAAATTACTCCCTATCAAATTACCTTCAAGTTTGATGCATCCTAATTAATATTTCACACACTTAAAGTTCACATAGTAAACATTCTGATGAAGTATTGAAAATGGGACAATTTCAAACCATCTCCCTCAACTATAAAATATTCTCTATCAAATTTGAGGGATCATCTATGTAATGCCTATAAGCAATTTCCCCTTTCATTTGGAGACAACCTCACATGAAACAAGGCTTAGAGTCACAGTCTCTATATTACTCTCTATTAATTTGACACTTGTCAGAGATCCATTTTTCAGAATCTCTGTAACTATATTTTTAATGACAAAGTTGACATTTCCTTTTATGCATTACATCACATTTGCAGTTGAAATCACTTTTAACTATATTTCAAGTCCGTATCCCCTTGGGTCCTAATATCATCATGTCACATTCCTAGTTCAAATCACATTAACTATATTTGACATTACATCACATTCATAGTTCAAAATATGTACAAGTCCGTAATATCCACTAAATCACATTCATTGTTTAAATCTCTTTAAATATATTTTAATACTTGATTCAACATCCCTTAATATGAATCACAACGCATTCATAGTTGGGACCCATGTGACACAAAGAGACCATCTTATCAGTTATCTCTAGTGATACTATTTAAAATTGTGCCAATGAAGCAATTCTAGCAGCTTTAACCATTACATAATCATCCACTGCATTGCATTGGATGCGTTGTTTAGTCAATTATATAATCATCCACTACATTGCATTGGATGGGTTGTTTAGTCAATTGCAATCATCCACTGCATTTCCTTGGATGCGTTGTTTAGTCAATTACATAATCATCAACTGCATTTCCTTGGATGGGTTGTTTAGTCAATTACATACTCAGTGACTGCATTTCCTTGGATGGGTTGTTTAGTCAATTACACTATCATCCATTACATTGCCTTGTATGGGATGTTTAGTCAATCACATAATGATCAACTGCATTTCCTTGGATGGGCTGTTTAGTCAATTATATAATCAGTGACTGCATTTCCTTGGATGGGTTGTTTAGTGAATTACATAATCAGTGACTGCATTGCCTTGGATGGGTTGTTTAGTCAATTACATAATCATCAACTGCATTTCCTTGGATGGGTTGTTTAGTCAATTACATACTCAGTGACTGCATTTCCTTGGATGGGTTGTTTAGTCAATTACACTATCATCCATTACATTGCCTTGGATGGGATGTTTAGTCAATTACATAATGATCAACTGCATTTCCTTGGATGGGCTGTTTAGTCAATTATATAATCAGTGACTGCATTTCCTTGGATGGGTTGTTTAGTGAATTACATAATCAGTGACTGCATTGCCTTGGATGGGTTGTTTAGTCAATTACATAATCATCAACTGCATTTCCTTGGATGGGTTGTTTAGTCAATTACATGATAAGTGACTGCA
The DNA here is from genome assembly GCA_028554795.2 of Sinohyriopsis cumingii. Taxonomy (NCBI): domain Eukaryota; kingdom Metazoa; phylum Mollusca; class Bivalvia; order Unionida; family Unionidae; genus Sinohyriopsis; species Sinohyriopsis cumingii. The sequence continues at coordinate 99,385,513 of CM068824.1, forward strand.
TTTCCTTGGATGGGTTCAGTCAATTACACTATCATCAATTGCATTGCCTTGGATGGACTGTTTAGTCAATTACATAATCATCCATATCACTGCCTTGGATGGGTTGTTTTATGTAAAAAGCTTAGTCAATTACATAATCATCCACTACATTTCCTTGTATGGGATGTTTAGTCAATTACACAATCATCATTTTCACTGCCTTGGATGGGTTGTTTTATGTGACAGCTTAGTCAATTACATAATCATCCACAGCATTGCCTTGGACAGGTTGTTTCATGTAATAAGATGATATAATGTGACAAAGTGTTGCAACATCCACAAGAAAATCATAATGCTATACTAGACTGAAACATCCTAAATATTCCAAACAGGTCAACTTTATTAATTAGTTAAAATCAGCAGTGTGTTTTGTTCTGCAATGATTCCAATACGAAATTATAAAGGGGCCAACGAAGCCAATAAATAAGGAAATGAATTACAAATACTTAAGCACAAGTCTCATGAAAATACAGCCTATGACAATACTATGTAAATAATGTCGGTGCAAATACTACCTATGAAAATACTGTCTATGTAAATAGTGATTATATAAATACTGTCTATATATAAATATTGCCTCTGCCTATGTAAATACTGTCTACATAAATACTATGTAAATACTTCCTAGGAAAATAATTCTACGTAAATACTTCCAAGGAAAATACTGTCTACGTAAATACTTCCAAGGAAAATACTGTCTACATAAATAGTGTAGAAAAATACTGCATATGTAAATACTGTATATGTACATACTGCCTATAAAATATTGTGTAAATACTGCCTATGTAAATTCTCTCTGTGTAAACACTGTCTATAAAATATTGCGTATGAAAAACTATTTAAATACTATGTAAATAGTGCCACTGCCCATAAAAATACTGTGTAAATGCTGTGCAAGTAATACTATGTAAAGACTATTAAAATACCGCCTATGAAAATATTGTCTACGTACACTCTATGTAGTTACTGTCACTGTATATGTAAATATTGCCTATGAAAATACTATCTTTGTAGTACACTATGTAAATACTGCCTATTTCAATATTGTTTATGTAAAACATGCCCACTGTCTGTGTAAACACCATGTAAATACTGCCACTATCTATGTGTGTGTGTGATTTGAATTTTTAACGTAGCTTTAAAAATTTTTCAGTCATGTTGCTACGATGTCTGCAGTGTGACAGTTTATAGTGATGTCTAGCACTGGGGCATCATGCCACAGACATGTAGCATGATGTCCTACCCAGTCACATTATCCTGACACTAGGCCGACCAGTCCTAACACTAGGCTCTTCTTAATGCTGAACGCCAAGCAAGGCAGCTGTTAGTACCATTTTTGTAAATCTTTGGTATGACTCGGCTGGGGATCGAACCCATGCCCTTCCACTTCCGAGGTGGACACTCTAAACACTAGGCCACCGGAGGGGTCCCACTATCTATCTAAATATTACTATGTAAATACTGTCTATGTAAATACTAAGTTAATAATGTCTATTAAAACTGTCTATGCAAATGCTGCCTTTGGAAATACTGTCCATGTACATCAGCATTCTTCACCAGATGCATGTTGATTTTTATAAGGAACAGATTTTTCAAAATGATGTACTTCTTTCAATGATACATAATTGCAAAAAGCTATGCTGTTATTCTTTATTTTCAAAACATGAATAGAAACATTCACATACATCAGACAGAACCATTTCACTAATCTCATTAAGACCAATTATTGCTATTTTACATGTATACTTTAAAATCTATTTATTTTATTTCTAGGTGATTTGGGCAAGTAAGAGTACACTGCCATATTAAACACCAGGCCCATGTTTACCAGTAATTTATATAGAGAACTTAGAAAACTTAAATGTACGAGTTCATTGGCATAGTACACACCAGTCCCATGTTTAACACTCCTTTGTATAGATTACTTAGAAAACTTAAATGTACAAGTACATTGGCAGATTAAACACCAGGCGCATGTTTAACACTCCTCTCTAAAGAAAACTTAAATGTTTGTGCTGAAAACACTTCTTTCAGCCATAATAACCTTGACCTTTCAACTGTCAACAACAAACTCGATAGGCTTCTATTTAATTCAAAGTGTTATATCAAAGTTCACTCCAGCTTTATAACATAGAACTAATTTTACCATGCAGTAATACGTTTTTATTTCAATAACAGTGAGACCACTCTGGTGGCCTAGTAGTAAGAGCGTCCGCCACGGATGCGGGAGATCGTAGGTTCGATTCCTGACCGAGTCATACCAAAGACTTACAAAAATGGTACTAACAGCTGCCTCGCCTGGTGGTCAGCATGAACCGGTTAGTGTTAGGACTGGTCGGCCTGGTGTCAGGATAATGTGACTGGGTGGGACATCATGCTACATGCCTGCAGCATGATGCCCCAGTGCTAGACATTACTATAAACTGCCACACTGCAGACATCGTAGCGATATGACTGAAAAATTGTTAAAGCTACGTTAAAAATCAAAATCACACACAACACACTCAATCACAGTGACCTTGACCTTTGGCAATTTGATCCCACAATTGACAGGGGCCTTTCTCATCCCAAGGGCAAGCCATCCAAAATGTTTGGTAACTGGAGTTGGTGGAAATCCTGATTAATTGTGCATAAGCCATTTTTTTCTTTTTTCAGGCATTGACCATGACCACTGACTATCTGATCTTTCCTCATCCCATGTGCAAGCCATATACAAAGTTTTCTAGCTATAGATGGCGGAAAAATTAAGCTACTGTGGATGGATGGACAGACAGCAATATATAGATTAACAACAGTACTATGAACATCATGTTATAAACCTGTCTCCTGTTAAAGGGTCATCAATGTAGGTACAATCGAAGCAATGTTATATTACAGGAACAAAAATGGCAAAAGATAGAAGAATGGATAACAACGTAAAATTAAAAGTTTTGCCTTTTGAAAGTATTCAAATGTGAGAAGAATTTTCCTGTTAGCATTACCTTGGCACCAGAAGCTTTTAGTGTCATGATTGACTGTTCCAAGGGAAGCCATCGGGCAGGTTTTTCCTCTCCCCAATGGGGCTGTTGTGATGCCAGTTCAAAAATTCTTCGTTTCAACTCTTCTAGCATCGGATCAGTATGGGTGTTATCAATGGCAAAATCATCCATCAGGTGGCGTATGGTTGGCTTGTCTTTCAAAATGTAGCGGAGTTCCTTAAAGTACTTATCTATGATTTCTCTTTTAGATTTCTGCAAATAAAATTAATTAGACTGTAGTGGTTTTACGTGCAGTTTTGTTGGTTTTGTAAACAACATGACATTCTAAATCCAGCATATCAAAACCAAAAACAATGTCTAATATGGGAATCATATTTTGATTTGCTGGAATACATCAATACATTAAAATCAGTAGCAGCCTGCCAAATCTAACAAGGCTTTCTCAGAGAGGCAGTCGATATTCTTCCTTAAGTCAGACCATATACCAGTAGAGTGCTAATCTGTCCAGTGATATTGTCCAGTTGGACATTTAGAAAGGTCAGAAGTGTAATCAGAGATTGAGGCAGTGATAATACACATTATATTCAACTAAAAAGCTTGTCAACTACATACACCCTCACTGCCTCCAGTACTGTTTCAAAAACGGGGGGTTCCAAAACCCTATGTAGCTCAATGATGTCTTGCTATCTCTCAACTTACTGTAATCCTTAGCTTCTTTTTAACTTACACATGGTGACATTTCCCATATCAAAATACATAATTTGATCAACACATAATTTTCAGGTAAAATAACTATAATCCTTCCAGCATTTTCCCAATAATTCAGAATATTTCATTGTATTCTGTGCAATTTAAACTCTTTAAGAGACCTTTTGTCCCTGTTGTTTTGAACATGTATCATTTCTAGGGTGCAGTGTTTAGAAAATAATATAAGAAACAGCTTCATCATGCAGACATTTTACATGCAAAATTGTTTGCAGTAGAAAGCGATTTATATACTCTTTTAAAGTTAGTCTGGTTCCATGACCAACTCTGTTGATTACAAACACAGACAACCAAGTTTCCAGATTTCACCATATTAACAGTATTTCTGTAATTTTAGTTATTATCAATCATTACCAATCTCTGCTGTTTACGTCCTTGTACCCTGGCATTCTCTATATCAACCATTACTAACCACTGTTGTGTACTTCATTACAACCTGGCATTATGTTTATCATTACTACTAACTACTTCCTTGGAACCTGGGATTATATATATCAATCATTTTGTTTACTTCATTGTAACTTGGCATTCTGTTTATCAATCATTACTACTAACCACTGCTGTTTAGTTCATTGTAACCTGGCATTATGTTCATCAATCATTATCATACACTGCTGTTTACTTTTTTGTAATTTAGCATTCTGTTTATCAATCACTACTACTAACCACTGCTGTTTACTTCCTTTAAACCTGGCATTCTGTTTATCAATCATTACTAATAACCACTGCTGTTTACTTCCTTTTAACCTGGCATTCTGTTTATCAATCATTACCATCCACTGCTGCTTACTTCATTTTAACCTGGCATTATGTTTACTAGTCATTACCATACACTGCTGTTTGATTGTAGCTTGGCATTATGTGTGTTAATCATTGCCATCCAGTGCTATTTACTTCCAGTCGACTTGGCATTCTGTGTATCAATAATTACTAGCCAATGTTGCTTACTTCCATATGACTTGCCATTCTGTGTATCAGTCATTACCATCCAGTGTTGCTTACTTCCATCTGACATGGCATTCTGTGTATCAGTCATTAATAACCACTGTTGTTTACTTCCATTCAACTTGGCATTCTGTATATCAGTCATTACCTTCCAATGTTGCTTACTTCCATTTGACTTGGCATTCTGTGTATCAATAATTACTAACCAGTTGTTTACTTCCTTGTAACCTGGCATCATATTCATCAACGATTCTATCTTATACCTCTGTCAGACTACATGCATTTATTTACCTGTACCACATACATATTTTCAAGTACTTGCTCTTATCTCTTTTTCAGTCTATCAACACTATATTTATCACTCCAATATTAAAACCACCTTTCTATAAAAAAAACATCACATATCAATCACTGCAATATTTCATTATTCGCACTTTCTCTTAATTATTTTCATTTTAAAAATTAATAATGCTAAATGGGGGCTACGTGTGGCCGAGTGGTCTAAAGCACTCACTGTTACGGATCATTGCCATCTCACCTCTGCATGCCTGGGTTCGAGTCTCAGGTTTGGCCAATGTGGGTATGTGAGAAAACATGCCAGTAGCTTCTTCTGGGTCAGTGGTTCTTTCCGGCATTTTCCCAGGTTCTTCGCCACCATTTGTACTGGCCACCATGTATAGCCTATCTTATGCTAAAAAATGGTATTAAATGCTTGAACAACAATAACAACAATAATAATGCTAAGTGATGTATTTCTACAAGTAATACATACATTTATGCTCAGTTTCATTTTGATTAGCTATTTCTCTTCTAAAATGGCTGAAACAATAATGATGGATTTGTGTCTCGAGTACCCAGCGATGAGAAACCGTTTGTACTACTTACACACAAGTCTATCACAATCATTCCTTGAAAACAAGCAATTTCTATGGCACACGTCTAGAACATTCATTCTTAGAAAACAGGCAAGTCCTGTGGCAATGTTTAAAGAGTCTGGGACCATGAACCTGAAAATTCTTCATGGATGTTAACATTGTCCAATGAGATGCATATAACAATAAGACCTTAAACAGACTCGACAAGATGAAAAACCTGCTTCAAAACTCTGGTCAGAACATATATAATACTGGTCTTGGTTGCAGTCAATTAAATAAATTAACTTTCAATAAATTTAGTTATACTCTTTATTTCCGTATCAAATATGGAATAAAGGATTATATGTACAATAGGCAGAGTTTTTATACCATCTTCAAGTCAATCTTCATTTCCGTATCAAATATGGAATAAAGAGACAAATACGCAACAGACAAAATTTGTATACCAACTTCAAGTCATTCTTCATTTCTGTATCAAATATGGAATAAACTATACAATAGACAGAGTCTGTACACCAACTTCAAGTCAGTCTTTAAGTAAAACCTAATATACCTCTGAAAGCTTATCGACATGTGTGCCAACCAGAACCACATGGGGAATGCTGGCTTCAGGTGATGGTGCACATGTGTGTATGGAGTTCATCCAAATCTCAACCAGGTCTGAAGAGAGAACAAAAATACTTAAAGGTCACTGGCAATATATATTGTACAAATGTGTGATATTATTATAGTCATAAAGAACGCATTTGTATGCACACCATAGCAATGTTTAATTATACTTCAAAATCCGCATTTTTAAATGAAAAATGTATTTGGCAATCTCTGTTAACAATCGGTAGTTTCAGAATGCAAAAAAACATATAAGACATCCATTTATTCCTTCTATTCAACCTAGCCATTCAAGCGTTTAATTTCCCCATGTAAATGTCTTTGTGATATATCTTATGATTGTGCTTTTGTACTGCAAATATGGTGTATTGTGGTGCATATGGATGTAACCAAAAGAGCGATGATGGGACAAAAGGTTTTTTTTTCTTTCTGAAAGACCCTGTTTATCAGAAAAAAGTGGACTGAAGCTGTGGGATCGAATATGGTGAGGCATTTTTAGGACAGTTGTTTTTACACACTCCTTCGGTGATTAAATCCATAAGTGTAGAAATGAAATTGAATTTGTTAGAGACAGCAGTGCCTACAAGTTTCCCAGAGGCTGTCAAATTTAAGAAAAAATCCCTTCCGTCATCCGAGAAGATTGGACCTCCTAAATCCCATAGAAAGCTCTATGGTGCATATGAGAAGAGGGACATAAAGAGCGTGAGTAAAATATATCAAATAATGATTACATACAGTAATGTTACTCCAGCTGTAAATTATTATTGTTTAAAATAATCATAATACTTTTTGAATGTGCAAAGTGTAGACTTTAATCAAACTCTACTTAGCATTATTATAATTAAATATTTCAAATTTGGAGTTGTTTTGTACTTGTATAACACCTGAAAGGATTCTTATGCCTTTTTAAAACTTGTGCCAACATGCAAGTTCTAAATTTGCAGAACAGCTCCTTAGAGCTACTGTTGTGTGGATTTGATAAGTACCGACTTCAAGAAAAACTATCTAACTTTATGATTCAAAATCCCCATTCCCTCTCTTTCTCACTCATGGCTAAAAGTGTTATATTTACCATGAACTTTACACTGTTTCATCCCCTCCATATCAAGGAAACACTTGTCATTTACTATAAGATCTGTGATCTGTCTATTGAGATCAATGACCAGGAGGTACAATGCACGCCTCGACAGAAATGTTTGATGAGTAGTATAGAAGGCATACTGCCCTGCAAAATCCCATATTGAAAATGCCGCATATTTTATTGTATCTTTCTCTAGTTTTTCAGCATTTTCATTGATCAATTGGATGATTTCTATCACTGCATCCTTCTTTTCTTTTTTGCTGGACTCTACTTCACTCTTTGTAACAATAACAGTGCTCGTTTCTTGGTCTGAATGTGCCATACCATGTCCACCATCCATCTTGATAGCAGACACTTTGGCTGGCTGCGAGTAGGTCATTTGATCTTCTTGGTCTGACCTTGAACAAGATGCTGCTTCACTCATGTGAGTGTTATCTGCTTCAGGAGTTGTCTCCCTTTCATCTGGTCCAGATAATAGCTTCATCAACCGTTGAAGTCTGGACAGCTGATCAGAATCTTGAAAAGGAAAAAATACTTATATGTGTGTGTGTGTATGTGTGTGTATTAATGGCTATAAATAAACAGAATTCCCATGTCAATCATGTCATTTATATGGGTCTGTATACTAAATACTATATCTAATATATTTGGACACATAAGGTACTTTAGTAAGTTGATCATATATAAATGTCCAAACATTCATCTTTATATATCAATTTGCCTCAGCTGATGTTTTAATTTACCCTACCCCCACTGCCACCCATGAAAATTTAATTTATAAATGTAGTTTATATAATGTCCACATGCTTTCTGTAGTCAGTGACCAGACTTTCCAAACCAAAAATAATGGTCTCCCACTGATTTAGGCAGTCAGTGGGGTTGGTTGGGTGCTTAATGCCATTCTCAGCAGAAGATTATGGCTAAATATGGTAGCCAGTACAACTGATGGAGGAAGAACCCACAAAAATCCTGTGAGAACCACTGACCCATTGGAAGATACTGACAGCTTTCTCACATACCCAAGTTGGCTGAGCCTGCGAATCAAACCCACCAAGAGAGAGGTGAGTCATCTGTTTTATTGAAAACTATCAATCAGTAGTGAAATCAACGTTTTGAGCTGTCAATCAGTAGTTATTTAGTGTTTTGTCAAGGTGCACAAAATACATGAAGATAAGTGATTATTTTAAGAGTTGGTGACGATTTAATTTAAACTTCAGAGGATAGATTAAAGTAAACAGACACAGAAATCTTGCCAGGAAATAAATCTAGGACAGAATAAACACACTGTATACAAACAGTTTATGACTGAATAATGCACATGATAAAATCTATTGATAATGTAATTAGAATAAGCATTATGATGACGTTTGATGTATAGTATTTGTTTAAAACCAAATCTTTGAAATGTAAATCTGTTTTGTATGTCTATATATATATATGTGTGTGTATGTGTGTGTTTGAGAGAGAGATACATGTTTCAGAAGTTCGACAACAGGAGTTAACAACACGACCAATCAGAAGTTAGGCTGTCAAGCCAATAATACAATTTATCTTCTGACATACAAGATCTGTGTCATTCAATATGTTGCCAAAATCATTGATTTCAGAAAGCAAATGAATAATCATAAAAGCCACAACAAAATCAATGCTAAAGTCGTCAACCACTACAGCATGAATGGACATTCTGTCGAGTCACTCGAGATGTTACTGACTGACTCTAACTGAGGATGGACAGACACAGATTGCACATATTTATAAGGAATGACTCTTTATACTACAATTGCAAACTTATGGGAAATTTAGCCAAAATGAAAAAATCTAACCTTCCTGTTGCAGCTGTGTCAAAATTACAGATAGTCAATAGTTTTAATGCAAAATTTGCACTGATATCAACCAAGTAATTTACATTTTTATGATTTTATGGTCTTTATTATTTATTATTATTATTATTATTATAATTATTATTATTATTATTATTTTCTCTATTATTATTATTATTATTATTATTATTATTATTATTATAGTTTTGTCAACTATCCTGATATACAATTATTTTAAGATCTTTCCTTCAAAACCTCTTTGGATGACTCTACCAGGATATAACTTCTGGAGTCGATCTCGCACCATGCTTTGTCTTGTCCTTTGTTCACAACTTAGAATTAGGTCAAAACATACAGGCAGGTTTGTGTTTGTGATAGGCACAAGACTCTGCTCGTCTATTATTTGATTATATATATATATATATATATATATATATATATATATATATATATATATATATATATATATATATATATATAGACATATAAATCAAATGTGCCTAAGTTTTCATTTCAGCTCTCTCTTCTAACACCCTATCACTGGTAATTGACGCATTCTTTCCTGATTACTTGGTGCCCATTGCCCGGCACAAAATAGAGGATTTTTAATTGATGCATTAGTGACTAATTACTCTGTGTCCATTGCCGGAAGCAAGATACCAGATGACCTGTAACTGATGCATTAGCGACTCATTACTCTTTGCCCATTGCCTAGCGAATACCAGGTTACCTTTAATTTATGTATTAGTGACTCGTTACTCTGTGTCCATAACCTAGTGCATACCAAAGGATTGGTAATAGACACATTGGTGACTCATTAATCTGTGCCCATTGTTTGGTGCATGATACCAGGCGAACGATCGGTGGCCAGTGTTTACATAACAACAACCTGATGGGCGAGTCTCTATTCAGGAAACTCGAGTCTGAGATTCCCTCAATCAAATAGGTCTACTTGAGTGAGAAGATCCTGCATCAGGAAGTTGGGACAGGTCTACCTGGGTGAGAAGGCCCTGCATTACGAAGGTGGGGCAGTTCTACCTGAAAAGGCCCGCCATCGGGAAGGTGGGACAGGTCTACCTGAGTGAGAAAATCCTGCATTCTAAGCTGATCGATAAGCGTAACCCTGTAGGAAATTGTCATAGGGTCAGGGGACAATACATTCACATCCCCTCATTATAAAGTCTGGAGCAATTCTAATATTCCCTAACTATAGGCTCTGGGGACAATACAGTCACATCCACTCACCATAGGGTCAGTGGAGGAATTGTCTCAAAAGGACCTCAGTCATATACTGAGGTATCCTATTTGCACACTAGAGGTGAAATCGTGCATCATTACTCAAAATGACCTCAATCGTGTCCCAAGTTTAAAAAGTTATATTTGTACACTAGAAAGGGAATTATTCATCATTATTCATGCACATTCAGGCTGGGAGAATCAAACAACTTATATATCAAGGATAATGATGGATTACCTTCATGCTGTACTATCCATTCCCCAGTTTCCAGAGAGATTTTGCAACAATGTTTATATACATCGATTCCCTCTGTGCTTTTACTCTCAGATATACAAACTGGCTTTTCAAGGAGACGCTTGGTTAATGTTGTCTTTCCAACTCCAAACTGACCAACAACCATAAGTCGTATGTTGTAAATTTTCTCCATTCCATCGCGCAAAGCCTTTTTGTACAGCTGAAGGGATTTATCATCCATACGAAGGATCTCTACAGGAATGACTGGGCCTGAAATCAGCCAATGTAAAAATATATTCAAGACAGATTTTATGACCAGCATTCATCAAAGGAAAACACTAATACAGTGGTCCCCCTCATGAACAGCCTCCCTGACCAGCAGCCACCAACTCTTTGCAGCCAGAATCCTTGGCACTGATGAGTTTGAGTTCAAAAATACCCCACAAGAAAGGGCACCCCGTCTAACGCGACCAGTGGCCAACATATGGATGCACAAATGTAAAATTTACACCTCACAAGCAGATACATTTTGTAATTATTATGCATCCAGAACCAATATTTGAATACAGTAAGATAAGTAATCCAATTATCTTTTCCTATGTCTGTTTCCGGATGGTAGGTTTTTGTTACTGAAAGAAGTGTTGGCTAAAGTACATGTACTGCTAAGATTATTATTAGTATATCATTAACGCTGTCATTTGCAGGAAATGGGGTCAGCTATGTTTTGATACAGCCTTGGCCTTCACATAGCAGTTTTGTTTTTGTTTCCTTAATTGCCAATTACAACCAGACATAATTGTCAAGACCATAACATGGTTAGAGAGAAAGATAGAAATGGGGTCAGCAATGTTTTGATAGAGCTTTGGGTTTCACACAGCGGTTTTTCTATTGTTGTTTTTAATTGACGATTATGACTGGACATAATTGTCAAGATCATAACATGGTCAGATAGAAATGGAGTAGAGCTTTGGGCTTCACACAGCGGATTCTTTGTGGTTTAAATTGATGATTACAACCGACGTAACTGTCAAGATCATAACATGGTCTGATAGGCTAAAAATAGATTTTGTGAATTAACACAGATAAACACAGAGAAACAATTAACCTGGAACAAAACAGGGTACCAGACAAAGACCGAAAAATCATGTGGCAGTACATGTATCACTTCCTTTATAACAAGGTTTTTCATTTACGAAAGTTTCATCTGCAAAATTAAACTGCAATACTGTACAATTAGCAACATAGGAATATATGATTACAAAACTTTAACATGTCATCACATAAATGAAGAAACAATACTATAGAAGGAAAAGTAAAACTTATTTGACTTGATGACAATAGGGTGAGTTCACTTGCCAAAAGATTTTATCTCGGCAAGATTCAAATGATCAAAATCATAAAAGATAAGGAGTATATTCTGTAGCAGTGGGAGAACAGAACTATTATGTTATCTTGAAATAACTCTGTTTTTAAGACAAGAAAAACATTTTAATAATTAATGCTACTGTTAAATGAAGATACTAACCCATTTTATAAGGCCACTTTTCAGGTACAGAAGGGGTGGCCGTATAAGAGGGGGACCACTGTATTTAAACAGGAAATTATCATACATGTGAAGGCTTATCACTTGGCAAAATTTACAAAATAAAAAAATAAAATAAAAATCAGATGCCCATATTTGGTGAGAATGAAGGTTATTATCATTCTTTTGTAATGATAAATGATGATTTCTTCTTTTATGCAGGTCTTAACAGTATGCACTAACTTGGAGGCAAGTTAGGCCATAGATTCAAACTGTATACAGTGTACATCTAGTTTGCATTACAATAATATGTGGGTAAATTTCAGGAGGATAAAGCTAACACTGATATTGTCCCAAACAATGTCCCCATCATGTAAATTTACATACCATGAGTTAGCTCCCTTTTCTTTATGTTGGAATCTTTTCACTTAGAAGATGCATTATGTCTCCCACTATTGTGATGCTGAAGTTATACTACACTGTAGAGTTTCACAAGTGCTCATTTTCTGACATACTGTCTGCAATTGGTTCAATCTTTGCAGCCTTATTTTACATCTCTTGCAATTTAATATTAAAATATCTAAGTGATACTTTAAAGTAGTTCTAAGTTAGGATTTTTCAGTACTACTTAACTGCAGCCCATGAACAATGTTTATGTGCCTACAGTAAATATCAACAAGTTTTAGCTAAGTGTTTTTGTACCAGCACATTTGAGGGAAACCCCTTTTTGAAACTACAGGCCTGATTGTGGTTTTGTACTTCTATGACTTTAATGCCATTTTTCACAATATATCTAGTACAGAAATTAAGAACCACAGACCCGCATAAAGCTTAATTGGCAAGCTTTTTTACATGCTCGCATTGGCCAAGCTGAGACTCGAACCCACACAGTTCATAGAAGTCAGTGATCTGTAAAGGCAAACACTCCTCAACCCAAAGCACAGTACATGCTTGAAGGCAAATGAAATTTAATCCCATCAGGTGGTTGATATTTGATATACTGCCATAATCTGCTACTGAAAGTAACAGGGTTGGATTCTCCACTCTCCAAAATGGAGGCTGTGGATTTCATTCAGCATTTTCATGAGTTTGGATGATCAGAATTATGACTGCATAAGTTAAATATTAGGCTCTGATGTCAATATAGGCAATACTGTTTTAAAATTTAAATAACTTTGACAATTTTGTGTCAGTAGTAAAAATGATATCCATATATTAAGAAGCTGAGAAATGTCTGCTATGGTTGATCACAAGGTTTTAGTGACTTGAAGTGAGTTCTCCCATGATTTCAAAGCATATTCAAAACATTCTTCTGTGAGAAATAATTTTCTAAAACATATTTCGATATATGATCAAGAGGTTTGTTAAAACTGATGACATTGAAATTTCAATACACATTTTCTATGGGAAGTTTTTCCGAAAAAAATGTTAATGCATTCCCGCTTATATAACAATGTTATTATTTGGACCCCAAGCATTGCATTATAACAAGTTTTACCCGTTATATTGAAATTAGCATGCACTACACTGAGTCATTAGGTAGTGGGTGTTCTACTGACATCACACTGCATTACATGACTCTGGCATATGTATATCAACAATCTATACAGTAATATATACTATGAGGTAAAGGGTTAACTCAGGAGCATTGAAATCATCTCTCTAGATTTCTTGCAATAACAAGACTTTAAAATCAGCCACTGTGGCAAACTAACTGGGCATAAGATTTGCAAAATTTTCATTTAAGATCAAGTTGACATCATGATCAGCTGGAAAACTCAATGCGCATGTGAACAGCTGTTCAGGAGTTGTGTTGATAACAAGATTTTAAAAATGGCTGCCATGATGGTTATACTGGTTGTCAAATAAGCTCCATTTTCATTTGGGACTAGCATTTTAAAGCCTTGTGGTGAAAAGCCCATTTTAATATGACCATCTATTAGAAGAAGCAATAACAAGATCTTCAAAGAAGCCACCATCGAGGTGAAGCAGTAATACAATCTGCAAAATAGCAACCATGGTAACCATACTGAATATCAGTTTGGCACTATTTTAGGTCTAACCAGAAAGCACATTAAAAGAGGATTAGTATAGAAGCAGCTGCGACAACTGACCCAGTTTAGAATCTGTGCTCATTCTCTGTGAACTAAAACTGGGCATTACTTAAAACCTGTTATACCAAGTGATGTTAGATATTGTCCTTTTGTGCAAACAGTCTAAAGAAAACATTTCTGCCATTGTCATCCGTATGAAAATGAAAGAAATTATTTTATCATAATTTAGAGCATGTTTGATATGAAATCCATAATGACATAGTTAATTAAGCATGTTTGATTATTCATTATGTACATAAAATTTCTGTAAAAATGCAAACTTGAATCGGGGCTAAATACCGTATAACACATGTATAGGCCAATAATTTAGGAAAACCAATAATGCCTAGCTGAAAGTGAGGAGGTCAGCTTATCCACGGGCCAAGGTCTAACCATGAAAGTTTTTAAGATTTGAGGGTGGGGTGGTGACTACCGTAATGGCTGTAAACCTTGGGACTAAAAAAATATTATTTTCCATGTCCTAAGATGTATATGCATTACAAGCAAAAAAATACATTCTGGAAGTCGCAACACTTAATAGACTGTTATAAGCTACTATAATTGACTTTCTTATTATTTTGCATGTGCATACTTTCTGATTTCTCCAACACAAAATTAAATAAAACGTAAATAAAGACTTCATAATTCACTGGCCGGTTTGAGTTTACCTGGGAGACAAGGATGTAGTATTATAATGTTCAGTACTTACACAGTACAAATCGTGTGTGACTTTAATCCTTGTTTATTCCCAAAAAAATATATGCAGATTTTGTTTTATTCATTGTTAGACTAAATCGCATTCTTCCAGGTAACACTTCAGCTAGTTTAATGGCTGTTTTATTTATGTTGATTCATGTGCTCACGAGTTTCAATGATATAAGCAATGCAACAAACTGAGGAAATCTTTATGAAAAGGCTCACATGTTCAATGGTGCAAGGCACATAATCAGCATAACTGTTACGTGTTCATGAAAGAATGGTAATAATAAGGCTGAAATTCCGAATATAAATCAAGTGAGATCATCATCAATATATTTTACTTTTGTGTTTCGAACAATATCATAATTTTCCACACAACAAAAAGCTAGATGTTTTGGCGTATCCTTTGTTTATAATTTGGATTTGTCTTTTATTTTCTGAAAACAAAACAGGCCAATTAATCTGTAAAACCCTAAAAATGGCGTGGGTTAAGAAGGAATTTTGACAGGCTACTATACCAGTACTTTGTTATGCAAATGCCTCTCACTCCATAATATATGCACGCTTACTGTAGTTTTGTGTGTGTGTGTGTGTGTGTGTGTGTGTGTGTGTGTGTGTGTGTGCATGATTTAGATTTTTAATGTAGCTTTAAAAAAACTTCAGTCATATCGCTACGATGTCTGCAGTGTGACAGTTTGTAGTGATGTCTAGCACTGGGGCATCATGCCGCAGACATGTAGCACGATGTCCCACCCAGTCACATTATCCTGACACCAGGCCGTCCAGTTCTAACACTAACCTCTTAATGCTGAATGCCAAGCGAAGCCGCTGTTAGTACCCTTTTTGTACGTTTTTGGTATGACTCGGCCGGGGATCGAATCTGCAACCTCCCACATCCGAGGTGGACGCTCTAACCACTAGATCACTGGAGCGATACCGTAGTTTTGTAAAATCAGGTGTAAAGTTGCTTACATTAAAAGCAAACTACAATTCAGCTTGTACGGTGTTAACATAATTGTTGAATGCATTATTTAGGGTACAAGGGAAAGTTTTTATGCACAAATTTAATGTTCTACATACCTGCCTAATATAAAAATTCATAAAAATTAAAATACATGAGTGAGGTCAAAGAGGTCCCTATTTTTGGATAGGTATAACAAAGTAAAACATAATAGTATCTTTCACTTCACCTGACAAGTCAGTGGAAATTCATATAATACAAAGTTGATCCACCCACCCCCACATTTATATATGCATTTTTCATGGCTGAAGGCCATTTCTGAGAACACATGATGCCCACAGTGCAAACACAAGCCCTATCCCCGTGTGATAATCTTGAACAACATTTGCATACTTAATAGCTTGATGGAATTCAAAATAGTTTTCATCCACACAAACTTTGAGATATTCTACTTGCCTTGAACCAACGTGTCCACTGCTATCAATGGCTAGCTCTGCTTCCTAGCATACTATTCATATTTCACTGGCTACATACTGTACAGCGAATACATGAGGTGAACATGCCTCACATCAATTTCAAAATGAACACAAGCCAGAAAGACCAGTTCACAAATATATTAGTATCTTTAATTATTACACAATAATAACTCAGAAAGTCACACCGCAACCATAAGTTAAGAAATTTGCCACCCTGAGCCAATTTACAAAACTATCCCCTGACAGCTGAAACTTCATCATTGTATTTTGGAGATATCATTAAAGTTAGTGCAGATTTGCCCATGGTTCAAATCCAAGGGATGTACTTCATTCAGCAAAATGTACTTCATTCAGCACTTATTCAAACCTACAATGTACATGCGGTGGCGCCATTATATAAATTCACTCACTAGCCTAATTGTAAGCGTTGAATCAAACCCTATTTTTGTTCCTTGTTGTCATACTGGGATCAAATTTAAATGAGTTAGGCATTTGTCACGTCTGCTAAGCCCCAGCTATAAAGTCATGTATAAGCTATAATCTACCTGTCTTGTGAATATTACCACGGCCATGTGTTTGATGTCTAAAGATTGCTGCGGGGTTAGTGTTGAACTCTTATGCAAGGTTACCATGACCAGCCAAGGACCGGAAACTTAAGCTGACAAAGGCAACTGATTTATCCACTTAACATAGTTTTGCTTTTATAACACCTATATGTTAAAGGTTAGTTCCAGGATCAAAGGAAGTCCACAGGGTGAATGGGGCATATTCTTATCCATCCCCACCTTGACAGACAGTGAGATGGACATTGTCCGCTAAGTTTGATTGGATCGGTTCACAGTGATATCCAATCGGAATTGAGATAGAGAACATAATTACAATGCAGACCCGAATGACATAATCCGAACTCAAAATATAAAATTAATATTCACCTGGAAGGACTGCAGATCAATAGAGTTTACTCTGAGAAGGAAGCCACTCATAGTTTGGTGGCATAACTTAGAGGTAGATTGTAAGGAAAGAAAAACGTTCAAATAGGAACCATTTTAGGGGAAAGAGAACTTCTGGTTTCATTGGGTCCCAGGTCTTCAAGAGTTGGAGACAGAATTGAGAATGTAGCAGAGACAGTCAAAGTTAACATAAGAGTAGTCGTGGGAAAGAAAGTGGAGGAAGAGGAGAAGGAGTCTGGAGAAAGTGGAGGAGGAAGAGAAGGAGTCAAAAGAAAGTCGAGGAGCAGGAGGAGATGGAATTTGGAGAAAGGTCAGAGAGGAAGAGGAGAAGGAATTGTGAGAAATAAGAGTGAAAGGATACAACAGATGAGTAGAAATACAAGGACAGGTGGAAATCAATCTCACACTGCTAATCAAGTGATTAGTAGTGCAATTGGAAATTTTAGTCATTCGATTATTGAATTGTTATAAAATTTTTATTCATTCAATTTCAACCTTTCTTGTATATTTAACCATCTAACCATCAGCATTACTGACTGAAGGCTCGGAGTTTTACATCTATCTTTCACTAAATTTAACTTCCACCAAAATAGTGCCTTTGTAGGACTTCTATAATAGTTTAAATAAAATATTAGGAGCACCCCACCGCAACCACGTACTTCATCAGTTTTTACAATTTCAAGGCAAAATAAAAATGTGATTACTTGTGTACTGTGATAAAAATTATACTGCGAAAACTATAATGCATAAACAAACAATAATGGAGTCAAAAGGGAGAGGTAGTATTACAGCAACCCTTAAATTAATGTTATCCAATCAAGTTACATACAAACCCGAATAAGGTAAAAAGAATAAGAAAACACAAAATTAAACATTGTTTTTTTACTTCTTAAACAAATTTATTCCATTTCCATGTAATAAGCATACATGCCAACTGTGAGAGAGGTATATGTGTAATTTTTGCTAACGTAATATAAGTTTGCCTAATTAAATGCATTTAGAAATTAGAGGATGCATCTTGTGATGCTGTCTTGTAATTATGGGTCAGCTTTTACTGTTTATATCTATTCTGTTGGGGGGTATGCTTTTATGCAATGGGCTTATACACGAGTACATATCGTAGATTGCTAGCAACTCTGAGAGAATTCTGTTCATTAGAATAAACAAGTTTTGTTACCATATATGTTCAAATAATGAAAGTTCAGTTTAAGTATCTATATGTAGGAATTGTACAGGATGGATGCAGGAGTGAGAGAACATGCAAATTTTCAATATTAACAATCTGCTTTAGATAATTACTGTGTTTTTTTAATCAAACTAGAATATCAAATACTGAAATGATGGATGTCAATATTACAAATTGCTGAATTCCCAGGTTAAATTTCATATGACTGTCATATGCAACAAACAATATTTTTGTACAGCAGTAATGTCACAGGAATGTACCTAATATAAGCAAACCTGTATAATTCATTACAGCCTAAATCCATTGAGTCCTGTATGTGTGCCTGTAATAACGCTGTATAGTTACCATTACCTTGTTTGTCATCTTCAGAGTCCTCAGGGACTGGTACAGATGGAGGCATTTCTACGTCTACACTTGACTGTGTTTGGTCAGACTAGAAGACAAAGGGAAGAAATCATTGGTAAACCATGGCAAAACATAATGTACAAAAGAACAATGGTCTGTGATACAATCCTGCAGTCGGCATCAAAAATTTCAATTTTGCTCATATAACTGACTTGAGGTACAGACATTTATGAGGAACACAAGCAACATTACTCTTTTATAACTGACAAAATCATTCCATGACATTTTTCTCTGCATATTTCAAGACTGGATTACCGGTAAATTAAACTGGCTCATTTGCAGTGAAAACTGACATAGTTCTGTAATTGCAAATCAGTTCACCCATTGCCTTTCCTGTATGCACGAACCTTTCTATCCCTCAACCATCCACACATCACCAACAAATGATGCTACAAAGTCACTTATATTTTAATTTGCGATTTAGTGTCATATGACAAATACTTAGAGGAGACAGGTTAGTTTTATGTTTTTGCGTGGAGACAAATTATATATATATATATATATATATATATATATATATATATATATATATATATATATATATATATATATATATATATATTAGCGATACACAATATTTGCATGTCTGCTTATGTTCAATACAAATTTATACCAATTCACCAGATATTCCGATGCAATAGCTCAAATGCAGTACTAGCATAACACTGTGCAAATACATGATGAATGGATTGCACTTACCTGCCTACACTTTGATAGTCAGGAATTGATAGATTGTGCCATTTCAACTTTGGTTTTAAGTAGTGCCAAGCTGAGAGCTTGACGTTTTATCACACAAAATATTAACTATAAGGAACATGTAAGCTTATACAAGCCAATATTATTTATATAACCAAGTGTAGGCTTGTACAAGCCAATATTATTTATATAACCAGTGTAGGCTTGTACAAGCCAATATTATTTATATAACCAAGTGTAGGCTTGTACAAGCCAATATTATTTATATAACCAAGTGTAGGCTTGTTAAAACCAATATTATTTTTATAACCAAGTGTAGGCTTGTACAAGCCAATATTATTTATGTAACCAAGCGTAGGCTTGTGCAAGCCAATATTATTTATATAACCAAGTGTAGGCTTATACAAGCCAATATTATTTACATAACCAAGTGTAGGCTTGTACAAGCCAATATTATTTATATAACCAAGTGTAGGCTTGTACAAGCCAATATTATTTATATAACCAAGTGTAGGCTTGTACAAGCCAATATTATTTATATAACCAAGTGTAGGCTTGTTAAAACCAATATTATTTTTATAACCAAGTGTAGGCTTGTACAAGCCAATATTATTTATGTAACCAAGCGTAGGCTTGTGCAAGCCAATATTATTTACATAACCAAGTGTAGGCTTGTACAAGCCAATATTATTTACATAACCAAGTGTAGGCTTGTACAAGCCAATATTATTTATGTAACCAAGTGTAGGCTTGTGCAAGCCAATATTATTTATATAACCAAGTGTAGGCTTGTACAAGCCAATATAATTTATATAACCAAGTGTAGGCTTGTAAAAGCTAATATTATTTATATAACCAGGTGTAGGCTTGTACAAGCCAATATTATTTATATAACCAAGCGTAGGCTTGTAAAAGCCAAGCCAATATTATTTATATAACCAAGTGTAGGCTTGTTAAAACCAATATTATTTTTATAACCAAGTGTAGGCTTGTACAAGCCAATATTATTTATGTAACCAAGCGTAGGTTTGTGCAAGCCAATATTATTTATATAACCAAGCGTAGGCTTGTACAAGCCAATATTATTTATATAACCAAGTGTAGGCTTGTACAAGCCAATATTATTTATATAACCAAGTGTAGGCTTGTACAAGCCAATATTATTTTTATAACCAAGTGTAGGCTTGTACAAGCCAATATTATTTATATAACCAAGTGTAGGCTTGTTAAAACCAATATTATTTTTATAACCAAGTGTAGGCTTGTACAAGCCAATATTATTTATGTAACCAAGTGTAGGCTTGTGCAAGCCAATATTATTTATATAACCAAGTGTAGGCTTGTACAAGCTAACATTATTTATATAACCAAGTGTAGGCTTGTACAAGCCATTATTATTTATATAACCAAGGGTTGGCTTGTACAAGCTATTATTATTTATATAACCAAGTGTAGGCTTGTACAAGCCAATATTATTTGTAAAACTAAGTGGTCCTGTAATTGTGTTATTTCTCACCTAGTTGCCAAGCAATAAAACAAATCTATGCTTGAGAGGTCTAGAAAATCAACCTTGATACAACGGTCATAAAACATGCTGTAAAAATGTTTTCAAAAAGTTTTCTAACACCTTTGAGATGAAGGTTAAAAAGGCAACTACCAGTATTTCCATCTGCATATTTTGACAAAACAAAATTCTAAATTAGGTCACCAAATGCAATTTTGATGACTTGTGGTCTAAGAAACATGAATCCTATAAAATTTGGTAAAACCTGAACCAGCTGATTTGGATAAGACATAATAAGCATATGTTCATTTTGTTGCCTGGAAGTATGTGGTTGTTAAGGAAGACGCCAACAACAAAAAAGGAACTTGGTAAAACATGTTCTTAAGAAATATTCTAATAAGGCTGTATCACAAAGGGCATATTAGCTTTTGGAGTGGTCAAAAGTACATTTTAATCCTTGTTTCTATGGAAGCTATAAAGTTACTTGGACAATCATTAAAAACATGATCTTGGTAGAGCATGTTGTAGAAACCATTTATATAAAGTTTAATTATAAACAACGAATGAGTTTTCTACTTTGATGCCAGATAAACTAAATTGTGTGTATGTATGTGTGTGTGTGTGATTTGGATTTTTAAAGTAGCTTTAAAAATTTTCAGTCATATTGCTATGATGTCTGCCGTGTGACATTTTATAGTGATTTCTTGGACTGGGGCATCATGCCGCAGACATGTAGCATCATGTCCCACCCAGTCACATTATCCTGACACCAGACTATCCAGTTCTAACACTAACCTCTTAATACTGGGCGCCTGGCGAGGCAGCTGTTAGTACAATTGTTTATTAGTCTTTGGTATGACTCGGCCAGGGTTCAGACCAGTGAACTCCCACATCCGAGGCAGATGCTCTAACCACTAGGCCGGAAACTAAAATTAACAACATCCTAAGAAACATTTCTCATCAATAAGCAATACAAAACCAATGCCAAGTCTTGCACTCCTTCTATACTTCATCTCTCGCATCGACCATTTAGGGCTCATTGCATCAAGGCCACGTGGCTAAAGGGGACATTATGCAAACCCAGATTCTAGATTGTACCACAATATTACTAAATAAAGCAGACATGCCTTTTCTATATGTCCTGCAATCTATTTGTTATTCCTTGTTTATATTTACTGCCCAATATTTAAAGAGAGAAACAAATATTGCTAATGAATATTGGAAGCTAATCAAGCTTTTGGAAAAGACATCCCTCTCATGACGTTTGTAGTTTAGTGTAAAGTAAGTGAGAATCATTTCTATTTCTGTGTGGGAATGAATGCAACTGTTTGTATGTGTGATTCTTTGCATTTTACACCAGTTCATACTCTTATCATTTGAACTGTCTGTATGCATATGTTATTTTACATTGCCTATTCATGCCCTTAAACTACTACTGTTTAAACACATGTGTGTTTGTATATTGCCTATTCATACCCTTAAGCTACTGAACTGTTTAAACACGTGTGTGTTTGTATATTGCCTATTCATACCCTTAAACTACTGAACTATTTAAACACATGTGTGTTTGTATATTGCCTATTCATACCCTTAAACTACTGAACTATTTAAACACATGTGTGTTTGTACATTGCCTATTCATACTCTTAAACAACTGAACTGTTTAAACACGTGTGTTTTTATATTGCCTATTCATACCCTTAAACTACTGAACTATTTAAACAATGTGTTTTTATATTGCCTATTCATACCCTTAAACTACTGAACTGTTTAAACACGTGTGTGTTTGTATATTGCCTATTCATACCCTTAAACTACTGAACTATTTAAACACATGTGTGTTTGTATATTGCCTATTCATACCCTTAAACTACTGAACTATTTAAACACGTGTGTTTGTACATTGCCTATTCATAATCTTAAACTTCTGAACTGTTTAAACACGTGCGTTTTTATATTGCCTATTCATAATCTTAAACTTCTGAACTGTGTGTGTGTGAAATTAAGATAAACAAATATGGATTCCCATTCAGATGTGAGCAAGTTTGAAGGGGGTAATGCTAGCGATAAAGAAGAATGGAATGTATCAATCTTAGAAAATGGATCAGTTATTGATGTTAGTCAAGTTTCAACATCAGATACAAGTGATTTTAAATGAGACAACGAGGATGACATAGGGTTAATTACACAATGGAGGGATGACATTGCCTTGTTAGAGATCCACTATTTTGAATATAATGTTGATTCAGACCTACTAAGCAACGAGAATGATTTTTTCTAAAGTTTATATAGAAATAAATATAAAATAAATACAAAACATTATATATATATATATATATATATATATATATATATATATATATATATATATATATATATATATATATATATATAAAACATGTTTTTCTGTACTGAACCATGATGATGCACTAATAGTCAGCTGAGCAACCAGCCTCAGTATTCTTAGCAGTTGATATGGTAACACTCAGCAGCAGTGAGGCTGCACAAACCTTAAATTGGGTGAACTAAGCAGCGGTTGTAGAGAGAGAAATCCTAAATTTCAGAAAAATGAGTTAAGTAGCTGAGGGTTGTGTGCACCCTGCATTCATGTATGTGATAGGGACTATGAATAAACCTTATAACAAGAAATTAGTACAACAGGAATCAAAATCTCTGACATTATGTGAAAATAAAATAATCCAACATTCAGATTGCTGCACTAATTTTATACAAGACACATCGTCATATTCAGAAACAATGAAAAAATACTGTGAAAATGTTAAAGCATCACAAATAAACCATTCTAAGACAGAAATATTTTCAACAAGGAAAATAAATAGGGAATTTACCTTGGACTCCCACCAGAACTTTTAAAAACAACAGGTAAAAGCATTAGGAATAACAAAAACACACAAATGAATTTACAAAACTGTACTCAAATTTCGAAAACACACAAATGGAAAAAAGGGTATTTAAACCTCTTAGGATACAAATATGTATTTATATGACTAAATATCATTGTGAGCTGTCGAATTTTGAAATACATAAAATATAAAGTTGAATGCATTTAGAAATTAAAGTCTTATCACAGTTAAGCCAGGAAAGTCTTTGTGAAGGGTCACTCTGAACTTTCGTCGTTCACCTCTCGCCATGTCAGAGTAAACTTCAAAGGAACAATATTTCCGAACCAGTGAAATTGACCGGGGTATTTTAAATAGTCATTAGAAGTGAACATTTGAGCTACCGATCCTAACCGCTTGGTAGGAACCTATGTCCACTTATCATATTTTCAAAGGGAAAATTGTCACGCACTGTCGTGCACAGATTCTGAGCTGTCTAAATCTGATGAAAGCAATTATTTCTTTGGGAACGATTAGGGACCCTTGCCTACGATTGCGTAGGATAAATTAGGGCGTGCACTTTAGAGCAATCTGACTTTAAAGTGATGACCCTAATGTAAATTCTTGAGTCTGGAAATTTTCTACAAGAGGAAACTTTGTCTCGACTCCGTGGAAGCCTAAAGATTAGCGCTTTCCTCGTGAAGCAAGAAAGGGACCAGTGGTTGTTGTATAAAAGGAAAGACATGTTTAATGCTAGGACGTGGAAGTCCTGAAAGAAAAGCAGCGACGAGGAACAGCTTTCGGAGACAAGGACAAGACAGTCCGAAGACCGGAGTATGCGAAAAGAAAGAAAGAAGGACGAGGTCAGAGAAAAAGGACCAGGAAGTCTATGAAGGGTCAGAACCTAGAGTTGTTAGGATGAACTAGGAGACGTTGATATATTGTCAAAGTGAATGAAGGTGATGCAATCAATCATGGCTATTGCTCTCTTTCACCGCTCGTTATGATGATGTGATAAATCCAAAATGGACACACCTGTTAAATTCTACCTATTCTAAAGCGATTTCCGTTACGGATCACTGCCATCTCACCTCCGTCTTCGTGGGTTCGAGTCTAGGATTCGGCTTACGTGGGTATGTGAGAAAGCTCGCCAGTAGCTTCTCGTGGGTCGGTGGTTCTTCCCGGGGTTTTCCCGGGTTCTTCCTTCACCATTAATACTGGCCGCCATGCATAGCCTATCGTGTGCTGAAAAATGGCGTTAAACCCCACAACAACTACAACTACAACTACGTATATAATCTAACTTGAATTTGAATTACCGTTAATTTGTTCTGATTAAATTTGTTATTTTCTTGTCAAAGGGGGCTCGTATTGTTTTATTTCTTCCCAGTATTCTCACTCAGTTCTCTGTTGAAATTCCATTCTTCTTTCACTCCCGCCAGGCTATAATATCGAGAGAGGTCATAATCTGGATAACGCAACCAAACCCAACTAACCACCCCTCTTTATTAAAGGGCGAAGTTACAATGAAATAACTCAAAAATTTTGATAATTATCAACTATATGATATTGATGTTATGTATATTTAGTTTGCATTGTTTGTTTGTTAGGTTTTTTTATTATTTCAATATATGCTATTTATAATGTAACATTGTGTGTTGACTTGACCTTGTCCAAAATCAAGTTCATTTTCTATTTCACCTGAATTATTGATTTTGTTTAAATTTTATAAATAATACGTACCTAAAATACTCAATGTGTATGGGTTTAATATTAGGATCATTATTAACAGAAGTAAACATATTTATTTGAGTTTGGGTCTAGGTTATTGGAATTTCCCTATATATACATGTACCTGGCCTACCTGATATATTTCACATTATAATGTTAATAACAGACCTTCTAATTATAATTAAGATTTTATTTTGTAAACATTAAGAAGCTTCTAGAGGGTTAATTTTCATCAGGTAATAATCTTAGAAAATGCTAATTGTGACCCGAGGTCAAGTAGGTGACTATATTATCTTAGCTTTCTAGAAATTATTCATTTGTGCTGTTAGATCTTAGCAGAATCAGTTGTATTATGTTGTATCCTGTAATTCATTTTGGGGGAATTTGTTTACGCAAATTACTTAACTCATGTGATTCTTCTGTGGAAGTACTAACTGCTCTTCAGATATAACATTCTTGGAAATAGAGACTTGAATTTTTAGTGAATGTCTTGGAAAGTATTATTGTGATCAAACAAAAGACTGTTGGCATATCATCACTATATGGACCATCATCACTATATGGACGAGCACAGGCACATCATCACTACAAGGACCAGCATAGGCACATCATCACTACATGGACCAGCATAGGCACATCATCACTACATGGACCAACATAAACACAATATCACTATATGGATCAGCACAGGCACATCATCACTACATGGACCAGCATAGGCACCGTCATCACTACATTAACCAGAATAGGCACATTATCACTACATGGACCAGCATAGGCACATCATCACTACATGGACCAGCATAGGCACATTATCACTACATGGACCAGCATAGGCACATCATCACTACATGGACCAGCATAGGCACATCATCACTACATGGACCAGCATAAACACAATATCACTATATGGACCAGCACAGGCACATCATCACTACATGGACCAGCATAGGCACCTTCATCACTACATGGACCAGCATAGGCACATTATCACTACATGGACCAGCATAGGCACATCATCACTACATGGACCAGCATAGGCACATCATCACTACATGGACCAGCATAGGCACATTATCACTACATGGACCAGCATAGGCACATCATCACTACATGGACCAGCATAGGCACATCATCACTACATGGACCAGCATAGGCACATTATCACTACATGGACCAGCATAGGCACATCATCACTACATGGACCAGCACAGGCACATCATCACTACATGGACCAGCATAGGCACCTTCATCACTACATGGACCAGCATAGGCACATTATCACTACAAGGACCAGCATAGGCACATCATCACTACATGGACCAGCATAGGCACAGCATCACTACATGGACCAACATAAACACAATATCACTATATGGATCAGCACAGGCACATCATCACTACATGGACCAGCATAGGCACCGTCATCACTACATTAACCAGAATAGGCACATTATCACTACATGGACCAGCATAGGCACATCATCACTACATGGACCAGCATAGGCACATTATCACTACATGGACCAGCATAGGCACATCATCACTACATGGACCAGCATAGGCACATCATCACTACATGGACCAGCATAAACACAATATCACTATATGGACCAGCACAGGCACATCATCACTACATGGACCAGCATAGGCACCTTCATCACTACATGGACCAGCATAGGCACATTATCACTACATGGACCAGCATAGGCACATCATCACTACATGGACCAGCATAGGCACATCATCACTACATGGACCAGCATAGGCACATTATCACTACATGGACCAGCATAGGCACATCATCACTACATGGACCAGCATAGGCACATCATCACTACATGGACCAGCATAGGCACATTATCACTACATGGACCAGCATAGGCACATCATCACTACATGGACCAGCACAGGCACATCATCACTACATGGACCAGCATAGGCACCTTCATCACTACATGGACCAGCATAGGCACATTATCACTACAAGGACCAGCATAGGCACATCATCACTACATGGACCAGCATAGGCACATCATCACTACATGGACCAGGGTAGGCACATCATCACTACATGGACCAGCATAGGCACATCATCACTACATGGAGCAGGGTAGGCACATCATCACTACATTGATCAGCATAGCCACATCATCACTACATGGAAAAGCATAGGCACATCATCACTACATGGACCAGCATGGGCACGTTATCACTACATGGACCAGCATAGGCACATCATCACTACAAGGACCAGCATAGGCACATCATCACTACATGGACCAGCATAGGAACATCATCACTACATGGACCAGCATAGGCACATCATCACATGGACCAGCATAGGCACATCATCACTACATGAACCAGCATAGGCACATCATCACATGGACCAGCATAGGCACATCATCACTACATGGACCAGCATAGGCACATCATCACATGGACCAGCATAGGCACATCATCACTACATGGACCAGCATGGGCACATCATCACTACATGGACCAGCATGGGCACATTATCACTACATGGACCAGCATAGGCAAATCATCACTACAAGGACCAGCATAGACACATCATCACTACATGGACCAGCATGGGCACGTTATCACTACATGGACCAGCATAGGCACATCATCAGTACGTGGACCAGCATAGGCACATCATCACATGGACCAGCATAGGCACATTATCACTACATGGACCAGCATAGGCACATCATCAGTAAGTGGACCAGCATAGGCACATCATCACTACAAGGACCAGCATAGGAACATCATCACTACATGGACCAGCATAGGCACATCATCACATGGACCAGCATAGGCACATCATCACTACATGAACCAGCATAGGCACATCATCACATGGACCAGCATAGGCACATCATCACTACATGGACCAGCATAGGCACATCATCACATGGACCAGCATAGGCACATCATCACTACATGGACCAGCATGGGCACATCATCACTACATGGACCAGCATGGGCACATTATCACTACATGGACCAGCATAGGCACATCATCACTACAAGGACCAGCATAGACACATCATCACTACATGGACCAGCATAGGCACATCATCACTACATGGACCAGCATAGGCACATCATCACTACATGGACCAGCATAGGCACATCATCACTACATGGACCAGGGTAGGCACATCATCACTACATTGATCAGCATAGCCACATCATCACTCCATGGAAAAGCATAGGCACATCATCACTACATGGACCAGCATGGGCACATTATCACTACATGGACCAGCATAGGCACATCATCAGTACGTGGACCAGCATAGGCACATCATCACATGGACCAGCATAGGCACATCATCACATGGACCAGCATAGGCACATTATCACTACATGGACCAGCATAGGCACATCATCAGTACGTGGACCAGCATAGGCACATCATCACTGCAAGGACCAGCATGGGAACATCATCACTACATGGACCATCATAGGCACATCATCACATGGACCAGCATAGGCACATCATCACTACATGAACCAGCATAGACACATCATCACATGGACCAGCATAGGCATATCATCACTACATGGACCATCATAGGCACATCATCACATGGACCAGCATAGACACATCATCACTACATGGACCAGCATGGGCACATCATCACTACATGGACCAGCATGGGCACATTATCACTACATGGACCAGCATAGGCACATCATCACTACAAGGACCAGCATAGGCACATCATCGCTACATGGACCAGCATAGGCACATCATCACTGCATGGACCAGCATAGGCACATTATCACTACATGGACCAGCATAGGCACATCATCACTACATGGACCAGGGTAGGCACATCATCACTACATTGATCAGCATAGCCACATCATCACTACATGGAAAAGCATAGGCACATCATCACTACATGGACCAGCATGGGCACATTATCACTACATGGACCAGCATAGGCACATCATCAGTGCGTGGACCAGCATAGGCACATCATCACATGGACCAGCATAGGCACATCATCACATGGACCAGCATAGGCACATTATCACTACATGGACCAGCATAGGCACATCATCAGTACGTGGACCAGCATAGGCACATCATCACTACAGGGACCAGCATAGGAACATCATCACTACATGGACCAGCATAGGCACATCATCACATGGACCAGCATAGGCACATCATCACATGGACCAGCATAGGCACATCATCACTACATGAACCAGCATAGACACATCATCACATGGACCAGCATAGGCATATCATCACTACATGGACCAGCATAGGCACATCATCACATGGACCAGCATAGGCACATCATCACTACATTGATCAGCATAGCCACATCATCACTACATGGAAAAGCATAGGCACATCATCACTACATGGACCAGCATAGATACATTATCACTACATGGACCAGCATGGGCACATTATCACTACATGGACCAGCATAGGCACATCATCACTACAAGGACCAGCATAGGCACATCATCACTACATTGATCAGCATAGCCACATCATCACTACATGGAAAAGCATAGGCACATCATCACTACATGGACCAGCATAGATACATTATCACTACATGGACCAGCATGGGCACATTATCACTACATGGACCAGCATAGGCACATCATCACTAGATGGAACAGCATAGGCACATCATCACTACATGGACCAGCATAGGCACATTATCACTACATGGACCAGCATAGGCACATCATCAATAAAAGGACCAGCATAGACACATCATCACTACAAGGACCAGCATAGGCACATCATCACTACATGGACCAGCATAGGCACATCATAGTATTGCTCTTCAAAATACTGCACGATTAAACTCGCATACACATAGTCATATTATATTTGATAAACTCGGTGTTAATGACGTTTCCTTAAGAATAAACGGACATCAAGAACCATCTGAGAATATACTGTTAGATATTACTACTAATCATGTTGCACGTGTATATCATCGTTTGACAAAATATCTAGGACGTGATCTAAATGTTGATACTGGTTTGCAAATATCATAATTCGATTTTACAACATATTATCCGTTTTATTACTTTTCACTGGAACATCTTGATTTAGTTAGACAATCTGTCGTTGATATACACTTCAGATCTTAAGAAGCAAGAGGAGCTATGGATAATTACAGAGCATTGGGTGTTATACTCAGCGATAACGCAATGTTACTTAAAGGTGTTGGTGGACGAATAAGAGTTATTGATTCGCCAGTGGAAAACATGTAGACAATTAGATCAATCTCATTAATTATAAAAATGTCATACAATTACGTTAATGTCACTCTGACTCCCGGTCAGATGACAAAATTACAATCGAGAAACGTAAGCGAATATCGGACAAAAATAACATTGAAAGATGATCAAATTGCTAGTGGTGGCCCAAACAAGTTATCGTTAACTAAAACTCATCTAAAACATTTCAATAAAGCGCAGCAAGCAAAAAACCGGAGTTCAACTTGATCTTTCTCCAAGTGCCATTAAAGACATGATTAAAACCGGTGGTATGTTTCCACTTCTCGCAGCAATACCAGCGCTGATAGCCGCTGCGGCCCAGCTGTCGCGAAGGCAGCTGCGTTAGGTGCTGTTGGAACCGCTGCTGGAATGGCATTAAAGAAAGCAACTGGACACGGATACAAAAAAGGAAGCGGGTCTTAGGCTTCCAGGAACCACTCCCTCATGGTACGGATACGGTCTAAGATTTCCAGGAATCCTTCCTTCATGGTACCCAAAACGGTTTTAGTCACGCTGATGTCAAATTTTGATTTGCTCAATGCTGCTAAACAATTAAATATAAAACATTTCAGAGGTGTTTTTATGCGAGATCAGTTACCGAGCCAACCGAATAATCCGGAAACAGGAATTATTTATCTCGATAACAAAAACGGTCATGGAACTCATAGGGTTGCTTATGCGATTGATCCACCTGGAATGATTTGTTTCGATTCTTATGGGTTAGCACCTCGAGTTGAATTTCTAAAATATGTTGATGGATTTCATATTCCAGTTTGGTACTCAACGCTACCAACACAAACACTTTCCGATCCTCCGATACGTGGCTGTAAAGCATTAAATGTTCTTGACGCGATATCGAGATCAACCAAACCACCTCACAAAGTTGTGCATGAGTATACCACCAGTTTAAACAATTCCTAAAGAATAATGGTTGACATATACGGAAGATGTCTCTTCGAAGTGATGAGAAGTGAACGCGGTGATATAGATTTATCAAAATACGCAACTAAAGATGACGTCGACAATCTTATAAACTTATCTGGAGTAGACCCAGATGAGGTTGTTATTTTTGAGGACCGGCATGGTAAGATGAAAACCAGCAATATCAGATGGAATGAAATAGTTCGCAGGGTTCTTGGAGCTACCTCGAGTAACATTCCCGAGTTTACTGACGGCGGTAGAATCAGAGATTCAAATATATCGTTTATAACCATCAGAGACGAGATGAAAAAAACTGTAGCGTTTCGTTTAAAAACCACCGATGACACAATGACAGGAGAATTCAACATGAACGGAAACAAAATAGTGGTTTTGAGGGATCCAACATCCCCGGAGGATGCCGCATCAAAACAATATGTTGACACCGTAGACAATAAATTATCCACGTTGCGAGCCGAGTATGACGTTCACGTAAACGCGTTTACAAATCTCCGCAGAAACTTTAGAAAAATTAATGAAACCGCGGAGGAATTTGTTGGCACTCCGCTCACCGTTGACGTAAAACTTTCTAATATTAAAACTAACATTGATACGATTAAGAAAACACAAGAAGACATCGTAAGTGGAATTCCTGAGATCGTTAACAAAATTAATCTAATTAAAATTCCAACCGGAGTTACTCCGGGACATATTACCAACATAGCATACACCGTATCATCCGGATTCGCAACATGGTCAAAACAAAATAATACTATCAGATACACCGCAACAGTCACTGGTGTATATAGACTGTCTGTGTTCAGTGCTGCAAAATTTGAGATATTTACAACATATCCTTGGAGGCATTCCACTGACAAGTTTTCGGGGGCTGTGACTATCATATCAAATAGCGGAACCGAAGAAACATTTATACTGGAAGCCGCCGACAAGAAATTAACCACAGCATCTTACTCGTGGTGTTTGGAATTTGTAGCTGAACTCCTCAATCGGTTACTGCGTAAAATAGTAAATGGCTCTGACGAAAACGGAGTCAACAGATGCGCAACAATATAGATACGATCAAGTTCGTGAATGTCAATCAAAAAAATATAATCAACGATTATACAACAAAAGTAAAAAATACAAGCGGCGTTTAGTTACTTTGGATGCGTTAGTTTATTCAGTATTCGCGTTAGTTGCATCCACCGGAGTAAAATTATCAGCGCTGACCCCAGTAACAACTGTAATCGCGGTAACAATATGCGTTTCATCATCAGCGGCTGTTGCAGGTGTTTTTAATATTATCGCGAAAAAGATATCCACGTGCACGAACACAAAATACCATGACGCGGTTACAAGATTAAACACAGCAGCAGCAGCATATTCTAAATTATCGTCGATGATATCATCAAGCCTCAACGATGAAAAAATATCAGATTCCGAATTCGAACTGATGGTTAAGATATACGCAGACTGCAAGCAGTTCGAGTCCCACAATTTGAAAGCAACGAAAATAAATAATGACGGAATTACTTGAGCAGATAGCCGCAAATACAACTCAGGTAAAAACTTCAATGATAACAGTAAGCTCAACCAAACCAGAATTTAGTATTAATTTTCCAACTGCGATTCCAGTAAGCGAAATTGCGCTTGCACAATTATGAGTACACCACAGCTTACCAAATATCAAATCAAAATATTTTGGTGGATTACCAGCAAATAATTCGCTTGTGTTTGCAAATAAAAATAAGCCAGATGGTACTCCCGACTGGAACCTCATTGGGTTACCAACCGGGTCTTGTCAAATCGAAGAAATCAATAAGGAATTGCAACGTCGAATAAAAAATGTTACCGGGGAAGTATCCAAAATAGCAATTACCGTTCATAAACCAACACTGTTTTCCACGGTCGAGATAAACTCTCCTGACCACACCGTGGACATATATCAGAGTTCGATCTGAACAGTGTTAGGTTGGCCTGAAATTCCACCTGAAGCACCACCATTGCCACCTGAACCGAAAAGTCTGATTTCACGACGGATAATGCTTCATATCATGAGGGGAAAATAGATTTTCCTAAAGACTAGTCAAGATGGTTTGGTCATGGCGGAATACTCGCCTTTATGGGAAAATATTTAAATATTACAGCATTTAGTATTTCCAATAATAAGTTTATTTGGAAGGGCCCTAAAGGCACAGAAATTGATAAATGGAGGATCAGTGATATCATCGAGCATATTCCTGAAAATACATATAAAACAGAATTAGGAAAATTACGTCAGTATTTTACAGAATATGTTATTGATATCGCAGACAAAAAAGATATTATTGAGCAGATTGAGACGTTAAATCAAATTATGGCCGATGTTAAATACATAAATCAAATGTGTATACAGGCGGTAATTGACTCAGAAGATAAGCTTAAGCAACAATTTCTTTACAAATACAAGATAACAAAGCTGATCTACCGAATATGAAATTTCCCGGGTATAACCCAACCGAGTTAAGAAAATCACTAAACGATATCATTGATGATTTTTTCCTAAAATATACGACGAGTGGAGAAAAACACTACCACCGGCAACTATTCTCCGACACAGCAATGACCCACAAGGGCAAGGCGACATGTATCTCCGGAAATTGTAAATATAACCCAGTTGGTCGCGGTCAATCTTGTGTGTGATGTAATCGATAACATCTAAAGCACGAACACGACAGTATCAAATCAAGCCCAGCAAGGATTTGTTCTTTACTCGTTCCCATCAAAAGAACCACCAGGATTTCTGATTGTGCACGAGCCGACCAATCCGGTCTATCTACGAAGTCAAAATTAGTTGTTATCAAGAATAAATTTCAAACTAACTGACCAGTCTGGCCACTTGTTGGACTTGAGGAATGCGGTAGTTAATGTTAATTTACTTGTGAAATCCTAAGGATTTCCATCGTAAAGATCTCACCGTAAAAATCTACGATTTTCAAAGATTTACAATCGATTTTCAAAAAAAAAATCACAAAAAAATAATAATTCTAAAATCAACGAGGTGGATTGACAAATACCCTTCAGATTTCAGTAAAAAAATAAATTTCTGACAGATTTCAGTAAAATATTATATTTTTTTTATTTTTCACTGAAAATCAGACTGATTTGTTAATTCTGAAGGGTATTTAGGTAGTTACAATCATGCAATTCGACGGATTTCTCAACGTTGAAGGGTATTTAGGTAGTTAAAATCGTGCAAATCGCCTGATTTGTTAATTTTGATAGGGTAATTACTAGTTAAATTCATGGAAATCTAACATTTCAGTAACAAGCAAAAAAAATAATTTCTGAAATCTGTCAGAAATTTATTTTATTACTGACATACTACTTTCGCTTTTATTTCCACGACCTTGATTTCTAACTTAAATTAATCAAGCGAGTATTATATAATGTACCGACACGTGAAGGTTTTCATACACGAAAAGCAAGTACTTGAAAACTACATCAAAAAAGTGTTTACACAGTCTCTAGTCGGCACATTTGATTTGGTTATTGATGTATACGGTAACGAAGATTTTTTATTGATACAATCGCAGTCGGATAAACTACAGCGAGA
The DNA here is from genome assembly GCA_028554795.2 of Sinohyriopsis cumingii. Classification (NCBI taxonomy): domain Eukaryota; kingdom Metazoa; phylum Mollusca; class Bivalvia; order Unionida; family Unionidae; genus Sinohyriopsis; species Sinohyriopsis cumingii. The sequence goes on from CM068824.1 coordinate 99,420,952, forward strand.
ACATATTTCTATGATCACATGTAACAAAGATCAGATTCTAAATTATGCACACTCTTGCATTAAATTTGATCGACTTAAGAAAATATTATCTAACTCTACTGAATAATTCAAACATGTCGAATTTCTCAACTTTGTTAGAGTAAAAGATAGTCAAAATCATGCGCATCAACTGATTTCGTAATTTCATAGGTGTGTTTACTAGTAAAATCATGAAAGTCGTCCGATTTGCTAATTCTGATAGTGTGTTTACTAGTAAACATCGTGCAACATTTCAGTGAAAAACAAATTTTTTTTTTACTGAGATCTGTCAGTGAAAAACAAAAAAAAAATAATCTGTAAGTATCAGAATTTGTTTTTATACTTTCGATTTCATTTCCATGTACTTGATTTCATTTCCACGTACTTAAATCAATGAGTCTAACTTTCGTTTTCGATCGGATCTGACCTAATTTTTCTTAGGTGCCTCACGCGAGTATTAATCATTTTTTTTTTGTTTCATATTCATGAGATAATTCGGACCTAATTTTTTCGATTGCACGAGACAGCGAAACAAATTCCTTTATTCGCGTTTCTTCTACTGCAGCCAGTGATTGATACAACTCCGTCTGAATTTTCTTTATAAATCTGTACTGAGCCTGCAGCGTGCATGCTCCGTATTCTTTTTTTTCCTGCAATGTTTCAAAATCAGAAATAATTTTTTCAGGATTTAATTCATCAGATAAATTTATGCCATCATGTTCTAATTTTTTAATAGCAGAAATTACATCATTGATATTTTCCTAATTCATTATACAAATATTATATATTTAAAAGAAAAAAAAATGGGTCATTGCTGACCCGTTTTTGTTTTGAAGCATATTAACAGCAGTTGGACGACACAACTCCATGAACCTACTAGCTTACCATATGATATGCTAGCAGGTTCAGGAGCACGGAAACACAACCCCCGTGTGAACCCCTAACACGTCAAACAACGGTCTAGAAGGTACAGGAGGGATTGTTTTCGAAGACGAGACATTCCCCATATTGAACTCCTAGCTTACCAAATGATATGCTAGCAGGTTCAGAGGAATACATATAAGGACAGTACAACCTGATGTGGTTCCCTAGATTGCCTTATAACATTCTAGCAGGATCAGCAGGCACATATAAGGACGGCACAACCTGATGTGGTCCCTAGATTGTCTTATAACATTCTAGCAGGATCAGCAGGCACATATAAGGACAGCACAACATATAATCTTATCCTAAGGACAGTACAACCTGATGTGGTCCCCAAGATTGTCTTAAAACATTCTAGGAGGATCAGCAGGCACTTATAAGGACAGCACAACATATAATCTTATCCTAAGGACAGTACAACCTGATGTGGTCCCCTAGATTGTCTTATAAGATTCTAGCATGACCAGCAGGCACATATAAGGACAGCACAACATATAATCTTATACTAAGGACAGTACAACATATAACTTATACTAAGGACAGTACAACATGTCTTTTTTAACTATAACTTATACTAAGGACATCACAGACAGATAAGGGGTTATATTCTACGCTCAACGAAGTTGCACACCCTCCCCCAAATCAATCCCGTGAGGTGAAAAATATCACCGCCACATGGTGATATGGCGGAAAGGTGTGCAGCTTTGTTGGGTTTCGAAACCCCAGTATATGATTCGGACGCTATAGTATATAAACTGACTGATACTTGGGAATTCAAAAATAGCTCACGCGATGGGCGTGGTTTATTTGCCGTTTTGTATTTCTCTTTTTCTTAAATATAATCGCAGAAAAAATACAGATGAACCAAGAAACCAAACAAATTTAATAAAACAAGTATATTGTCTGTGAAAAAAATTATTTATTGTAAATAAACGATTACGCCTGCCCGTGCTAAAATCTACGAGAAGTTATTGGAGATGTTTTACTTCCGTGTTATAATTCATACAGGTAGGACGGAGAATTGTTTACCTGTAGTGTATATACAATAGATGGTTCGCTACACAGAACAGAGTGCAAAAAAATAATAGAACCTGAATTTAGTTCTACTTTTTCTGGATAATATATTATCTGTAAAAGGTAATGACGTTGGTTGCGCAATCTTAAGGGAGGGAATTCCATAATTGATTTTTAAACAATCGCTGCAGATTTATCTCCGTTATCTGCATCCACATAGCAAAACGAAATCCAGCTTCCAAACGGGTATGAAAATGAAGATTTGATTATTGTATCTGCGACTCTTTGTATTGAAGGCGGGTGAATACCGAAATACTTGACAGCCGCGTACATTGACTGTAAAATTCTCTATTCACCGGTATCTACATTGAAAGATTTAGTCGCTCTCTTCCCAATGCTTTTAAACCGACCAGTACTCCCTCGTGCAGAGTTCTTACATGGTGTGATAGCTTGTAAATCTTGAAGAGAATTGTTCCGAAGATTTCCGTCAATATGATCGATCACAAGACCGTCTTTGATCTCTCCGTGATAAACCTCAAATACGAATCGATCACAGAGATACTTCTTTTTTCCAATAGTAAAGATAACCAGCATTACTAACAGCACTAACTGTTTTTTTCAACCTGTAGCGTCTAACGACGCCATCACGTGCCGCTTCATAATTTTTGATGGTGGGGTGTCTGACAAATTCTTGGTTCATTTATATAATAATGTATTTGTCTAATTTATAATTTGTCTGAAAACTTAATTAGATAATCCTCTACACACTTTATCATTCTGCCCCTGGCCCTGACCGAGTCAGGGTCATTTTTTCTTTATCATAATATCTTTTAAGTTCCGTGTATCGATTACCACCACAACGAGCACATAGCTATGTCTTTCTCCGGACTCTGACACCACATGGCAGACAAGGCATTGGTCCTAAACTACCATTACGAACACATTGTGACTGTTGGCCGCAGAATTCGTTTACGCAGGATTTATTACACGTAGTTAATGAACCCACCATAAGCCATTTACACTGATTTCTTGTTTGATGCATTGTATATATTATATTTTTTATTTAAATGTTTGTCTTAATTACATATGGATGAGTTTGAGAGATTATCTGCAATCAAGCCATGGAAAGCTTCTAGATTCGTTCTTGACAGTCTAGCCATTGACTCCCTGAGGCGAGCTCTGACTGATCTGATTGATATTATCAGAGATGCCAAAAAAGAATTTCGTGATGATGGAGCATCTCACGTGTGGTCTACATTCAAAATTATACGCGACGACTCTGTCATTGATGCGACAATGAACGATACTCGAGCGAAAGCGATTATCGATTACCCCGGTCAGAAATATCTTTTCAGAATAACGTTTATTATGCAAGCAGATTTTGAAACGTGGATTATCCGTGACAAAAGTGATCCTGTCCTTGCCAATAAAAAAACCAGGAATGTTTACTGGGATTGACAGACCATATTACCCTCGAGCGTATCCTGTGACCGTGGTCATTTATGGAATTTATCAATTAAATGATAAACCTAACATTAATGATTTTGCCACGATAAGATTTTCTTGCTAGACTTCGTCAAAGCTGAATTGTATAGTCGAGCGAACACCAGAACATTTTAAAAATGCGAAGCGTGGAAATGGATTAAGTGATCTGCGACGTGAAAAAATAGCAAAGTGGGCTGACTAGGTGAAAGATACAGGAGCGTCAATAAATGATGTCGCTGAGTTATCAAGTAAGTTAAAATTTTCAATAACTGTAAAAACATTAGCGGGAGAGGTTTTATATGAATCAGCGAATAAAGGAAAAGGAACACCAATTGAAATTACTGTTCATAACGCTCAGCCTGGACCAGCTCTGTACCAATATTTCCACGAGATCGTGTTGTCAGATTTTACACCGGTGGAATGTTCGATGATATCAACCAGAAAAGTAAAAACGATCCCGTGTCAATGTGGTTGTTTAAAAGTTCCGAAGATGGCGAATATGATCAATTTGTAAGACCCAACGGCGATTTGTACCGTCAAGAATCTCTACACGAAGAAATAAGAAAACTCGCACAGAGAGATTCAGAAAATACTGAACAATTATTAACTAATTGTTTTACAGTTCCGTCAGTTGATGCCCACGCAGCGAGAGGGAGAAATTCGTGGAGACCAACACGCGTTGAGTTCCTTGAGATGTACAGTTAAGTTATATTGAATATGGACATGGCGGTTTGTGCAATACCGAATATAACCACAAGGATGTTATTTCGGTGGATATTTTCGCGTGTTATCCGGGAAGTTTTCTCGGGATGGGTGAGTGTGCTGGATATTTTAAAAGATTCGGACATCCTACAAACGAGATGACACGAGTAGTGATTAATGATCTGATAGGATTCGCTCGTGTAGTGTCGTTTGAATTCGCTAAAAATTTTCATCCGTGTTGTTATATTTGGTTTGGTAAACACTTTTTTAGAAAAATGTTGGGCACCAATAGTGTTATTACGATATATGACCGACAATAAAATATTGATATCGTTGGTTGTCAGTGAAGCAATTATATCATATCGGCCGCAAACTTCGGTTTGGTTACCAACACCGGAGCGTATTAGTCTTGATGCGGTCATTGAAGAATACAAGCAGGAATGTCCAAATGCTCCTGTTGAAGTATTTGTTAATGATGCTCCTAATATTCTTAAGTTTAAACTCAGCAACAGTGAAAAAACCGCAAAGGATCTCGGTAGAAGAATAATCGGTAAATTTACTCAAGGTGGAGCATATGATCATAAACGGCATTGTGCAAGATTGACTATGGATCCCGCCGAGTATAAATCTGTGGTTGCTGATGCAGCAGAGAAAGATATATTTTGTGATCAACAAGATGTTTACTTATCCGACGGAAAAAGGTTAGGCACAATTGTTAGTTACACTACTGGAGAATCTCCTAATAAAATACTCATTTAATATTTCGATGCTTGCTTATTTTTCTATAAATTTGCTATCGATGATAAATATATTTCCTGACACTGCAGTTAGAGTTGCTACGAATTCATTTTATAACGATAAAAGATATTCAGAATTATTGTCTCGTTTTACAAACACTAATGAATCATGGGCTCGTGGAGACTAAAACAAGAAATGTTACATTATTATTGTGAATCCGCTGATGTTGCGATTAAAGATAGTTATTGCAAATCAGAATTATCAGAATTGTCGTTGGCGCCGTCTGTGTATGATCCAGTATCGAGATACAAAACCGTTTATTTGAACGGGCCGGGAGGTTCTGGTAAGACAACCCGAGTGATCTAATTATTTCGACAGAATTCAGATATGATTGTGCTAACACCAACACACAGACTCACCAGGGAGATGAAACAACGAGGAGTCAATTCTTGTACTTATCACAGCTTTTTCAAATTCAGCGGCGGTGTGTGGACTCCTGACCGAATGGGAGAGAAATATATTCCAAAAGTTATTATTTGGGATGAGGTATGCACAGTACCGTTAGAAACATTAAAAACATTTCTCGATTGGTTATTAACAAAAAATATTTTGGTGATTATGTGCGGCGATCACGGCCTACCACCTCCCTTTGTCGGACTATCTCCACACGATTGGTTGAAGAATTGTGTTGATTATTACTCGGAGATAACTGATCAGCACAGATCTTTTGATGCAGAATTAAAGGACTTAAAAGAATTAATCAGGTTACAACCTAATAAAATTCAATGTGAAATAATGCGCGAGGTGATTTCAGAAACTTCCTTGAACGACTTTTGGGAAACGTGGAAACCAAACGATTTGATAGTGGCAAGTAGAAAAATAGTTAGAGACACATTTCAACAGCAGTTATTTTAGTTACACAAAAAGAAATTTCCAGCGTTACGTGTACTTTGTCTTATAGACCAGCTGATTCGCGGTTACAGAATATTGACGTTGATATACCAGGACAGACCGAGAAACAGAATCTCGTATTAAATGATGTTGTCGCAGTTGATGTCAATGTTGTCGAAGATGCGTTATCGTTGGATAAATCTCCGTGGACGCTAGGGTACGCAATGACAACTCACTGATCACAAGGACTATTACTGATACAGTCATTTGGATTGTTGATGATCGTATCGAATGGTCAAACTTAGTTTATCTTGCAGTGTCCAGAGTCAGAAGAATATCTCAACTGCGAAGGGTTGTCTTGGACGAATCAGTGATCAGCGATGCTGATATTAACAACGATATAATAATAAAAAAATTAGCTGGTTATAAACAAAGTGACAAAAAAAAGTAAACGCGATTTTGGTCTTGACGTTGAATTTATTTACACGCTGAAACAACGGCAGAATAATCACCGTGCGAGCTGTAAAATTGTATAATGTTATGGCAGTATTCGAGTAAACACCCAAGACAATGTACCGTAGACAGAAAAGATAACCGTCTTGGTCATACATGAGAAAATGTGATGCTTACCTGTCTTGAATGTAATCGACGTTGGGGTGCTAGTTAAGTGATCGGGGCGGTAATTGTGTCTCTTTGGGAATTACTTGTAATTGCTCACGTGTAAATCCACGTTGAGGAGCAGTTAAAACCAGTTTGTAGATTGCGGGTCTACCAGTAGATCTAGTTATACTAGATATCTTGTGTGTAGTGATGGTCCAGATAGGATCAGATGCTCTTTTTTTTTAACAACCTTTAAGTTCACCTGGTTTATATAAATATCATACAGTGACATTACCCAGTATTGGCTGTGCTGAAAAATCACGTCGTTGTACGGGTATATTTTTTTGGCAATTGCGTTAATAGGTTTCATGTTGGTTGTTCGAGTTATTTGATTATTTAACGCAGCTATCACACCTGGTAATCTTGCAACCCATTCGCGACATATCTTGTCTTGAATGAATTCTTTCGCGTATTGATATCCAAATAACCGCTCAGCAAGTGTTCGATTAAATCGTTCAACAATTCCCTGATCACGATGAAGTGCCGTATGTCCTCGTCTGATGGTGACGTTATGTTGCTTCATCAACGATGATACTGCACCCTCAAATTCCTTGCCAGGATCAACCTGTAACTGCTTTGGCCATCGTTGACCACCACGTTGATAAATTCGTTTAAACGCAGAAGCAACCTCAGCAGCTGTCTTTGTTGACAACGGTTCTGCATCTTTGTATCTACTTGCAACATCAACTACAGTTAGCGCATACTTGTATGTTATTTGACGTTTTTGGATTTTAACGGTATCATGAGGTAAAAATAAAATATCAGCCTGATGAACTTCATTAGGAATTCCAAGATCAAAATGTACAAAGTGAATTTTTTGTTTAGGTGGTGGTTGATAAATTTGCCATATTGCCTGTCGGGATAACCATTTTTTTAGCAGTGGCACGTGTAACTAATCGCTGCTCTACCTTTCCAATATCCTCTTGGAGAATAATAAATCGATTCCATTATAATTAATTGCCAGCACCTAGCGCTAATTTACCTTTCATTGCGGATTTTATTAACCAACTAGCTAACCTTTCCTTGAAAGATTTATCAGTGATGGAATTTAGCGCATGAATTAATTTTACATCGCGAGATGTCGCTGCTGCAGATCCTTACTTTTATAAGCTACATCATGAGCATGACACGCTTTATCAATAGCTTTTATTGGTTACTCGCCTGGCTTTGGTTGGTCTTGGTTGTCAAGTCTGATATCAAGTGGGGTTCCAGGCCCGCAGTAATTATATCCTGGAAGATGTTTTTCTTCTGGATATTTAGCCCACGGAGTTCCAGGTAATTTTCCTAACTTTGCTGCAATATCACCTCCGTATTGCTTTCTTTTACTTGACTTTGGCTTATCGCACGAGGGAATAAATTTTAATTTTTTTGTACCGCATCGTTCACACTTACCTGTAACCGCAGACCTGTTATTCTTTGTTATAATAGTTGTTAGATCACCTGTTGGGGTACGCTCCCTGCATTTCACACAATATATATCCATATTATTTTATATATTTTCTATATGGAAATCACTGACTTTTCTGCAACAAGGAAACGAGAACCAGTTAAGCATCATGCAGCGCTACCAAATTATGTTTGTATGATTATTATAGGTCCATCTGGAAGTGGTAAGACGCAGTTGTTACTTAATTTAATAATGAAGTGGATGAGGTGGGATAAGTTGTATTTGGTAGCACCATCAGCTGATGATCAACGATGCTACGATGTACTAAAGGATTTTAATAAAAGTGCAAATTCGTTGGATGAGCGCGAAGACGATGTTGCTGAATTTATCACTGAATTAATGAAGCACCAAGTATTGATGATATTGATGGATTTATTAATAATTTAGTTGTTTACGACGATGCAATGCTGGACAAACAATCAAATCCAGCTAGGATATTTTCCCGAGGAAGACACAAAAACACAGATGTGATTTATGTAACCCAGCGGTATACACAAATTCCTAAAGTGATCAAGGATAACTGTATTATTCTTACTGTGTTTAACGGAGTTAATTCTCACACGTTACTAAATATTCATCAGACCTGGTGTAGCGGTGATATGGATATAAATAAGTTTAGAAACTTCTTCCCACGAGCGCAAGCTACTCCACACGGATTTATAATAATAAATTTACATGATCCTCGAACACGATACTGAGTCGGACTTGATACAATTTTTGGATACATTTGTAGCAGCAGAGAGGGCGGGCTCTCAACTTGTCACCGACACAATCGCTGATTTTCCTTACATTTTTTTCGCCGGTAATCGCGATAACCAGTAAGTGGGGTTGGATTCTATTAAGTTCGTTGAACAACGTCGACTCATGTCGGATACTTAGAAAATATCGCGATGTTTTGCGATTTTTCAGGAAGGCGTATTTTGCGAATCTGAGGGTGAACCATTTAGAGGTGCCAGTAGAATCAAATAAGATGATAGTTTAAATTACTTTTAATTCTTAAACATATTGCTTAATTACATATTTGCATCTGCTATTGCCCTCTCTGCTGCTTGTGATGAGCATGTTTTAGAGTGATCAGCAATGAAATTCTTTGGCAGTGAATGCAACCAACTCTAATATTATAAATACCTTTATCAGTTATATACTTTTCTTACTGTTGTTTTAAGCCTGCAGTTGCCAATTGTTTTCCTGCTGTTACTGATTAGTCTAATGCAGTGTGTGACCTCATGCAGTGACCTTGCTATGGTTCACTTCCGGGTCATATCTAGTTTTTGATTCGTTTTTCTAAAATTCCTTATGTTGTGCAGAAGGCTTTGTTTTTATATTTTTCCACAAAGAAATTATGTTCCGTGTGAGGTTATTATTGTTCAATGAATATTCATTAAATTACTATAAAAATTACGTTGTTCTTCATTATAAGCATACAGCTTTAATTTTTATATAGCAAAGATTACCTGTCCATTTGAATGTTTAGTGATTTTAAATTTTCATTATTTATTTTTTCAACTGGTGTAATTGAGATTTTAGTTGTAAACCCAACTTATATTTTTTCTGTTTTACTGTGACATTCAACCTTGTGCCAGTAGAATCAAATAAGATGATAGTTTAATTTATTTTTAATTCTTAAACATATTGCTTAATTACATATTTACATCTGCTATTGTTGAGTTTGATTAAATTCTTTTTGCAACAAAACTGAGGAACCTAAAATCAGAGTTTGGTTATTCAATTAATTTTAAGATATGTATGCATGCATGAATTCATCTGACTGCAATACAATTACAAATAACTACATACATTTACAGTGCTAATATCACTTGTACACATGCTACCGAGGGACATCACAATATCGATGATTTTCGATTACAGTTGCAAATACATGTACAGTGTAATTGTAATTAATTACTCGATTACACCAATTACGTTGTAATTTAACCCAAGTCTGCTACACATGTATGACTGGTTCCCCTATTCTTGTTAATATCTGTCACATGCATGTATACCTGGTGTAAAAGTATGATATAGAGACTGGGCTAATGGATATTTCTTGGATATCAGTATGATAAGCATGATGATAAACAAAAGATGCACAGTGATAGTAAGATAACTGTGGCTATCAATCTTGATTTAATTTTCTGTATAGCATAATTTACCATCTCTCCTGAAGCCACGGGCAGCTGAGTCAGGTGTAATGCTCTCACCGTTACAGATCACTCGCACATTTCACCTCTGCATGAATTAGTCTCGGCTCAGCCAATTTAGGTATGTGAAAAAGCTTGCTGGTAGCTTCACAGGTTATTCCTCCACCAAATATACTGACCAGCATGTATATGCTGTATATGCTTTCATTGCTGATAAATAGTGTTAAAACCCACAAACCAAACCAATCATGTCTTCCTCTAACCCGAACCCCCAGGTCCTGTACTAGGTTTCCTGGCTAATCGGTTGTACGGATAATGGAAGAGATACCACTCAACATGCAGCTATTTTACAAAGCAGGTTAGCATGAAACAGAGGGTGATTGAAAGCCAAAGGGTGCATAAGAAAGCAAAAAGCAAGCATGCTGTAAATTGAATATAATTAGCATGGTTTTTATTTTGATGCATAAATGGTTAAAAATGAATCTGTTGCAAACCAAACCCAATCTACAGTATACATTATGTGATTCCCTAACTACAAACAATGACATATTCAACATAAAACATGCATTTACTTTTCAATAAAGGGAAAATAATACATTTTTATGTATCAACAAGTGAATCATACTGGTAGGCAAAATTCAAGTCACACTCTTTAGAAAAGTATATACAAAAATATTTCGCAGTATTTCTTTCCAAAATGTTTGTCCCAACCATGCCATGTCAGTTTTCAATTTGTTGAGCACTTTTTATGAAAGTTATATTTCTATAGCAATTAGACTGAGTAAAGATTATGTCTTATGATACTTATGTTCTTTACAGCATTTAAACAGCTTCAAGAAATAACAAACAAGGAGATATGAATTTCAAGTCCAATGAAATTGGTCCGCAAATGGATATGCAGTATAAAATCCTTGTGATAATGGTCAAATTGCAATGGAATGAATATATTTCAAGTCATATATCATGAAGTCAAATCATATATGTGGTTACTAAATAAGAAAAGGCCATATCCATAAACCAAAATAGGTTAATAAATCACAAAATTTATATGTATAACCACACAGTATGTATGTATTCATTTACTCGACTCAGATGTTTCTACCTCTAGATTTTTTGTATTACTTTTATGACCACCACATTCATGGACAATTGCTTTCAAAACTTGATAATTCGTAGTATTTTTGTTGTCATTTCAAAATTAGAGATGATCAAAACTCGAGTAGAATACATACTCATTGTTAAGATTGTTGGCAAAACAAATGTATGTCTGTTGCAATATTTCCAAGCCTGCACTGCTCTTAAAATTCAAAAGACAAATTCAACATTTAAAGTCATTATGTTTGAGAACTAATAATCATGTAGTAATTTAAAATAACCATTTATAGTTTTAAAAAAGATATTTTTGAATAACAACAATATTATTAGTAATTTTACAAACATTAGCACCTCAGCAGCACACTTCAAGTCTCAGCATGAATATACTTCATTCATTTCTCAAAACCAAGTAAAATACAGTATAGAGCACTTCAATTTATATGATCAATAAAGAATATATATATGAAATAAACCCATAACATTACATTGTTTGCTAACTGATGCTACTCAACAGCTTTAAACTTTAAATAATTCAAACAAATTTTTCCAAAATATTCTCATGCTTATATTAATGTCTATTTATTTGGGACATACAAAACATTAAAAATCTTCTAAATCATTGAAGTCGACTTACCTTTCAATGGCAATAGATTTCAAATGTCACCCATGGTGGCCATATTGGATGTCATATTGACCTAGTTTTCATGTTGCACTAGCTACATACGATAAGTCTTTTCTTCAAAGCCCTACATCGATAAAACCTTATGTTAGGATGAGTAGCAAGAACAATATTTCATAATAGCTTCATCTGGGCCAATCTGGATCACAAAAGAACACAAATCTGGACCAACTACACATCATGTCTTCTCTTGAAAACCCTATGTCAATACAACTTTCTATTTAGCATCAGCAGCAAGAACAATATTTTACAGTAGCTACAATGAGATCATAATGGATTAGCACCACTTTCATTAGGATCAACAATATATCAAAGTATTTTGTGGAAAACCGCATTTTGATTTACTTTCTATTAGAGATACAGTAGCGATGACAATTTTCAAGATGGCCAACTTATTCAGAGTCAGATCAGCACCATTTTTGTAGGAGCAACTAGAGATCATAATGAGTCTTCTGCTATAAAACCACATGTATGTGTCAGTTATCACTCAGAATAAGTAACGAGAAGACTGGATAATAAATTAGAACCATTTTCAACAGGACCAACAATACATCAAATGAAGTAACGAGAAGATTGACAAGATTCTACCAAGATGGCCATGCTTGATATCTTTTCTAGTTAGTATTAAGTGACTACATGTTGGAATGTTCCCTCTGTGTGTCGAATCTAGCTTTTGTACCTTTATATGACAGCAGAAGGTTTGTGGTTGTTCCTGGAATAAATACTGAAAATTATGTGTCATCTTATTGTTTTTCACAAACATGACTTTTATTGAATATTTTTGATATTTTGTACAACACCATTGGGAAGGAGGCTTCTGTTGGTGTCGCATGAAAATTGGACCTCTGTTTGTCATGGATGTATAGGCCGCTTGATTCAACTGAACCAACAATGAAAACTTGAGAGTATACTAGGTCAAATTTTGTCAACACTAGTTTCATCTCTTCTGTCAATAAATTAAAGACATGATCAATGTTTTATTTGTAACTTTTGAGAAGGTGAATTATATTCCAATTGATTCCGTCTAATAAGGATGAATGTCATGCCATTTAATTTTGCCAGGCTTATTAATATGCACCTACCCGCAATGTGGTGTATGTTAATTCCAACTTTTTGATGGACAATGCATTCTGACCCATACCTTAACATATATATTTTTGTGGTGGGAGCGATCAGAGGAAACTCTGACTAGTTAATTTAACTTTCTGTTTAGAAGGAGTATCAAAACGATTTAGATGGTGGCTGGCAAAATGGCAACATGTTTATTGGATGTCATTTTGATCTCTGACCAAATTGACACAGCAAGTGTTTTAGTGAAAATCTCATGCCAATATGATCTTCCATTCCGAATTTCAAGATGGCAATTCTGATGGCAACGTTCGATGTCCAAGTGGCAACATTTTCATTTAAGATCAACTAGTTTTGTTCTGATTGTCAATTATATTCAATCATCAGTTGGTTGAGAAAACCAGTAAGATAATCGTGACACTCCATAATCGATTGTGTGTGAAGGGAGGCTACTTTTAAGTTGTATGCAAAGTACTAAGGCTAGTAAAACTCCCAGCCAGTAAAGTTGATCTGAATTATTAATTCCTTTTACAACTACAAATTTAAAACCATAGGATATTCCTTCCATAAGTGCAAAATTTCATAATTAGGAATATCAAGTCATGATTACATGATCAAGCTGTTAAATTGTTGAGCTATTAAATTTAAACACATTTTGATGATTTGTTTCAGTTTAAATGTAGAATCCCTTGTAGTATTTGTAAACAATGACAAACAAGAAACCCATGTCCTTCTATATTTTAAATTATAATCACATCTCATATGAATGAAAGGATTTTGGGGAGTTGATACAGTATTTAAGTTACATATAAATGATCAACCATAAAAGGTTGCGTTCATTTAATAAAGTTGTAGAACAAAAACAAAACACAACACAATAGAAAAAAAAATGTAATATTATTATCAGGTTAAAGTATACATGTCATTAAAAGAGATTACTCCTGTACCTTTGTTAACATCTAGAACCCATGATCAAAGATATAACTGTATAACAAACAAAACGTAAATTTTGCTTTTAATAACCAATTATAATCGATTACCAGTTGGTTAAGTGGAACCGATTATCGATTATGAAGTTCTGACCGATTCATATCACTACGAACAGTTATATCTTGGCATGTGCGTGTGTCTGTGTGTGTGTGTGTGATTATGATTTTTAATGTAGCTGTAACAATTTTTCAGTCATATCACTACGATGTCTGCAGTGTGGCAGTTTATAGTGATGTCTAGCACTGGGGCATCATGCCACAGACATGTAGCATGATGTTCCACCCAGTCACATTATCCTGACACCGGGCCGACCAGCCCAAACACTAACCTCTTAATGCTGAGCGCCTAGAGAGGCAGTTGGTAGTACCATTTTTGTAAGTATCTGGTATGACTTGACCAGGGTTCGAACCCACGATCTCCTATTTCTGAGGCGGATGCTCTAACCACTAGGCCACCAGAGCGGTCTGATATATGAATGTGTCAGTAAACTTTCATGGCAATTCTCTATGAAGTTTAGGAGTAGCATCAACTGATCGAAAATGGGCCATCCCATAAAGTCTGGTTTATAAATATACCAGTAGAATGCTATAAAAAAGTCATGCAAAAAAAAATGACCAAATAAAATACAAGCAAGGCCGACAAAGGGGACAACTGGGGATATATCCCAGGGGCCCTTAAGGGGGGCCCGGGCCAAACAACACTTTTTAATTTTATAAAAGAAACTTTTTTTTGAACAAGAACTATGAGAGGCCTAGATGTTTCTCACCCCAGGGCCTGTGATCGCTCTCTACGGCCCTGAATGCAAGCAAGGTCATTATTTTCCAGCTCCATCTTTATGTCTTCATTTACAACCTGTGATATTTATTAAATGTTTTCCTGACTTTCAAATATTGAGGGAAATTACCTCTCCCCCAAACCTTTCGTTCTACTTTACAATAGACCCTAATTTAAAAGTAAAAGTGATTGAATAGTATTGAAGTTGTATCATCAATGCATATCACACTTCAGAAATTCTGTATTGTGATAGATTCATACTGGAAGTGAGCCACCAGTACAGTGTGGTAAACTATATAAAATGAATGTATGAGGTACCTACTACTACATTTCCCTGTCCTATCCGTACTGCTGTCTCCTCAATGACAGGTTGTTTTCTTTCATCACTCACTAGGACTTGTGAATCTTTACGACTTCCTACAGCAAAATAAAATTTGTTCCCAACTAATTAGAAATACAACAAGAATGAGGTATTTATTAAAATCTATACAAAATAAAGAATACAGCAAAATATGTCTGGGAACAATTCAATTTTCATAAGACATCAGGGGCTCTACTGGCCTAAAGTATTTCGAGAAACTCCAGATAAGACTGTTCTTTCTTGTTCATCCTGCCAAGTACTGAAAGCATCTCAGAATGACCATGGGGGTGGGGTGGGGGTGTTTTGGAATATCTTGAATGTCTTGTTCAAAGAAATTTGAGGCTACTGGGCTCGACCCCAATTACATGTAATACAAAAATCAACTTAATATCAGTCATACTTAACTTTACACACAAAAAGAGCCAGAAAAACATCATATAAAAACTGCAAAAAAATTGCTCATTTCATGCATCAATTCCAATTTTTTAACCTGACGCACATTAGTTGGCTCTAGCACTGTTATCATGTGTACATTCCAAATATACATAATTTTCCTTAATAATACGACCAAACAGTCAACCTAATGAGTGTGTGTGTCTGTGTGTGTTTTCAAATTGCTTTAGTGTCTTCCTCAACATGACTTGAGATTACTTGACGCAATCCCAATTAATTCATAAAAATCACCTTAATGAAAATCAGACTTGATTTTGCAGTATTTTGTTTAGGTTTGTTTTATTTACATAAAGTTATTCCCCACATTTTCAAACATTTTTTTTTTTTGCCACCACTCTGCAATATTATGATAATTGTCCAGTTGGGGGGGGGGGGGGGGCGGGTAACAAAAAAGCTGTCATCTAGCTTGAAAACAATTATTCTTGTTCTTTTTGAAAATTAAACAATCTATGTTTTGCATCATTAAGCTAAACTGCCTCAAAAACAAATATTGCATTTTGTTTGGTAAATTAGAAGCTTACATTTTCCTTATGTAATGTGACAAGTGTGCAGTGTCAATTATTATTTCACAATTTCCTATGCGCACAGAAACAAATTATTTTAGACAAAAATGTAACAAGACGAAAAAGTTTAAAAAGTATAAATGATTTCCCTCTATATCCAACTACACAGTTAATTAAAGAAAAACGGGGAGGAGGGCAGAATAAACGTCATAGTCTTAGAAACAAATGTACAAAATTTGCTCATTTCATTATTAAATTCAAATTTATAACTTGACTGACATCATCATAGTACTACACAGGATCTTCCTTACTAATAAGGTCTAATACGTACATGGGCGAGTCCATGTTTTACCAGACAAATGAGATATTGTTAGCCATCTTAGACAAATAATGTTATTTTCGTAACTTTGGGAATTTTATCATTTTAGTAAGCGTTTATACAAATACACTTTTTTCCTCTTTGCTCAATTCTTGTTACAAATGTTAAAACTAAGAATTCATAATTTTGGAAGTTTTTCTTGCAAAAAGGAAACCCGGAAAGAAGAGTGAATATTGGTCTGATTGTTGGCAACATTTTCCGCTTGGATTTAAAAACGGTATTTTTCACTGACAGTTGTTGTGCTATAAATTTCCAATTACAAAATTTGATAAATAGAAAATATAAATAAATTCATTTTTAAAATAAGGAAGCGTTTGTAGACATTGTTAAACATGTAGACATGGTTAAACAATATATATGTATATTCTTGGTAAATGATTCTAAAAGCGTGCCAAGAACAAGAACGGTGTATAGAACAAGTGAAGACATACAACGGCCATCTTTGTAATCTAGATGAATGGCACGCGCTTGGAATAAAAGCGACACCTGGTGGATAAACTCGGTAAAAATCTCGTCGTCCTTCAGCAGTTGATAAATTTTGTCTATCAAAGTTGTATTATTTTTATTTACATAGAAATGAATATATTATAAATAAATAGTATAAATAAATGTATATCACTTAAGAATATTAAAGTGAACTTAACATAAATTTTGTAACAACAAATACTATTTATTTATGTCTAACTTCATGCCAGCATGACAACTATCCATGACGAATCTGTCATGTTGATATTTTGTTTTCTAAATTTAAAATGAAATCTTTGAGAACTGTCAATAAATGAAGTTTTTAATTATATTTATGACCCCATTAAAAAATTTATGTCAATAAAATGTAAGAAATATGAATTACCTTGATGCACGGGCGGGAATACAGTAATGTCACTACTCCATCTGCATGTGGCATACAGACGTCCATTGTCCCAGAATATGGCATGGAGATACCGTGGAATTCCCTGTGTGAAAATGGCGACAAGTTGACATGAAGCTGTAAGTTGATGAATACAGGAATCATCAGGGAATCCAGGGAATCCAAAGTTACATACGAAAATATTCCAGTCTTCATTTATAATGATTGATGTCGGGATTTGTAGACGTTGATGTTTGTATGTATATTTACATTGACTGGGATTTAAAATGTCGAATCCATAGACACCAGTATTATCAGGGGATTTTACACCAGCATTACATGAGATGTAAATCATGTTGTCTTTTGTTGTCACTCTACTCCATTCGTCCCCTTTACAGATTTGATGAATCGTATCAACATGTCCGTCATCAAGTGACACGATACACCAGTACATCCTGCCATGTTTGTCACCAGTGACAACAAGATTATCCTTGAATCTGACAACACCATGATATACATCCAATACTCCCTGTAGACGCAAACTCCTGGTCGTTTTAATAACAGGTGACATGTCTGTAAAATCAATGGACATCATTTTTATCAGACCGTCTTCATGAAGGACACAAATTCTCATGGCGTCCATTATACACATGTCACGTGGTCTTGACTCCAGTCTGCCTGAAATGGCCAGGAATTTTCCGTCTTGGAGACGATGGATCCGGACTTTATCCGCATTCCTGTCTAGGACGACTATCTTGTCTTGGCAGACAACAATAAAGCTGTACCAGGGGGTCTTGTCGGCTGTGGAAATAAAGTGATATAAACATTAATACACATCTACACAAAAATATTAAACATCTATAATTGTATTAACATATGACATAACTTGTATATTTGCAGTGTGAAGGTATTATTACATTAATAATGATTTAATTAATTATATTTATGACTTAAAAAATTAATTCCTGTTAAATTTATGATACTTATTCTATTGTTCTAAATTTAACTGTCACAAATTTGCATTGGTCGTAGCGGTTGTCGTCCTCGTATATTACTAAATTTGCAAAGATATATTCTTATTAAAATACTAAAATAACTTGTACATTTAGGTGATATAAACATTAAAATAATGCATAATATAAACGTAGACACACATCTACACAAAATTACTATACATGGATAATTTAAACACTAAATAACTGACCATTACAATCGTCGTAATGGCGTCATCATTTTATTATTATTACAAGAGAGATTTACAGCAGACATCACATAGACCCAGTAATCACACTATTATAGTTCTGTACGGTATTTTTGTAAACTGAAGATACCAACAATAGAGTGTTAACAGGTTCTGTGTGGAAACTGCTATTGTCCCTCATTTTTTAATCATGTTACGTACGTGCAATCGTGCGTGTGTATTACTCGTATACTCCTCCAAAATGGACAAGACAAATTAAGACATGGGGTCCATCCTTACATTAAGTAACTCAGTCTCTGGGTCATTTCTTGAAAGCTATAGAGTAAATGTCTTCATCATACAACCGCGTAACAACTGTAAACAAAACGGGCATACAACAAAATGAGGGGGAATACATTTATTTTTATACAAAAAAAAAAAAACATGATTTTAGTCGAACCTAGTAAATGGTGGATAGACTACCGGCTTTGCAAACAGAATAATGGCTATCGATTTTAACGAGTACAACTATAAATAAAGCATGATCGCACACTAAATCAAACACGATATACTTAACTTATATTTCTTAGCAAAACCATAACAAAATTAGAAAAACACTTCGCTAATTTAAAACTAAAACAGTATCACTTAAAAATTTCAATTTTGATTCAAATTCCAATAAAGACCGGGGAAAAATTCACGAAAATATAAAGCATTTAGCCTGATGAATGAAATTTCTCCCATTCTTTGAAAAGTTGTTTAACGATATTATTAGTGTTGGTCATGCAAACGGGGAGGAGGGACAGGTGAACTAAATTTAGAAAATAATAATAATAATAATAATAATAATAATAAATCATTCATCTAACATTTCCCTGTCATACCCAACATTTAGTAGTTACCCTATATGTATATGCTACCCTGAGTATTTCAATGAAAGTCCGTGTAAATGTCTTCATTCATTTACTTGTCTGCTGCATTTTCTCACATTGAGCTGCCTTGGATTTTGATGAATGCACTGACAAGAACGCTGGCGGAAAGATGCAACATGGAGAAACGTACATATTTACAAATCCGCGAAGCCCGATGTATTAAAGTTTACATGACACAGGGGTCAAAACAGCGGTAGCGATTTATTCTGACAGAGTTTGTGTCGAGGTTTGAAGGAGCGCGCGTCTTCAACTGCATAACACAAACTCCCCCAACTACATCACTCTCTCGGAATATAAAACATGAATACATCGTCAGCTTTTAACCAAATTGTATCGTTGTTATGTGCAAACTCCTGGTAAACATTTGAAACGATCGAACTAATAATTTGCAAAGACATGTAAACCTTGACACCTTGAATGACTCTGGGATTATCACCTTCTATGTAGTGGGTCTTATGTCAATTTATATTCTTTTCCATGAAAACTATTTCGCAAGCTTGAAGATCAGAGCTCTGAATATATAATTATTGATATGTGTCGAGTTTTATTTCTCTATAAAGGAAAGTCTAGCACCATTTTATCATGTCAGTGAAAAGTAAAGAATCAACTAAGCAAATGTCGTGCATGTTATTGCCGTAGTGAGTCTTCACGAAGACAACTTTTCGCGAAGAAAGTGAGTATCTTGGGACGAAAGTAATCGCCTTTCGTTCACTTTAAACGTGTGCATCCTGGCCGTATATGTACAAAATAAAAGATTTTCATGAATAACTTGTTATGATGAGTCTGCCATGTTCACGACAATAAATCACTGGTCGTAAAGAAGATTAATACCTTTTCGTGCAGAAATGAGAATGAATGAAAATTCAACTTGTTCAAGCAGATTAACATTTTCTTCCACGTTTACGGGCTCTTTTTCGTGAAATAAGGTAATTCCACACGAAAACTGCACTTTTCGTCTGTAAAGAGACTTTCTCGTTAATAAGATTGTATCAAAGTGTGATGCATTGTCACGTACCAATCGTTTTTCAAAACAGAAACTGAAAATTACTAACGCTGATGAAATTAGCGATGTCGATTAAGCAAAAAATAACAAAAATACTTTGCCAAGAATTTACAGTTATCCTAATAACCGATTTGAAACTCAGCAGTGATAAACAAATGTCCGTTACATGTCAAATGTGTAGCAATGTGATCATTATTACATTTAGTCCAGTCATGCGACATCACCTAATTGTCCATGTGAGAGATTGCCGCCAGAGAAAGTAAATGAACTATCATTAATTGTTTTGTTTTTTTAAATTTAAACATCGCGACAAATTTTCAGGACGTTATTTCTTCTTCACAAAACAACGTTCGTATTTGATGACGGGTACTTTATTACCAACAATTATATTCGTTTTCTTCATTTTCTTCATATTTTTCCGTAGCTCTTTGAAAAGTAAAATGAACAGTGTCTGCAAGTTTCTTTGGAGAGAGAGAGAGAGAGAGAGAGAGAGAGAGAGAGAGAGAGAGAGAGAGAAAATTTTGAGATACCCCTGATTGTTGCAAAATACCCTTTCCCAGTGGATTGTTCTCCAGTAACGTTACACTGTATACATTTTTAAACGTCCTCTTAAAAAAGCGTCAACATTTATATCCGTATTTAAGATGCGAGAACAATAAATATTAATTCGTAAGTATTATGAACGACATTTATAAGGGTTTTGAAATTCCAGGTGGATATTACACAGTATTTCATGTAGACATAATCATCCGATTGAGACGCTATTATACTCATCGCACGGGTTATGGCCCTGTTTCAAGTTAAATCACAACGTTTGACAATAATTCCATAAAACTACACACACTGTGATTAAGAAACTTTATGCTGGAATTGTTCATTCTAGGTAAGTTTTATAAATGAGCAAACTACTGTTACAGCAAATTACAATCTGTATTGGTATAACTGTCAAGTTTTGCAATATATTTCAGGGTACATAATGCAAAACTTCAACTTAAACAAGTTAAATTGCAAATAAAAATAAAAATGTCCAAGAGAGAAGGTATGGAACTTCCAAATACTTCGTTTCACCTATGACCTTCGATTTCCTTCTGCTATTTCCTTTTTCCTTCTCTTATATATTATGATAGGGAGGGTCATATGTCAGAACGGGTCATGGGGGTAATCTAAGGTATTTGTGTCACTCTGTATGATTTTTTCCTTTAGATTATTGTTTTCTTTCTCAACATCAAGCTGGCGTCGAGCACCTGTGCTCGACGAAATATATCCTGTATTCACTCATTTCAGGCAAACACAATCTCTTAAATCAGTCTATCGTTCTGTGACACACATACTAGTGTACTGTTCTCTCTCTCTCTGGTGGTAAAAATAAATATTCCACCAATAAAGAAACCGAGATGGACAACGAACCAATCTTACAGTCAGTTCCCAACCACCCTACCACCCTTGATTTGTCTATACACACATTCGTTTACATTCAGTAGTTCTCTCTCGATCGATGGATCGATCGATCGATCGATCGGTCGGTTGATCGAGGAGAGTTGCAAAACACAGAAATAAAAATCCATAAAATGGAACGTAGCAGATTTTTGCTCGTGGCATGCTACGATGTATGTGGACCTCTGATGATGAAACTGACCAACAAAACACCAGCAGACACAGAGAGAGAGAGAGGATAAAAGTAGTCTGACAGTGATTAACAATAGTAAGTAAAGCAAGCCTCGTTTCCATTCATTGATCAATGTATACATCACGTTGTACATCAAAGATAACAGTTTACATACATACATACATACATACATACATACATACATACATACATAGACAAACAGACAGACAGACAGACCGAGACAGAGATATATTGTGTGTGTACGCTTTATTACTGACATACCACGAGATGTATACATTTTCCATTAAAGGACTCACGGTACTAATTCACTTCCCATAGTAAACCTATGCAAACACTATGATATTAAAAATTCAATAACTTATAAATTTTGAGTGCTCATGATCAAACCTATATTTATCAGTATAGATGAAACCTGGATGTCAGCTTCTGTATTAAGGAACGGATATGAGCCGCGGAATTTTCTGGACCTGCATGTGTTTCAAACATGTGCTTTCAATAGAAAATTCCGCCCCAAGGAGTCAGGTGCTAATTTTAATAATGAGTGTTCCAAACTCAAGACTGTTAAAGGACTGAAATTCCATCAATAAAACAATGTCTCTAATTTGTTTTCACTTACAACTAGGATAAGCTCTCAAAAGATTATTTTTCCTATAATATAACATATATTATTAACCAACCCTGGTCAGCCAAACCCATATATACTCTATTTTCATCGATTGACAGGCTGGTTCACATTTGTCCATACCATTAGTACCGTGTGTCCTATAGGGAAACGAAGCTTATCCTACATCAGTAGCTCTTTTTACCGTTTCCACTGGTCGGTTTGATTGAACTTTTACCGTCATTCATAGGACTAGACATCGTCTCATGACACAGTCTATAAAATAGCGTGCTACTGTGGTCCAGAGAGAAAGAGAGAGAGAGAGAGAGAGAGAGAGAGAGAGAGAAGGGGGGTTAAGGATAATTACCAAAGGGCATTTCTGTTCTTAGCAGTCTACATGTTTCTCTGTAGGTCGATTTGTCTGCTGTCTGACCAACCAACACAGAGACAGTTGGGAGGGGCATCTTTCGGATATTTTGATATTTAAAAGTAACCTTGTTTTACAACCTAATTATTGGTTTAAGAAAGAAAAAAAAAACAGCAATAAAAACAACTATTAAATTGATTACAATGTGTGTGCCTCATGAACAAGAAAATTGCTTTATAATTTCTACAGACAATTGCGAATTTGTATTACTGATACTATGAACACTGTAGATAAATCCCATGGAAAGTGTACACATACCGTTACAACGATCCAGGTTATAGTAGGCTACTTAGTTTAAGTTTCAGTTTCAAAGGTTTCATCAAGCACAAATAAGTTTTCTCTCTCACTCCAGATTCCTGAGTACTCTCTCCTTTATTAATGGCGGGGGTCGAGCGGGAATTCTTAATATTTGTATCCCTATTTTCTTACTTCGCTAGTGATTAATCAGTGGACATTCATGACTGATCAATAGAAATGATGACATAGAGTCGAAACAATGTTTATAAATGCCATGGGCGGATCACAGATTAATAAACCAATAACACACACGCACACACACACACATATAATCGCGCGCACGCGTGTGTGTGCTATATGGTCCAACCACAGGAGTCTGACGTCCTGACGATAAAACGTCAAACTCCTGTGGTCCAACCGACATCGAACTGGCTAGAGGTCAAGGTGTTAAATGCGTTTATGAACCTCTGAGACAAAGGTGTTCGTCCCTTATATTTCTTCAGGAAGCTCACAGGGTGCCGAGAGAGTCGGTGCTGAGATATTCCAGGGTGTACGAAGTGACGACACCGAAAGAATAAGAAGGAAGCCGTAAAGACTTCCAGTGTGTACACAAGAGGCACGGTGTATAGAAGGAGGACGAGGAAGAAAGGAGGAAAGAAGAGAAATTAGATGAGTACTGGGGAAAAACTCACTGAACAGAGACTCTCTCACAATAGGACAGTAATTTCTATAAGACGAAGTAAAAAGTGCATTTGGTCAATCCGGCCATTATTGTATTATGATATATTGAGCTGAACATTTATGTCCATGAAATTCTTGCATTCGTATATTTGATAAAATTGTTATATATTCAACCTTGAGTTGTTATATGCATTTAGAGAGTCGGAACTGCTGACTGGGGGCTCGTGATTCATTAAATTTTAATGCACGCCTTCTGCAGTATTATTTATAATACCGTAGTGGATCAGCATTATTTATAATACAGCAGCGGGGTTTTGACAACTATGATGGATACAACCCATGGTGGACGGTTTGGTGGGTGGAAGATTACTCACCCTTAAGCTCTACACATGTCAAAATAATAGCATATTTTTGTACTGGATAATTACCCTGGTTGACGGTGGGGTGGGTAGGGCGAATATTGAACCTTTAGTTTCAACGCATGCCAAAATAATAGCTTGTTTATATTATCCATATATAAATCTAAATATTTTGGTCATCGAACCTTATTAGACCTGGCAATATGAAGCGCCATTTTACGTGTTTTCCTTATTTTATATTATATTTATCTTGTGATATCATTTTATTTTTTATATCAATTAACTTAATTTGTAGTTAATATTTGGCGAATATAAAATCTTAATTAATTAGTGTAAAGAAAATTCCAAAATTTAAGTTTAGTCGCGAGTGTTTTCTTCACACTTGAATTCTGTTTATAATATTGGGAAATAGCGTCTATATCCAACACATTTCACTGAGTTCCGACGGAATGTAAATCATTCGTTAGACAAATTTAAGATATCATGCACTTAATTTATAAAACAATAAATTGAAAGAAATAATAATATAATGAATTTGAAGGCATGCTATCAAACACTAGACTATGCATATCATACACCAAATGTATTATACAGCATACAATAATAAAACGGCACCTCATATCATTACACGATCAATGCAGTCTTGTGTTGCCATCTTGTGAACACATGCTTGTGACAAATAATATTAATAGCAATACAAGTTTGAGATTTATGCCAACAAAGTTGACTATAGACTGGATTATACGGGACTTGGATGACATGATTTTTTTTTATACACGGTCTTGCAAAGCATGTTCTGGAGACTTTAACTAGAAGGCAACATTAGTCCTCAACGTAATTCTACTCAAATATGAATAAAATGAGA
This sequence comes from Sinohyriopsis cumingii, assembly GCA_028554795.2. Lineage (NCBI taxonomy): Eukaryota > Metazoa > Mollusca > Bivalvia > Unionida > Unionidae > Sinohyriopsis > Sinohyriopsis cumingii. The sequence continues at coordinate 99,446,033 of CM068824.1, forward strand.
CCTTTCCGTTTAGATGTTGGTTAGTTGAAAACATGCAAATACAAATTTTTATTCTTGTGACGTCTAATTTCCAATCTTTTAAGAACGCGCATACATAAAATCTGTATTAAAAAAACAATGTTTTCTTGAATTTACTTTGTCCCAGAGACAAACAACACATCTGGCTGGGGATGCTCTATCATCAACAAAATCGTCGTCATCGTTACCAGTCTTATTTGTGTTCATAATCTCTATACTCAGTAAGAACAGCCTCTAGATCGAGATCATCCCAAGAAAGGTAGTCTGATCATCGTCCGTGTGAGAAAAAGAATTGATAGATATTTGACCCTTTTCTTACAAAAATCTAATACCTCTCCACAGGGCAGACATTTTGGCGCTATACATAAAGGTAAATAATTATTTAAGCTCGGTAAAAACCAAACCTAGCTTTGCGGTGGAAAGATTACCTGCCAACAGTGACAAGAGCATGTTCATGCCTGTCACCAGGCAGTCACACTCGCTATCGGTCGGTTCATATTGCATATGAATACACTTTATGTAGCCACACACTACACTGAACAAAGAGTGGGGTCAGTTATTAATCTCTTTTATAAGAGAGAAAAAGAATACTTGCATTTGTTATGACGCGGACTCTGTCTTTGGGTTCGTTCTTCGTATTTACTATATTTGTATGTTTGTTTGAAACACTACAGGACTTGACGCTTTAATGCGAAATAAAAATGTTAATTCTAAATGCAAGTTCTGTTTATAACCATTAGACTAATGCCATCTTACAGAAAGCCAGTACAATAGGTGTCATGGTGGAAGCTTACACGTATAACCAACGAAGACATGTATTGCAGCCAGTTGGAATATCAAATTACCAAAACCTGAGCTTATGGTTTTACATTATAGTTCTTAGGTTACTTAGTAATTCCACATTTAGGCTTAGCCAACTCTGATGCGTTTTCCACTGGCTGTTGTATTGCTATTACACACGGTCTTTCTTGTCTTTCCTTTCTAATATATGTATTAAAAGCATATGTATGCAGGGTATGAAAATATTAACTGACAGATTCCATTAAGCATGACCGATGTTAGGTAACAAAAGAGCATGAAACTAAGATCGAAATTCAAAGTATTCACTGAAATATTCTAATAAATATGCCAGACGTATTTAAGAAAGACTATGAAAATATGAAATTATTAACTGTCACATTCCATTAGGTATGTCAGACCTTAGAACACAAATGAGTATAAAATAGACACTGACATTCTCCTCCATGTAATGAATATAGTACAAGTATCAGCATGCAAAGTATGAAAATATTCACTGACAAACTCCACTGATTTTTATATGTAACTTGTGGATCACTTACTGTTTTCTAGTGTCAGATTTCCAACATTGGCAAGACTGTACTCAACTTTTTCCTCTCCTCCTGTGGCCATTTTATCTTTTTATATGATTGTGCTTCAGGGATGACTCCAAGAGAAATGAGTTTTCAACTAACACGAGGACTGGGCTGCAAAATATAAACAGGAATAGTCTAGCCGTATCGATGTAATATACAAAACTAATATTTAGTTTATGAATTATTGTACAAATATCTTCTTCCTTGTAAAATGAAATATCTATACCAATGACATGGCATAAACATGTTAGTGTGTAAAGAGTTTATCAAAGCTGCATTTCCATACACTTTTTTACACGCAAAATGTAATCTTTAAATTCCCTAGTCATCTTAGAGCTGTGTGATATTAGTGATATTTTGCCATTTTAGAGGTGTTGTGTAATCTTAATGGTTTTGTGTGATCTTAGAGGTGTTGTGTGATCTTACTGGTTTTGTGTAATTTTAGAGGTGCTATGTGATCTTAGAGGTGTTGTGTGATTTTAGAGGTGTAGTGTTACCTTAGTGGTTGTGTGTGATCAAGAGGTGTAGTGTGATCTTAGGGGCGTTGTGTAATCTTAACGATCCTGTGCATCTTAGAGGTGTTGTGTAATCTTAGTCATTTTGTGTGATTTTAGTAGTTTCATGTGATGTTAGAGGTCTTGTGCCATCGTATAAGTGTTGTGTGAACTTAGTGGTTTTGTGTGATCTTAGTAGTTTTATGTGGTCTCAGAGGTGGTGTCCGATCTTAGAGGTGTTGTATGATCTGAGTGGTTTTGTGTGATCTTAGAGGTGTTGTGTGATCTTAGTGGTTTTGTGTGATTTTAGAGGTGTTGTGCGATCTTAGTGATATTGTGCATATTAGAGTTGCGAATGATTACAATGATTGGATGAAGCATTGTGCGTTTGTGTTTGGGGAATTATTAGTGTTAATAATGTAGGTGTGGAGTTAGTGATGGGTATAACTACTGTAGATGGAGAGTTAGAGGTGGGAAAATACTATAGTTTTGGAGTTAGTGGGTGTAAATGATGTGGATGGGGAGATCAGTTTTATGGGTAAATACTATATTATATCAGTTAATGAGTGGTAGTTGTAAATAATGTAGACGAGGAGTTAGTGGAATGTGTAAAAACAATGAATATGGAGTTAATGGTGGGTGCAAATACTGTGGATCTGGAGTTAGTAGTGGATGTAAATACTGTAAATGGAGAGTTAGTGGTGGGTTTAAAAACTATAGATGGGAGTTAGTGGTGTGTGTAAATAATGTAGATGATGTGTTAGTGGTGAGTATAATGACAGTGGAGGTTAGAAATCCGTGTAAATACCAGTAATGATTGCTGCTAAAGAATCTTCGTCTACTCTTGTTGAACTCACAATCACAGGAAATGACGTGCACATGATAGTTTTACCTTATAATCACACTCGCTAAAAATAAACAACTTTATGTGCATTAAATGGCCTAGGTGTGAGTTAACTGATTTAATATGTGAACATCTGACGCAATGAGACTGTGAAACTCTCTTCATCATCAATAACGTATCTTTGAATATTTAAAAACTCTCTGAATTTAATTACCGATGTATCATCAACTGTACATCTCTCAGAATGTGTTTTGTGACCTTGATTTGAGTAAATGTAGGACTCTGCACATTCAGTATAGCGTTATTCCATTTTCATACATTGACGCAATAGGAATTCATGTTTCATGAAAGTAAATAGTAGATGGATACTTACAGAATATCTATAAATCCCTTAACATGCAACTTTCCCAGGTTAACCAGACTGTGTTCTTTGTATTGATTGCACTTGTCTCCAAGCAAAGTCTTGTTATCACACACAACACCAACCAATCATTGCATGACAATAAGCTATGTTATTAAGTGTTGACCTTATCTAGCAAGCTATTGGCGTGTACAGACAAATACTACAATGGATATTCAATTGGCTTTAGTTACGATATGAATATCTTGTTCTTCAGGTGTACATGAGCAAACAATATGGCTGATAGAGAGAATAAATCTGAAAAATAAATTCAAATAATAACGGAAATGTGTAGTGCTGGCATGCAAGTATCCATGTAGTTACCTAAGTCCATTGGTCTATGTGTCTTTCAAATTAGTTATATAGATAGGTAGCTCAGGGGAGTTTCTGCACAGTACCTATAGCTCAAGTCTAGATACCTTGACCAAAGGTCCATGTCATTGAGAGTCATTGGTCAGTAATCTCCCACGTTAGCCATCCCCATCAGTTTCCATACTGAGGTCAATTATACATGGGACAGGCATATAGTAATCTCCCAAGTTAGCCATGCCCTATCAGTTTCCACCCTGAGGTCAGTTATACATGGGACAGGCATATAGTAATATCCCAAGTTAGCCGTGCCCTATCAATTTCCACCCTGAGGTCAGTTATACATGGGACAGGCATATAGTAATCTCCCAAGTTAGCCATGCCCTATCAGTTTCCACCCTGAGGTCAGTTATACATGGGACAGGCATATAGTAATCTCCCAAGTTAGCCATGCCCTATCAGTTTCCACCCTGAGGTCAGTTATACATGGGACAGGCATATAGTAATCTCCCAAGTTAACCATGCCCTATCAGATTCCACACTGTGGTCAGTTATACATGGGACAGACATAAAGTGTGCAGTTCATGGTATTCTTGTATAATTTGATATATTTGGAGGGTTGGTAGGTCTTCTCTTTAAGTTTTCCTTCTTTCTGTCCTTTTGAAGGGGAAAGTTTTGTCACAAATTTTATCTTTTTTGTTACTACTACTGGTACCATTACTACTACTGCAACTAGTATTACTACTACTGCTACTACCACTTCTACTACTACTACCACTACTAGTGCTACTACTGCTGCTGCTATTACTATTGTTATTACTACTATCACTACTACTGCAGTTACTACTACAACTACTACGAGGACTACTTTGGTATATTTAGAGAATAATTAAAATTACTAGACCTCTCATACTGAAGTGAAAGCAACTACAGCAATGTAGTTTGCTAGGAGTATGCAGGCAGATAAACACCTTTAGGTTTCGGATACTCGTCATACTAGCCAAAGAGAATTTTAATTCATAAATGGCACTAATGACACATTAATTACATTACGGTGAAATTTATTATCATTTATTATTATTATTAGTAGTAGTAGTAGTAATAGTAGTAGTAGTAGTAGTAGTAGTAGTCGTAGTGGTAGTAGCAATGGTGTATCCCAATGGATGGAATAACGCGAGCAATGAATTTTGAAGGCATTAAGGTCCATTTGTAAGATCAAAGTTATCCACCCTATGTTCTAAATGCTATATCATTATAACATTGATGGATTATCTATGGATACAGCATTCATTCGGATAAGCCAACAAGAACAACAACTACCTGTGCATCGACATTGCACATAAATTACAAATTTAGCCATTCCTTAACAATTGGTAAAAACAGTCCAAGATCCTTGTTAACAGTGTCAGCTGGAAAATCTCTGTACTTATTATATACTTCACATGATATATCATGATATTTGCTATCATTTAAGACTTTACTATTTGAGGATGAAAATGGAGGATCACAATTTGTTGGTATATCAGTAATATCTTATTCTATGTGTGCCAGTAATGGGTCAATAATTTTGTTTCATTTGAAATATACGAATACGATAAAGTAAAAATCAAAATAAAAGTCACAAGAGGAGGGCTATATTGGTAAATCTGGAAAATCATTACAGTTGCTAGATCTCTCATACTGAAGTGCAAATAAATACAGCAATGTGGTTTGCTAGGAGTATGCAGGTAGATAAATACCTTTATATTTCGGCTCTTCGTCAGACTAGCCAGAGGTAAATTTAATTCATAAATGGCACGAATAACGCATTAATTACTGTCACGTTGTGGGACAATTTGCTGATGCTCCATGTATACATATATTCTTATAGTTAATTCGTAGCTGAGAACACCTTGGATAATGTCAGTACGTATTATGAAAGATGGCGACTACAGTCCCGATTCTGAACAAAGAAGATACATGTATGTTGTTAACGATTACGAAACGACCCGCCTGCTGTAAATTCATAAAGGGAATTCTAGAACCCGGACGACGAGGTGGAGACTCCGATGTTTTGCAATGCGCTAGTGTTGTTACGTTCGACTTGAAAGCGATTTCAGGCTTGGGAAACTGAAACCTGAGAGCGACAGGTAAGTGTTTACTTAATCAAGGCAGTTTTCAAAAAGACCAGACCGTATCTAATCAAAACTGAGATATTCAAATCTAGGGCAGAATCAAAACAAGTATCTGCTTATATTAGAACTAATTCCATTTGTCAATCAGTACATGTAGGAACCTCGCCAGGGGCGGATCAGAGAGAAGTTGAGAGCCATTAGACTGTACTCCGAGCAGCATAAGTTGTGCACCCGTTAAAAGCGGAAAAGGAAGAGAAGGAAAACTGTAGACAGATAAAAGAAGCATTTGAAAAAATGTGAACATCTGGGCACTAACGCCACTTTGCCTTATGGAAAGAGTACAAGTAGCAAAAACATACATGTATGCCCACATACATTATATACTAAAATCTATAGATATTAGTAACAAAGTATCAAAAACAATAGATAAACCTATAATAGACCAGGGGTCGGCAACCTTTTTTATATAGCGTGCCAATTTTTTTCTGGATTAATTACAAAATGAACGAGCGCGTGATACTAGTAAAAGAGTAACACTGTTAAAATTGAGATTTTTGGCTGCCCTTTGCGTGCCATAAGTAACCTCTTGACGTGCCACGCGTGGCACGCGTGGCTTAGGTTGCCGATTCCTGTAATAGACTACATCTGGGATTTTAAATTACACTATATAAATAAAGAAACATTATATAAGGCTAAGGAAAGGGGGGTGGCAATCCCCAGCCCCGTATTACTTAAAGCTTCAAATATTTTGAATATGTTTAAAAGATTAAGAACAAAACCACAATCTCCATGGGAAGGTATCTATATATACCGTTATGGATTCAGATTAAGAAATGGGGGGACATATATAAAAATAATAAGTTCACCAAACAATTGAAAATACCCAGAAATCGAAGGGCTATAACATAATTGCTATTAAAATATAGAGACAAAAAAGAGCTCTGGAATAGTGAAGAAAAACTGACTTATAATTGGATAAGAGAGGATACGACAAAGGACATTAAAAGCATAGCAGAAAAAGAAAATGTACACATAAACTGGAGAAGAGCATGGGGGGCAGTGGAATCAAATAGGCTCCCTGAAAATCCAAAGCCTCTGCTTCAAATACATGCACAATACCTGGTTGACAGGAGAGGTTGCAGTGAGACGGCACATGGTCAGAATACCGCCAAAATGTCCACTGTGTAAAAAAAGACCATTTTCAAAATTCCTTGTTATGGTACAATGCGAAAATCCAAAACTAATAGGTTAAAAGTCATAACTGAAATAAATAAAATGGATAAATACAAACACCAAAATATTTTATATTTAGATGCAAACTTTAGCAAAATAATATTATATAAAATTACTGATTACATCGTTACATCTATGATGGCCTGTGGCCAAGTAATAGTTATAGGGAACTAATAGTAATAAGGGGGTGAGAGGCGGGGGCAATGAGAACTATCAATAGTGGTAGTTACCCAAAAGGGTCTTTGCCCCGGATACCTCACGATAAGTTGGTCCTTGAAATTCTTTTTCAATAAAATCTTTTGTTTTGAAAATTAATATCTTTAATCATTTCTCTGTGGAAACTTAGGGAAAAAGGACAGGGACCTCCAGTGTGTAAAGTACGAGACGAGGAAGCCATGGGGCTAAGTCACATGGCGCTACGCGAAGTGAACAGGCCTATGGAAGAGTCCGGAAAAACACCCGTATGAAGGACATTGGGACTTACAAACCAAAACAAAACATAACGTAATTAACACCAGTGCAGTCACTTTACTGTGCAGGACAACCCAAATGGGCGATAAAGTATTTGGCAATTATTTGGAAATAAAATATCTATAAAAGGTAGCCAAGTTCGAGAGAGTGAAATATGGAAAAATAAAGAGAATATGGAGCTCTATAGAACAACATATAACATACTCACAAATAGCACAGACGGGATATGGGGACCTCCAGCCAAAGTCACAAAAACAATAGGAGAGGAACTCCGAGTAAGGTGATAGAAACCTATTCGGAAGACCAAACCTAAAGAAGACACTAGGAATGTAAATACCCAGTCAAAAATTTTTAAAATTTTGAACCAGATTCTTTATTAAACGTAGAAAACAAGCAACATATCTGAGGGCTTCAGAAACACATACAACACTTTTATCTTTGGTTAGGTGAGGTATGCATATGTCTGGTGCCCAAAACAAAATAAAAAAGTTAAAAGCGGAAAGGAAATTCTAGCTGGAATTCTAGGCTTTGATTTGCCGACAAAGGCTTCTAGATGTAGCATATCTTCGTCCGAATTGGTCTTACTTTCATAAATAGGTAAGACTGATACTTTATTAAGTACAGTTAGTTTATTAGAACGGAATCTTCCACGTATAGCTGAATTATCAACATTTTGTAACGTAGCATATAGCGAATTATTAGCATGCAAGCTTAACGTATGTAGATTGTTAGACTAGAATCGAAGTGGATTGTGTAATTTACTATTATGTTGCATCGTAATGCATAACTGAATTTATTAGAGAATTGTGTTATAACTTGTAACTGCTTCATCTTTTAATGAATATATAGATTATGAATTATGCAGAATCAGTCATTGTTGGACTTAAGCACAAATAATTAGGTATTTGTATATTTGTATGTGTCTTTCATAATTCGTAGGTAGGAAATGCATAGGAAATGCTATTGATGATGATAGTTTACTATATGGAGAAGTTAACAATTAGGGATGTGAATGCATGTATTAGAACTGGTTAATGTTACTATTACTATACCACAATTACTATAGAACAAAACGAGTATGGAATATTTAGATGTGAGCCCGTGAGTTGACCTGTTAATTTATTCGCCATTATTCTGATGAAAGGTCTGTGAGAATGTGCTGAAATTTCCTGAGATTAGAGTAAGAATAAAATAATATACGTCCCTTCTAATTCTACAGGAAGCTTTCCGGGTAGGGGAGAGTTCGACATCTAAGGCTTGGAGGCGACGGAAGAGACGTGGAAAACACATGGTAGATGTTTATATTGACGTGAGCAGTTTGTGTAGAGGTGAAGTGTTAGAAAGAGCACGTGATATAAAGCAGCGAAAGTGTCAGAGGAACAGATCAGGAAGTGCCAGGACAGCACGTTGTCAAGGGTACCGGAAGTACCAAAGATAAACTATAGGCGACAGGAATTGACAGATGAGTAACATAGACAACACTAGAAGGAAACACTCTCACTTAAGACATTTTATTTCATGTGATGGGCTAATAGATGGCAACTGTGAATAGGTCATTTATTGTAAGTGTTCGAAAAAAGTGCGATTACGAAATTTGTCGATGAAATTATTCAATACATTTGCTATAACTTATTAAATTGTTATGCTTTTCACCTTGAGCTATTTATATACCCACACCATCGACATTGCTGACTGAGGGCTCGGAGCTATTTAAATTACATTCCCCGGTATTCGAAAAATTACCGTTGGAGGCGTGTGACATTTGGTATGTGATGTAGAACTTATGTTATTGTCCAAAAATCATTTTACTTCATTCAGCTAATGAGACCGTGTTATTTAACTTTTTGACCCCCAAATCAGTTTTCTCCCTCGTCACGAGTGCAAGTCGTACAAAAGGTTTGGAATAATAGATGGCGAAAAACTAAATGTATCATGCAGAAATATTGACAGACAGGCGGACACAGAGGTTATAGTAATATACGTTCACCTATAAGGTAAGCGCATAAAACGTTATCTTCTTCTTCACCCTTACTGCAGTTTGTCCAAGGCGCACGTGCGGGGTGTGTATGACATTGTTTCTCATGTATATCATGCACTAATTTGCATTTATCCAGTATTTGACGTATGCATTTAAGGCAGGGTCAAGAGGACGTTCTGGAGGCTCGCAGACGGTCGCCATGATTTTTTGATGGTAGCAAAGTTTATCAAAATGTGGAAAAGTGGCTCGTGAGGCCAACTAAAAAAATATTTGTAGGGCCATGGCCCAATAAAAGGGTAGTAACCACTGATTTAAACTATGTTGTATTTCTGACTTGAGCTAAACACTATCTGAAACAAAAGAACATTTCGAGCATGGTATACTATCAAGTTTTCGTTTATTTTTGTTTTGTTCGTCTCCTTCCTACAATGACCTCATAAAAGATATAATTTCAAAAATGACTTAAAAGACCCCCCTACAGAGAGCACATTGGGAGGTATTCCCCCTACCCACATAGATCACATTGGGAGGCATTCCTCCACCTACATAGATCACATTGGGAGGCATTCCCCCACCTACTGATAGCACATTAGAAGGCATTTCTCCACCTATAGAGAGCACATTGGGAACTGTGCAAGTACGAGCTTTTGACTCATAAAAGGCATTAATTCCACCCCGATCTAAAGATTCTACTCACATATAGCACATATAAAAAACCGAGAACTTAGCCAGCGCAACTTTAACTGTTTTCCTTAAATCAAAACATTTTATGTGGTATATGTTTACAGTATAAAGAACACTCGAGAACGAGAATTACATAACACACACACACACACACATGTGTGTGTGTGTGTGTGTGTGCGTGTGCGTGTCAGTCCAGAGTAGACACGTGTAACTCATATGCGACAATTATATATATTTCCACTATCACCTTTAAATGTCCTTGACGAGTTGACAAGACAATCAGTTTGCATATCAGAATATAAAAACTGACCTAAGATTTGTCTTTTGCTTGTACAGGCTTCAACGCCACATGTAGCACATTGTTGGCTTTAACAATACGTCGAGAATATTATTGGATATAACGACACGTCTAGAACAATATTGGCTGTCACGATATGTATAACATATTATTGGCTTGAACGGCACGTCTAGTACATTATTAGCTTTGACGACACATCAGGCACATTGTTGGCTTTAATCACACATCTAGCACATTACTGGCTTCAAGGACCCTTCATGCACATGATTGGCTTCATGGACCCGTCTAGCACGTTATTGTCTTCAAGTACATTCTAGTACATTCTTAATTTAACTACACGTATAGCACATTATTGGCTTTCATGACACGTCTAGGACATTATTGGCTTTAAAGATAATTCCAGGACATTGTTGGCTTTGCGAAGACGTCTAGGACATCATTGGTTTTAAGGACACGTCGGTCACATTTTTGATTTTGAGGACACGTCTAGCACATTACTGGTACTATCATGGCGAGGACATTATTGGCTTCAAGGACCCGTCTAGCATATTATTGTCCTTAGCAAAACATCTAGCACATTATTGGCTTTAACGACAATTCTATTACATTCTTAATTTAACTACACGTATATCACATTACTGGCTTTCATGACACGTCTAGGACATTATATGCGTTGTGAACACGTCTAGGACAGTAATGGCTTTAATGAAACGTTGAGGACATTAATGGCTCTAAGGACACGTCTGGTACATATTTGGCCTTGTGGACACGTCTATTACACTACTGGCAATGTCATACCGAGAAATTAGACATATATGCCGTTCTCAGTGACACGCCGAAGCAGACATCCCGGATTGGCCTGGATGGATATTAAACCCGCGACTTTTGTATCATGAGTTCGACGCTCTGCCAACTGAAGTATCGCGTCTCCTTTGCATAGATGAACTCGTATATCAGAATTAAATAACTTAGCAAGAGGACATTTATATCTCATGAATATAGGAATTAAATAACTTTACAAGAGGACCTTTATATCTCATCAATATAAGAATTAAATAATTTAACGATGTGATCCTTATATCTCATCAACATAAGAATTAAATAACGTAACAAGAGGATCTTTATGTCTCATCAACATACAAATTAAATAACGTAACAAGATGACTTTTATATCTCATCAACATACGAATTAAATAACTTAACAAGAGGACCTTTATATCTCATCAACATAGGAATTAAATAACTTAACAAGAGGAACTTTATATCTCATCAGCATAAGAATTAAATAACTTGACGATATGATCCTTATATCTCATCAACATACGAATCAAATAACGTAACAAGAGGACCTTATATCTTATCAACATAGGAAATAAATAACTTATAAAGAGGACCATTATATCTCATCAACATAGGAATGTAGGTAGATATATAACTCTTTAGATTTTATCCAGAATAGGCATTTCTATACTAACCTTGTTTTTCACAATTCAAGTAAAACTGAGATTTATATGCTAATCTTGTATTCCAGATATTTATATGCTAAACATATATAAACATATATTCCAGGAAAGTTCCCTAATTTAAAGTAAGAGAAACATTTTTTCTCATAAGATTATAGATGCCTTATCTATATGTGTTTGCAAAATTCTTATTAAAGTTCAAAGCGATGACTTACTGTTAGACACAAATGAATAATAATCTCATATGGTAGTCAGTCTTATTGTATAACCATGTCACAGTATTTTTCATGACTTAGTCCATGTCACAATCTCCTATGTTAATAATTCTACGTGATTAAACCATGTCCCAATCTCAGATGGCAGACATTTTACGTGAGATGACAAAGGCACAATCTCTGATGGTGATCATTCTTTGTGACTTAGCCATGTCACAATGTCATATTGTATCATCCTGTGAAACAAAACCATGTCACAATCTCCTGTGGTATCATTATTCGTTACATAACACAATCTAAAGTCAGTTTTTTAATAACAAAATATTGTCGTGATTGGTAAGCATCACTTTGCAAACACAAATAGGTTATTAGTTTTTAACGGAAACAAAACCGCCTTTGGCTAAGAAGACCTGACATAAATCATTGAACACTTTCTAGGTCTGTGAAGAAACTAAACCGTTGTGTCAACTAACTTGATTTAGCATCAGTTATGGAACACATGTCACTTCTGTCGCGAACTTAGGAAACACTGATGTATATGTACAGTAAAACGTTTATTGTCGGAACTCATTACAGGGTTGCATGTACATTATAAAGGTCGTATCTGAACCCAGTGCCAGATGTACAGTAAAATGTTTATTATCGGAACATATTACAATGTTGCATGTACACTATAAAGGTCGTTTATCTGAACCCAGTGCCAGATGTACAATAAAATGTTTATTATCGGAACCTATTCCAATGCTACATGTACAGTAAAACGTCGATTATCTGGAACCATCACAGTGAAACATGCACAGTAAAACCAGCCTCACTGTTCTTGATCAGATCTATGGATCCGCATAGAAGAATGCCACAAACATTGTTCATGCAGCAAAATCAGTCTGCTACAGGACTAGGATCACTAAAGGTTAAAAATGCAAAGAGCTCTTCGAGATTAGGAACATCCAAATGTCAAGGAATACATGTACACCGCTTCCAACGACCTTCTTTCTGGTTGACCCTCCGGACCTGTTTGCAAATTTCTTCAGTGACAAAGTTCAGTCCATTAGAGTTAAAAGTGAGAACACAATTGTAATGTTCTCATACAGTTGTGACACATAATATACATTGCAGCTTGTGAAAGCGCTTGAACCTGTCTCTATAGATTTGGTACATTCAGATTAGATAAAAAGCGCCCCAAAGTCACAAGAACTCAATCCAATTCCGATATTATTGCTGCTCCAGTGCTTAGATTCAATATTGCCTTCATTAACTGATGTTATCAATACTGCTCTCTCGTCTGGAGAATTCCGTCACTTTTCAAAGCTGCCATTGTAAAACCGCTGATGTAAACTACCGTATCTTGGATCCTAACGATTTCAAGAACTATCGCCTTGTTTATAATCTCTCATTCATTTTAAAAGTCTCATAGAAAGTTTTGTTCTATCCCAACATGCATCTCACCTGAATTCAAATATAGTCTTTTGGGGAATGAACAGCTTGCATATCACCCCTGCCTTAGTATTGAAACTGCCCTTCGGACGACTTTCTCCCAGCTCTGGACAGTGTAAATATCACAGTCCTCACACTCATTGACTTGTCTACGGCATTTGACACAATAGACCATGATATATTACTTCACTGTCTTCAGAATGCATTGGATATTCATAATACAGCCTTGCTATAGTTCAGGTTCTACTTAGTCAACAAGACACAACTTGTGTCCGTAAATGGTAAACATTCCAACCCAGATGATGAGATGTGGTGTCCCACGAGGTTCTGTGCACTTCATTCTATACACTCTGCCGCTTTCAAGTGTCACAGAGCGACATTCGGTGTCTCACCATTTATACGATAATGACATTCAAATATACAAATGTAGCTGCCCAAATGAAGTTGAGGCTACCATCCAAGTCGTAGAAAGGTGCATCTCCAACGCGAAGTCATCGATGACATGTGACAAGTTGCAGATGAATGACGATAAAACTGAAGCCATTAGGATCACCAGGGAAAAACGTTCTGATTCACACCCTTTACCTCAAACAATAAGTATCAACAATACCAACATCATATTAACACAATCAGTACGATACCTATGTATCACTTTCGACAGTACTCGCTCAATGCACATACATATAATGAAAATATGTAAGGCTGCATATCTGGAGCTGAGACACATTCGCAGTTTTCTTTCGATTGATGCCACTAAAACACTTAAGAGAATAAACCGGATATTTGATGTCCGGATAACAGACGCTTAACTGTACACCTTTTAATGTTTATAAGCTATGTCAAAAATATTTAAATGAAAGAACTCTCCTCTATTCATTTCACCCTTTTGAATATTCACACCTACCTTTCTTCAAAGGTGAACATCTATCGAACGTTACATTCTAACCATCATCGTACGTCAGTTTGAACAACGCCATCATACATCAATACTAAATAATCCCATTATACATCAGAACTGAACAACCCAATCATACGTCAGTACTGAACCAACCGATCACACAACAGTATTAAGCAATTCAAACATATGTCAGCACAGAACAACCTCATCATACGTCAGTACTGAACCACCCGATCATATAACATTATTAAACAATTCAAACTTACGTCAGTTTTCAACAACCTCACCATTCGTCAGTATTAAACAATTCAGACATATGTCAGTACTGAACAACCTCATCATACGTCAGTATTGAACAACGAGATCATAAGCCAGTACTGGACAACCCAATTATAAAAATCTGTAATGAAGAAACCAATCATCAGTCAGCATTGAAAAACTTGTGGAAGTCACACTGGTAGAGGTCCGTCATGGTACACCTAGATCAATAATTAGAAATGTGTCCATGGAACATGAATGCCCCACAACGGTACATAGAATGGCTTAAACGCTAAATTTAAACATAGTGCAACTTACTGATAGACGGACGGACAAGGGTAACGTCAGATCGCTTGAACAGGTAAAATGCATTTAATGGGATAAGTACAATGGTAGGGAACCCTGTCAGAATTAGTGACATTCCCGTTTTCATGAACCGATCCGATATTTTCACTGTGACAGCGGTGGCATGATGCACACAAAAGCCTGTCATATTCGTCCAGAGTTTAACTTACAGCCTGAGGATGTACGTCTGCGTGGTACGGATAATGGAGAATAGAGTAAGTTATTTCAACAGCAGGAGGAATGTGTCTCAGGAACTGGTCTATTACATCGGTTCGGATAGTGTTTGTGTGTGTGTGTGTGTGTTTGTGTGTGTGTGTGTTTGTGTGTGTGTGTGTGTTTGTGGGCGGGTGTGTGGGTGGGTGCGTGTGTGTGTATGTGATTTGGATTGTTAACTTAGTTTTAACAATTTTTCAGTAATATCGCTTCGACAGCGTGACAGTTTATAGTGATGTCTAGCACTGGAGCATCATACCGCAGGCATGTAGCATTATGTCCCACCCAATTACATTATCCTGACACCAGGCCGACAAGTCCTAACATTAACATCTTAACCTAGCTGAGTGCCAAGCGAGGCAGCTTCTAGTACTATTTTTTTTAAAAAAGGTCTTTGATATGACTCGACCCGTTTTCAAAAGAGCAGCCTCCGCATCCGAGGGGTACGCTCTAACCATTTAGGCCACTGAAGCGGTCGGTTCAAGTTTATACAGCTGCCAGCTAAACTTAGGACTGTATCGGGTAGATCATTGTTCCTCAAACATCTCCCTTTTGCCAAATGTGGCCCCTACAAATAACGATAGAGCGTAAAACATTAGAAGAATGTACAGTAATACCGGTTGTTTGTTTTACTGCAAAATTACCTTCAAAATCTCAGACCAGATGCAAGTATCCTTTAAAGGCCGTCATCCTGATCCCGAGTTGTAACAATTTCCTTTGTGTATGTCTTTATTTATGCCATACATTCGTGTTTGCGTGTGATGTGATGTGATGCGATTTTGACTTTTAACGTAGATTTAACAATTTGTCAGTCATATCTCTACGATGTCTGCACTGTGGCAGTTTATAGTGATGTCTAGCACTGGGGCATCGTGCCGCATACATGTAGCATGATGTCCAACCCAGTCACATTATCCTGACACCAGGCCGACGAGTCCGAACACTAACCTCTTAATGCTGAGCGCCAAGCGAGGCAGCTGTTAGTACCACTTTTGTAAGTCTTTAGCATGACTCGGCCGGGGATCGAACCCACGACCTACAGCATCCGGGGCGGAAGCTCTAAACCACTAGGCCACCGGAGCGTGTGTTTTTGTGTATGACATTCATTGTGTATGTCTTTGTGTATGCCATACATTGTGTATGTCTTTGTGTATGCCATACATTCGGGTCTTTGTGTATGTCATGCATTGTGTATGTCACTGTATATGACGTACATTCGGGTCTTTGTGCATGACATACATTGTGTATGCCTTTGTGCATGCCATGCTTTGTGTATGTCTTTGTGTATGACATACATTGTGTATGGCTTTGCGTATGCCATACATTGTGTATGTCTTTGTGTATGACATGCACTGTGTATGTCTTTGTGTATGCCATACATTGTGTATGTCTTTGTGTATGACATACATTATGTGTGTCTTTGTGTATGACATACATTCGGGACACCTTTCCTAATAATGTAGATACTGCAGAATGATTATCATTATATGTAAAATTCAGATTTAAAATTCAAATTAAACTATATGACTATTAGATCATATTACACACCATGCACTATATATTGTGAAGACACTACAGAAAAGAAGCTAAACTAGTCAATGTACTTGGATTAACGTCGGACATAAAATTAATATTGGAAATAAGATTAACATCGGACATAAGATTAACAAAATCTATAAATGCTGTGTTATCAAGCCATCTTTATGTAAATACTTTTTCTCAGATCGTCGTATGCATTCCATAGTAAACGAAACTGATGCTCATCTTCTACAATTCTTAAACATTTCGGTTCACAGTGTGGGCAAATTTTATCAGATATATTCAAACCATTATCTCGGCTTTTCTTTATCGCTAAATTATGAATGGAAGGTTGTCTCAACATGAACGACACCACGATGTTTTTTTCTGGAACGGGATGGAATGGACAAAACCAGATGCAACAAAAGACCTGGTAAGAAAATGTGATATTCAAGACACACAAGGGTCATAGCGGTTACAAAGATTATGTGTATGATGCTGTACTTAATCTAGGTACCATTTTACTTCGTTAAAGCGTATACTCGTTTAAAACACCACGAATTGCACCCCCCAAAAAATGGGTTCAAATAAGATCGTGTTGTCGGCAATCAAATTAAGAACAAATACGCTAAAAATATCGCACGGAGGAATAGAGTTCAGTGCCGGTTTTGTATTAAAAAAAAGGTCTTATTCCGCCTCTCGAAGAAAAAGAGAATCGAATTTAGATAGACAAAAAGTCTCACCCCGCTCTTTCGGTTAGTTTAGTTAGTATATGTCTTAGATTGAATGATGTGTGGATAGAGATCAGAGTTAAACGTACTACTATGGATCGCACTTTTAGACAAAACGTTACATACGTTTCGTGCCACTTTTATAACAGGTGGCATTTGGACAAAAATCTATAAGTCGTTAACGCATTATATGAGGAATGCAACGCAGTATATTTGCATGGAAAACATAGGAGAAAGTGCACTTTAACACAGCACCTTTTGTAAGGTAGAGATACTTTTATACCACGTTCGTTTTACTAGGTAAATCATAAAGGGGCGCTTACAAGGGATGAACTACACTCGTGGCTGTGGTTGATGTAAGAGTCATGTTGTATGACCTCTTCTGAATAAGGATAATTTTTAATTTAATTTTATTACGTGGTCACTTAACATTGTTTAGTGGCTTGAATTTATGCTTGAAGTGTGATTTGAATTTATGTGACCTTCAATATAAATGTTATTAAAATATGCTGTAAATGGTGTTGTAACACATTGAAAGAGATCATATATTTTTAATTCGACTGGATTTCAAAATCAACGTAAGGAACACATTAGGCACGCAGACACATTCAAACATTTCAAAAAATGTCAGATTTTCCAGAAAATGTTTAATAAATCCAATAAAAACATAGAAACATAATTAAATTATATGCAAATAATTACGCGTCTTTTCTTTAAAACAAAATTATTTGTTTCTGTTCAACCTTACAGTGTCTCTGCTTTTGGCAAACCATTATCTACAACAAAGACACAGACGACTTTGTGGGATAAATGACCAAGCGGGACAAACTTCTGAAGGTATGATAATATGATCGTCCTATCATATATATATATATATATATATATATATATATATATATATATATATATATATATATATATGTATATATATATATATATAATATTCCAGGATACATATATATGATTACCATCTAGTAGCAGTTCACTGCCTTAAGTCCATCCTATTGGTAACAATAATGTGCCTCTCGATTCGATAATTAATTTGTATGAAGATGAGCAAATGTTCCATGGTATATGAGTCCGGTCTGCTCATTTGTTGCTTCATTGAGACACAATTGCTGTTCCCGGGTAAGCGGGAGCTTTCTAGGTATGTGGGCGTTTAGAGCCTTATCAGACAGCTATGATTAATTTCCAAGTCAATATTTGCACGTGTCATTTTGAGTAGGGTCCTGTCGTTTAAAATGTTTGGGTTGTTATCGTGCAGGATTTGCAGAAGACGAATTAGGAAGAAAATAAGTGTTCACTACCTGTCGTATGATACATTCTTCATTCAGAGCTACAAACTTGACCACCACTACTACTACTGCTGCTGCTACTGCTATTACTGCTACTACTTCTACTTTATAACAACAAGAACTGCTACTACCACTATCACTACCATTACGACTATACTACTGATATTACTAGTACAACTACGACCGCTAATATACATGCAGCTTCTATATCTTAAGGAAATGTTGTATTTCTAGCTGAGATAATACAAGCATTTTTGTTGGTAGTGTCCAGTATTACTTCTGCTTTAATAAATGCACTTTTTGTGGGTGTGCTGTTTACTGTTGCTAATGCTGTAATATATTCGCTTTATTGAGAGTGACGTCTAGTGTTGCTTTTGCTGTAATACGTACATTTTTGTTGGGGGTGATGTCTAGTGTTGCTATTGCTGTAATACATGCAGTTTTGTTGGGAGTGATGTCTAGTGTTGATATTGCTGTAATACATGCAGTTTTGTTGGGAGCGACGTCTATTGTTGCTACTGCTGTAATACATTCATTTTTGTTGTGGAGTGTCTATTGATGCTACTGGTGTTTAATCCCAAAGCGGGACCACATTGGACCCCACAAAATATCTCAAGGGCAGATAGCATGTATTGACATACTGTGTTCTAATTTCCTCTCTGTGTAAAGTCCCTAAGCAGCCATTATTGCTAACACATAAGGAATAAACAGTCTTAGTACAGTGTGATTTAAACAGTATTTACTTGTATAAGTCATCATGAAAAATGCGTAAATTAATAATAGAGACGTAGAAGTAGATGCAAGGACCTGTATTTTCTCCCTGGGCATATGGAGAGGTTTTAAAATTTCACCGCCATTTCGACTTGTACCACTCTGGATACAAGGGGGCATTAATGCTAATCATGTCCGTAAGATTTATAATGTGTGTCACAGGCCCATATAATTAACATTGCTTCACACTCTCGCCACAAGGAAACGTTGCCGATGTGGAGAGCATGAAACGCTGAGTACAAATACAGTTTGAACAACGATATCAAAGTGGAATTGTTGAAGTAACGATTACCTTAGAGGTGGCAATTGTAACTGGTCATAAGGTCAAAGGTAATGACCACTAACATATGTCACCCATCGAGGGAGTTTACACATTTGCGCACTTCGAAGTGTTTCATCAT
Source organism: Sinohyriopsis cumingii (assembly GCA_028554795.2). NCBI lineage: Eukaryota > Metazoa > Mollusca > Bivalvia > Unionida > Unionidae > Sinohyriopsis > Sinohyriopsis cumingii. The sequence goes on from CM068824.1 coordinate 99,465,791, forward strand.
TTTGTTGTGGCGAGTACGTGGTCTTCATTCTCTGTTTGTCCCTCTTGTTTAAGACCTTGTTTGGTATTACTGACTGTACTATACATTTAAATTATGTTCTAGAGTTTAAGACATTAACAAGATTCTATAGTTTAAGACCTCGTTCTACATTAGTGTTTATAATTTGCACTTAAAAAAGTTCTAAAAGTTAAGATTGTATTCCACAGTAGTTTGTGTATTATACATTTAAATACTTTTCTAATGTTTAAAACCTTATTCTACAACCCTGGCTGTACTATAAACTTAAAACTTTTTATAATACTATTATTAAAGGTCTTTTAAAGTAATTTTTAAAAAGACGCTCGTGTAAGTCATTTAAGCATTAGTGAGTACAATTTGTTTTCTCTAATCTTCGAGTACGTACTGGTAAAGACAATGCCATTCACCGAGTCTTACTAATCATAGTGAGTACCGGTATATGTTACTCACCACCCAGCCAGCTTGTTGCATTCGTAATCAGTGAGAACGTAAATGATAGCATAGTTCAGTGAGCGTTATGAGCGGTAGATTTACTGGGAGTAGTAGGGAACTGACAATCGTGTCCCTCTGTCAACAAAATGTGCTTTATTTTGTCAGGTCGCTCGATATGTAGTTGAGTGCGCATTGTACACCGCAGAAATTAGGGAGTAGCAATTTACTGAGATTTCTAAACTAGCAGGTACTTCAGATCCAAAGCACCAAACCTGTGGCATGATATTTTAGATAATGCGGCAAGGGTCGGTTCTAATACATACAACCCTCTCATGATAGGAAGCTTAAGTAATGAGGCAAATGGTTCAGATCAATAACATTCAGCACCCGTAGCGCAAGATTAAGATAATGAGGAAAGTAGTTTATGTCCAATAAATACAACCTCCATGTCAAGAGATTTAGATAATGAGGCAATCATTTTCCCGAATGTATATTAAAGCTCTCAGTTTTAAAAAAAAACAACAAAGCACATTCATATATATGTCTAGTATGTACGCCGTATCACTGATATACCACGTGATGTATACATATTTCATTAAAAGGAAACGAGGCTTACCGACTTTTCTTTAAATGAATAATTTATACAACGGCTGGTATATCTTTGATACAGCTTATTTACTATCCATATATTTTATTTTTCTCACATACAAGTACAAATACTTGCTTTGTGAACGCAGTTAATACTGACTACGGGCAACTCTGATATTGAGCAAGTGAATGAACTCTCATCCCTGCCGAGTGTGTCCGCTACAAAATTTAGTTCTATGCATTTTATGGCTATTCACAATCACCATTGCATATTAATAAGTTGATTGCCTTTTTTGAGTTTCTATTTTTATTCACATTGATTTAATCAATATAAGACACTTATGATTTATATTTGAAAGATGGCTTTAATGAAGAATGTAGATTACTACAAACGCATTATTACAATCCTGATGTAGATTACTACAAACGCATCATTACACTCTTGATGTAGATTACTACAAACGCATCATTACAATTTTGAACACTGAACGCTCAGCCATTCACAAGCCCATGGACTTTAGTATGGAATATAAACTAGACGAAACGACGAACCAGCAAGCTGTTGTCAAAATATTGTATTATATTTACAGTCATTATTCTTATATTATTCACATTACTACCGACCACAAATGCTCTCTCTCTCTCTCTCTCTCTTCATTGATTTTCATCCGTATCTTGATACGATGGTTAAGAGAGAGAGAGAGAGAGAGAGAGAGAGTTGGGGGCATTGGAAATTTCCATATTTAATTAATAATAATCGATTTTTAGAACCTGATTATAGGTTTAAGAAACAATAACAAAGGATTAAATGCATTACATTACGTGTGTCCCCGCAACCAAAACAGGCTATTGTAACTTTGTGTAGGTTACGTGTTGCAAGTTCAGATCTAAGGTTATAATCCAGATCACAATTGTTTCTCTCTCACTCTAGATTTCTGTGTATTTGGTCCATTATGCACGAAAGGGGGGGGGGGAACGAATTGCGATGAAATTGTGTACCATTTTAAATTCTTTTAGAAAACGGGGATTACTATAACCTTTTATCGTTATTTTCAAACCTCACCAGTGATAAATGAGTCGAAATTCATCTTTGATCTATATGATAGAACCGACAGGCGGGTCATAATTTGATATACGAGTAGCATTGCTTTATCAAATGACTTTATACCAACACTTTAAAAGCCATGTTATTTTTAAAGTATGACATATATATATATATATATATATATATATATATATATATATATATATATATATATATATAACGAACGGACAGTTATCATGTTAATACAGAATGATTTCTTGAAGACTTAGAAATTCATTCAGATCGGATTGAAGAGCATCATTCGTAAAAATACATATATTAGTTCTGTAAAGGTGTAGCTAGACTTAACCAACAGTTGTTTGAAACGACAACCGACAAGGTAGAGAAATTTTTGAGCGGAGATAATTCCTCAAAATAACAAGACATATTGACCTTATGAAAAGAAGTGAAATGGATAATGTTATGCAAAGGCTATTTTATATTTACTTACCAAATTTGGTATGTGTAAGTTGAATAACATTGTATTAGCTTTATGATCTATCATCCAGCTGCTGCAACACCAGCGAAGCTAAAACTGTGTACATAAAGCCTCAAACTAACTGAGTAAATTTCATAGAATTATATATTTACTTATCATGCCTTTAGAATGGACCTTGGACACAATATTTGTAATCGCTACAAGGTAATGTAAACAATCTTATGTTGTTGTCCCATTTGAATTTCGCTCATTAAAATTATAAATGCTTAAATATTTGTCAATACATAATTACCTTAGCTGTTACCGAATTGCAGTTATGTCATGTAAAAGTCCATTTGCTATCATATTTTCGATTGTGAACTGGTTAAATGAAAATGGATTTAAAAGCTTTAAAACGTCTTCAAGAACTATTGTTGATGACAGACCAGATCCTAGTTGTAAAACAGTTATAAAACCCACTGATTTTATCATTCTTCATTATCTAGCTTTTTGGCAGACCAGTTGTTTATAAGCGTAAATAGTGTTTATGAAGTACAATGTAGGCAGCATAATGTTACGTGGTAAATTGTTTTGGTAATGTTTCTCGCTTTCTTGTACATGTACTGTTATATATAGTGAAAGGTTAATGTTTGATTTTATATTAATTGTCAGCTGTTTACAATGCGTTATCTGTCTGTCGAGTGTGAATTGACATAGCGAAGTTACAATACTTGTAATTTCCACATTCTCTTTGTTGAAGGTTTCTTCCTTTATGTATCTTGCTAGAACCTGTTTTGTTTTTCTTGATCGTTTGTTGTTAACTTGCTTGCAACCTAACGTTGAAGATATTGAAAATAAACAACTTAAGAGTTTGACCAGCAAATAAGATTTCTAACACTGCTGAAAAGGCATTTATCAAAGCAATACATAGTGTAAAATTGTTCAATTTCATCCACTTTGCGTGAATTCAGCACCTGGCGCTGTGTTTAGAAAATGCTTTGCCATTTTGTGTTACTCGGATGCATTCGTTAAAATCTTGGCTTATGCATCATACAATTCCTATGATTGCTTTCCATGTTGTCTTCAAAGTTTAGTTCTACCATAACGTCCTTCTGTGTGATATAACTTTTACAGGATCTTCAGGTATCATACAATTCCTATGATTGCTTTCCATGTTGTCTTCAAAGTTCAGTTCTACCATAACGTCCTTCTATGTGATATAACTTTTACAGGATCTTCAGGTATCATACAATTCCTATGATTGCTTTCCATGTTGTCTTCCAAGTTCAGTTCTACCCTAACGCTGTTTAGTGTGATATTAACCTTTACATGATATTCAGGCATCATATAATTCCTATGATTGCTTTCCATGTTGTCTTCCAAGTTCAGTTCTACCGTAACGCCCTTCTGTGTGATATAACTTTTACATGATATTCAGGCATCACGCAATTCATATGATTACTTTCCATGTTGTCTTCCAAATTCAGTTCTACCCTAATGCCCTTCTGTGTGATATAACCTTTACATGATATTCAGGCATCACACAATTCCTATGATTGCTTTCCATGTTGTCTTCTAAGTTCAGTTCTACCCTAACGCCCTTCTGTGTGATATAACCTTTACATGATATTCAGGCATCACGCAATTCCTATGATTACTTTCTATGTTGTCTTCCAAATTCAGTTTTACCCTAACGACCTTCTGTGTGATATAACCTTTACAGGGTCTTCGCTAATGATGGCTCCATCTTGTTTTCGTCTTCGCTATGATTCATTTAGTTGATACTGAGATTTGGAAAGTTAACTAATGACGAGTTTAAGATGTTACGTAGGTTAACTACAAAATTGATTAATACGTTCCTAAGTAGTAAGAAATAATTTGAAATGTAGTTGAATGCATGAAAGGATGTAATCCAAAACATGTTCTTCGTGCTTTTGATGATAACCGTCTCATTATATAATATTAAAACATGTGTAGCATCCGAACCATCCTTTATAATTAAAGATAACAATATAAAAGTTTAATTATTTTACTCCATCTCGAAAGGACAAGAAAGTAAACTTATCCAATAGTTGTTCGAGTTAGCATAGATGAGTAGCAGTATCGATTCCTTAGATTGCTGGCAGTCAGAAAAGACGATTGCTTGTTTGTGCTGGACAATTTGTTTCTCGTTTCAGAGTGTGTCTTTTTCTTGCTTGTTTTAACATTACTTTGCTTGTTATTTGTATTTTGTACCAAAATGTGTATAGAAACCATTTACCAAGTAAGAAATTGGTAAACGCTCTGAAAAATTAAACCATAGCCAATCTAGCATCTACATAGATTTCGTATGTCCTCAGGACTGGTTCTCGTCCATTTCATCCAACATTTTCTATCAAGTTTGCACGGGTTCCATATTTTCCTTTTCTCGTCGCAATAGCTATGCTTAATTCCTCAGTGTACTCCTACAATTCTTCGTTATATAAATAACACGCAAAATGATGGAGGAAGATGAAGATTTTTGAAATGTAAGAATTTCAAATCCTTACATATGGTTTATTAGAAATCAACAAATTTTGAAATCCTGCCGATTACGATAGTGGTGATGGTGATTATTTCATTAATAATGGTGATGATAATACTATTTTCGTGCTGATAATGATATAATATCAACGGTAGCTTTTATAATGGCTTTGATGATGACCATACAAATCAGAATACAAAAACAACAGGGTTAAGTTTAACAAATTATTTAGAAGTCACTGTTGAACTGTTGGAGATAAGATTGTATGCACACGCATATAGATTGTAAGGGGAGAACCATGTATCCAGACTTAAAGTAAGATACGGTGATGTAATTTGCCAAAAAGACTTTGCATCACCAAGGTCAATAAAAAGTGAATTTTGTGACACATTTAAATACTGTGCATTTAGGAAATATATACTATATCAGTCCTTTTCCTGATACACCTAGAAGCACAAAATAAACTGCAGACTATCGTCATGTGCAACGTGAGCAAAACTCTAGTGAATAGAAAGACAGAACACATCATGAATACTTTCTTAACTGCAAAGGTAACAAAATAAATACTACTAGAGGTAGGTCATTAACGTAAGACATTCTGACTGACAGAAGTGAATGATGATGATGTTCGTCCATCGGTGTTGATGAAGACCATTTAATGTCATCGATTCACTGGGGGTGTGTCCGGAGATGGCTGATCAGTCTGATACGGGAATGGACGAGCTTAATGCAGTGGGGACATGGATGTACAGGTTGCTGGTCGGGAGTTGGGCCTGGATTTGCGCAGATCACGTTTTTCAGCTGCGACCACCAGTCATTTCTGCTCAAAGGCTTCCACACCAGCGTTGACTTGACTGCTCCAAGCAGATCGGTTAGCAGCGACACTCTCCCAGCTATCAGGATCAATGCCTAGGTTCTTCAGCGAAGCCTTGAGGGTGTTCTTGTATCTGTTTTTTTGACCACCGTGAGACCTTTTGCCTTGTTGTAGCTCTCCGTAAAAGACCTTCTTAGGTAGGCGTTCTACCGGCATGCGGACAACATGACCAGCCCATCGGAGTTGTGTCTTGCACAACATGGTGTGGATGCTTGTCATGCCGGCCTTAGTGAGCACCTCTGTGTTTGGTACCTTGTCCTGTCATTTGATTTTCAGTAGTTTCCTCATGGAGCTCATATGGAAGTGGTTCAGTTTCTTAACATGGCGGATATATACAGTCCATGTCTCACAAGCATAGGGGAGGGTAGACTTTGAGTTTGGTGCCAAGCTTGATGCCTCTCTTATCCCAGACATTTCAGCGGAGTCTACCAAATGCTATGCTGGCTTTGGCAATGCTAGTGTTGACCTCATCGGCTATGTGGACCGCTTGTGAGAGGGTGTTGCCTAGGTATGTGAACCTTTTTGAGCTTATGGTCATTGACAGTGATGGATGGTTCCAGGTAACCTTCTCCAGGAGCTGGCTGATGCAGAACCTCGGTCTTGCTGGTAGAGATGGTGAGTCCGAAGTTGGAGCACGCTGTGGAAAGAAGTCCATGCTCCGTTGCATGCATGCCTCCATGCTGGAGTTGAGGACACAGTCACCTGCAAACAGCAGGTCGCGAATGTTCTCAACTTGGACTTTGGTTTTGGCTTGGAGCCTCCTCAGGTTGAACAACTTCCCATCCAGACGGTATCTGAGACCTACTCCAACATCGCTGTCCTTGAAAGCATCCATCAACATTGCGGAGAACATGAGGCTGAAGATAGTGGGGGCTAAGACGCATCCTTGTTTCACACCGTTCGTAACTGCAAAGGGTTTGGAATAGTTACCCTGGTCCTGGACTCTGGCAAGCATGCCATCATGAAACTGTCTCACCATTTCAATGAAGAATTCTGGACATCCAAATTTGGCCAGATCTTCCAAAGGCCTTCCCGGCTGCCAGTGTCGAATGCCTTAGTCAGGTCCACGAAGGTGGTGTATAGCTGGACAATTTGTTCAAGACATTTTTCTTGCAACTTCCTGGCAGCAAAGATCATGTCGAAGGTTCCTCTCTCCTTTCCGAAGCCACACTGGCTTTCTGGCAGTAGGCCACGATCAAGGTGTTCTTTGAGTCTGTTCAGCAGTAGCCTGGAGAAGACCTTGCCAGAGATGCAGAGTAGAGAAATTCCTCTATGGTTGTCGCAGGACTGGCGATTGCCTTTGCGTTTGTAAAGGTGGACGATTGATGCATCTTTGAATTCCTGGGGTATGCGTTTCATCTTACACATGCCTCAGAACTTCTGTTAGTCTTCTCACTAACTTAGGTCCACCAGACTTGTAGATCTCAGCTGGGATGGAGTCTGCTCCTGGAGCTTTTCCACTAGACAGGAGCTCAAAGGCCTTATGTGTTTCCAGCACTGTTGGAGGGTCAGCCAACCTATAGTTGATCTCCACCTGTGGTAGACGGTTGATCGCTTCATCATTGATGGAAGATGGTCTGTTAAGGAAACCGTCAAAGTGTTCCGCCCAGCGATATAGCATATTCTCCTTCTCGGTTATGAGAGTGCTGCCATCGGAGCTCAAGAGTGGGGCTGTGCTTGATGTTACATAAACATCACGAAGAGCACTATATAAATTCTTCATGTCGTGTCTGTCGAAAAAGGACTGGATATCATCAGCCCTTCGGCTCAACCATGTGTCCTGCATCTCGTGTAGTTTCTTCTGCACAGCTTGGCGGACTCTGTTGAAGGCATCGTTCTTTGCAGCGGACTTGAGGTCGATGTTGTATGCACGATGTAGATGACGCTTCTCCTCTAGCAGGGACTGTATTTCTTTACAGTTCTCGTCAAACCAGTCTTGGTGCTTTCGCAGAGTGACGCCAAGGGCTACAGATGCAGTGGAGTACAACAGATGTTTGAAGTCCATCCAGCATTTCCCTACGTCGTTGGTATCAGAGTCTGTGGCTTCTAGCTGGCTTGTCAATGCTTCAGACAGAGATTGCTCATTGTTGCAGACTTTCAGCCTGGAGACGTTGAGTCGTTTTGGGACTTTAGCTCCCTCTGGGCGTCTTAGCGGTTGAATTTTTACATTCATCTTAGAGATCAGTAGCCTGTGGTCTGTCCAGCAGTCAGCACCACACATGGCCTTGGTCACACGAACATCCTGCCTGTCATTCCTACGAACTAAGATGTAGTCGATCTGATGCCAATGCTTGGACCGTGGGTGCATCCAAGTCGTTTTATTGCGGTTAGGCAGACGGAAGGTGGTATTTGTGACCAGGAGATCAAATGTTGCGCACATTCTCAAGAGTAGATGTCCATTACTGTTGCAGTTGCCAATTCCATGTCTACCAATAACTCCCATCCACGAGATGTGGTCCGCGCCAACTCTACCGTTAAAATCACCAAGAATGATTTGCTTGTCTGACTTTGGTACCGAAGCAATCAGAGTTTCCAGATCCTGATAGAACTTGTCTTGGCTTCCTCCGAGTAGGTCATGATTGATGCATAAGCACTAATGAGTGTGGCTTGCATTTTACCATGCAAGGGAAGCTTCAGCATTATAATCCGTTCATTAATTCACTTTGGTAAGATGGAGAGCTTATTCACCAAACTCGACTTGACAGCGAATCCAACTCCAGACTCCCGAAGTTCATCGTTGCCACGTCCACTCCAGAAAAAGGTGTAACCAGCTCCAACTTCAGGCAGTTGGCCCTCGTCGGCCAAGTGAGTTTCACTTAGGGCTGCTATCTCTATCTTGTAGCGAGCAAGTTCTCTTGCAATCAGGGCAGAGTTTTGGAGGCTATCGAGGTAAGCAGCGCTATCCTGAAGTAGTCTGCTTAGTCACTCAGATGGTTGCCGACATCCATTTCTGCTTCAGAGCAATGGAAGACGACCATATGGTCTGAGCCGCCTGCGTGCAGGTCTGCCACTACGGCTGCCAGTGCATCCACACCTTCCGCTTCGCAGCTCGCCCATCGCCTCGGCACTTGGGTACGGGTGATGACATAAATAACTTGCGCGTGAGTTGGATTAAAGTGAGGAAGAGTTGCCCTGCGTCAACCTCACCCTCTCGTCCAGGCTCCACTTTGTCCAGATGCAAGATATAGTCGAGACGGCTGGAATCGAGACTGGATGCAGTGGATGACCAAGGTGTCCTACATGTCCTGCCGTACTCTTACCGCTCCACATCGCTTCGCTTTGCTGGGTCCGCCTTTCTGCCTATTGACCAGCTGGTGGTTCCTCCGCGCAGTCCGCCGGTTCTAGTCTTCACATGCAATGGGTGACAATCCCTGAGTCACCGGGGGTATGAAACCCATCAGTTACCCTCAACCTGGTTTGGCCGGACAGGAGTGAATAAATAGGGGATAAACGAAGAAATACTTAAACTAGTGTATCCTTCGCTATTGTGTACGAATTATATCAAAGTAAGATAGAAAAATATAGTGTACAATAGCTGGTATTTGTTTGATAATGTCAAAACAGAATGTTTGATGAGTATTCGTTTTCACACGGTCTGATATTGTCCAAACAAACTGTGTAATGGATGTTCAAAGTAATTGTTAGTTGTGCTACTGTTTTGATTATAATGCCGTTGTTCAGCACATTATAGGATATACTTGGCAGCCAGTACAACTGGTGAAGGAGCAGCCCGTGAGAACTCGGTAAGAAAGAATTATCCACTGCAAACTACTGGCAAGCTTTATCACATGCGCACGTTGTTTGAGCCTGAGACTAGAACCCACGCTGATAGATGTGACTTGGAAGTGATCGGTAAATGTGAGCGGTTTTGACTACTTCGTCAACCACGGCCCGTTTACTTAAGTGCCTGATAAATACTATCTAAACATATTAATAATGGATGTTCTATTTGTCCGATACTGTCAGTGCAGACTGTGCAATGGATGTCAAAACAGCCTATTCAGTAGATGTTATATGTTATAACTGTGCAACTAAGATGCAGACTACATATAATCTACTGGTGCAATTCAAATTTGGCTTGTCTTATATGCATTGCAACTCAGTTCCCTTGGTGACAGGGTGTCACTCTAAAGTCCTAACTAGCTAAATATGCTAGGATGGGACTTAGGGGTGTTAACAATCCCTTGGTGACAGTAGTATACATTTACGTTTGATGTCTTATATGACCAAGTATATGTATACACCAAGTGACAATATTCTATATTTACAATTTATATCATACCTGTCAAACCATGGGTGTACACCAGGTAACAATATTTTTATATTTACGTCTATAGTCATATCTGGAAAGGTATAAGTGCCCTCTTTACACCGGAAAGTACAAGGAAATTTGCATGCTTGCTTGTACAGCTCTCCAGTACTATGTCTGCGAATGCATCAAAGAAATGCCAAACTATTCACACTTATTCCAGAATATTGTATCACAACTTGATATGTATATTTTTGACAGTCATCAATATCAAATTAAAAATGTAGTCCTTACAAATTGACAGCCATTGGAATGTGTAAAAAGAGTTTCAGTATAGTAATGTTTTATCTCTTATTAAATTCATTTAATATGTTGACACAATTAAAGCGAGTTAGCCCAATTATTGCAACCGAGTTTCAGAGTAAGTGTAACGGAAATTAATTATTTATTTATCAATCTGGAATCAATTATCCAATTTATTTAATATGCTGACTACTAAAATAATGTTGTGCTGAACAATGCGCTGTTTTCGTATGTAAATATATTGATTCAATGAACTATATCTCCACTTTCACACGCAGTTATCTTTCTTTTTTCCTCTCTAATGTGCTGATTTACATTATTTTAATATTCGATGCTTAATTTCTTTAGGATATATCTCCTTTGAACTGTACTTTGTTCCGTATTGTAGGGTCACTTAAGAGTTAAATGGAAATTTCAGTTAAAACTGAATGTTTAACATCTGTATATTTGCACTAATATAGGGCTACTAAAATAAAGGGTTGCTACTTTCACGTGATCCAGATGGTATACAAATTATATCCATATCAACTGACTTTGGTTAATGTATTGCTTGCCAATTTGTTATGACAAAAGCGAACCTTATTCATGCATAAGTCTCTTATTGTTTGTTTGAATCACCGTGTCAGAACAAAATATTTCAAGATAGCCCTTAAATGTCGGAAGCAAACAACATAGTCAAGCTGTTGGGGTAGAGTGGGTTCATAGTAAAATATTAATTTATGCTAAGAAATAAAATCTTACAAGCATGTTTGGTTTGTTTTTGTTTGCATCTTCAATGTAAAATTGTGATCATGTTGTTTAAAAGTGTGTATTCGTCCGATGAGAATTTGCCAATCTACTAGACCATCAGTGAGACCTGGTATATTTACTTGCATGCGACCACATGAGACAAATACGTCAGACACGGTCATCTACATTGTAACCCAAACAACCACATGAAGCAAATACGTAGGACATGGCCATCTACCTTCCTCTCACACAGCCACATGAGATACATGAGTGAGACATGGCCATCAAATTGTACCCCTAACACCCACATGAAATAAATACGTCAGACATTGTCATCTACCTGTATCCGTAACAACAACATGAAATGCATACATGAAACATGTCCATCTAACTATACCTCTAATAACCACATGAAACAAATGCGTAGGATATCATAATCTACCTGTATCCCAAACAACCACATGACATATATATGTAGGACATGACCATCTACCTTTACCCAAAAAGGTTTGTTGCTCATACTAATTTTACCAAGCTGTCATGGGAACCAGACATGATCATTTATTAATCTAATGGTGTTCGAAGAATGTTACATGGTACTTTGTATTCAGTTAAAGGCGCGCTGCCATATAAATTATATATATATATATATATATATATATATATATATATATATATATATATATATATATATATATATATATATATATATATACCTTAAGTAATAAAACTTCACTCTTCTTTGAACTAATCTGTTCAAATGTATTTATTATGATATTACATAGTCGTCATATTTTCTTAGTGAAATTTTATGGAGGAAAAACGTTGAGCAGGTATAATGATTAAGTAGTGTTGTTAAAGTGGGATTGGTTAGTGTTTTCTAGTCCTAGCTCAAACTTTGTTGACAACATACGTTTTATTAAAGTTTAGTAAGCATTTTCAAAGCCTTTCTCGAACATTATTGACAACATACGTTTTATTAATGTGGGTCTGGTATGCATTCTCTAAGCCTTACTCAAACGGTATTGGCAGCATGAGTGTTATTAATGTGGGTCTGGAACTCATGTTCTAAGCCTTTCTCAAACGGTATTGACAACATGAAATTTTTTATCAATTATTCAGAAAGATTATTAATAGGATTAAAGTAGTCTTCACATTAAATTTATTAGGCTGTCTCATCAGTTCATCGACGATAGGGAAACGTTAGATAGGATACAAAACTATTTGATAGCTATTCGTGTAATTTATCTGCACGCTGCAAGCATATTCTTAAATTAGTGGTATGTCTGTTGTTCCGTCCGTCCTCAATCGGTCTGTTCTTTGTCTTCCTCATTATATTAATAAAATTGGTTTTGCTATCGCATAAGAATACCATTGAATTCTAGGATGCTGAAGTATTCGTGACGACTGTAGTAAGGCACATCTTGAGATACCAGTTACGCACCCATTTTTGAGGAGCCAATTTGTACAATCCTGATCTAGATAGTAGCAGACGTTGTTGAAGGTCTTCTGTTGGAAGGATACAAATACACCAGTCAGACGCACAATACTGAATACACATTCATGCACACACCCCCGTTTACTACTTTCACTTTCAATTACACTTGTATCTTCATCGATATTAAAGACAATAGCAAGAGTTGTAACATTAAAATTAAAATTGTGTTGAGTTTATTCATTATGCACGTAGGAGACATCTGGCAGTTCTGGAACACACGTTAAATATAAAAACGGCAAAGACACAAAAAAGCCATATAATAAAGAATGACTAATTGATTCAACTTATATAACTCCCATGAGCCTCAAGTTAAGTATTGGACGACTTTCATTACCACTATATTAAAACAACCTCGTACTATTACACAAAAGCATTGCTGGATCACTTTTGTCACCACTACATAAGAACAAAAACACTATCGAACCTTTACACTAGCCAATTGCTGGACCATTTTCCTTATTATTGTATAGACATTTACTAAACGAAAATCTGACCATCCTGTTATCTGACATACTTCTGTAAAATGCTCATTACTAATGGATTTACAGAGACACCGTAAATAATAAACCGATACAGTACTACTGCAACACATCAATAATACCGTGTTATTGAAAAACATATATTTACCTCATGCAGAGTTGATAATATGCTAATATTGTGGTAAATTTTTAATAGCTACGGCACTCACACACCTCGTTAATAAAGCTGTGTCATTGTGTAAGATCACAAAAGTATTTTTTTATCCTTTTAGAGTTTTATTTACCACACGTGTATTTGTATATATGTGATATTACCTTACATATAGATACTTCTACCAACGAGCTGAACATACATACCAAATTTAATTGGTAAATGAAGAATGTATTGGAGTCAGGATCGAAACTATGATATATAACAATAGACAGAATTATAACGCTATTGTCGACCATGTAATCGATGTAGTATATGTGCATTGAAGGCAAATATATTTTAGATTGACATGTAACCGACTTATTTGAATGACTTACCAATTATTTCAAATGCATGTATCCTCATTACTTATATATTCTGTGTCCTTTTCACTATCTTTCCATCATTCCTTTGTAATTGACGTTCCAGTTCAGTTTATATAACTAATAAATTTAAACAAAATGACTTTCATCCATTTTCTTGGCCACCTGCGTATTAGACATATTAAATGAACTTGAACATGAGTATCTTTAACTTCAACCATAACACAGATCAGAATGCCGTTTCGTTTGTAATGAAATCAAATTGTTCCGAAAAATGTAGAAAAAAAAAACCAATATGGGTGACGTATGATAAAGCCTAACAGAGTCGTTGCATGTCAAGCAATAACAACAAAAAAGAAAACAAATGTCACATTTTGATAGCGTAGTGTAGGAAAACTTACCCAAGGAGGAAATGTGAACTATACATATATAAATTATCTTGCATGTGTGCTATATATGCGTAGTGTATATGCCTGCTTATGGAAATATGTTTTATGCATGCTTATGGCTTATATGTAAGCATATACAACTATGCGTGTTGTATATGTGCAGAATATATGCATGCAGGTACAAGTGTGCTATATATGTGTAGCATATATGCATGCTGACATAAGCATGCGTGCTGCAGATGTGTAGCATATATGATTGCTGACACAATTCCGTCTGCTGCATATCTGCATCATATATGCCTGTTGACATAAAAAAAAGATATTCGTTACAAGTATTGAAAATATAGACCATACAATTTTATTGTTGTTTCAGATTATCAAGGACATCGTGAATTTGTGACCGAGATCTGATTCAGATTATCAAAACATCGCGTTTTTTTCTCCAGATATCTTGACCTGGTTAATTTTATTTAAAGTAAGTTCTCAAACAATCGACACTCAAAGTACAGTACATTAACTTAATGTAATGCTGATTAAAACTGCTCATCTACAATTAAAAGAAGCACATGTCTTTGAAGACTTTCAGTTTAATAACTTACACAACAAAATATATGCTAAATGATATTTTTAAATTAGTGTTCGCTCTTCTTCTTGACAATTACTTTCATGTTGCCACTACAATCATCATTGTCTGACCTTGACTACCACAGCACACAGAAAATAATTGACACAACATAACCACGTTACACTCTTGCCTGACCTTGGCTTATACATTAAACAAAAGGATATTGCCAGAACGGAATCCTGCCACAATCTGTCAGGCCTCGACACGTACAAAGCACAAAAAAAGGAATCGACAGAACGGAACCACGTTACACTCTTTTCTTGCTTTGGCTTATATGGCACACAAAAGGGAACAATACACTGTTATCTAGCACTGATACATACCGTACACAAAACTGAATTGACTGAACACAAGCATGCTCCACTAATGTCTAAACTTTACTCATACAATACAGAAGAGTGAAGTTACAGAATACAACCACCCTCCACTCATGTCTGAAACTGGCTCATACTTTACACAATCATGGATTGACAGAATGGAACCATGCTACACATGTCTGGCCTTAACTCAAACTGTAGACACAAACGAATAGACAGAACAGAACCATACTACCCTCTTGTCTGGCCATGCGTCCTACAATACAAGTAAAATAGTTTGACCATGTTTTACTCATGTTGGTGAAGAGTGACAATACATTAATCAATAGGTATATGATTCATCATGTGATGTATTCCACTTAATACAACACCTTGGTGGATCAGTTGCGTGCATCGCAACACAACTGAAACAAACAATATTTCACTATTTCTATTTAGCCTACAGCACTTGCTTTAAATGCAAAGACACACAACATACATATAATATGAATCAGCCAGAGCAGTTCAACACGCACTCACTACGGTGAATCACGCTCATCTATTGGCAAGACAGGTTGTCAAACTTATAAGTTCTCAAAAGGGTCTGAGTAACTAGCATTGAGGCACGGCCCAGCTCAGATGGTCTGGTCACGTCATTCGGACGGATAAGGTCATAATACCAATACAACTCTTCTATGGTGAGCTCAAGCAAGGAAAGTGGAAACTAGGGCGCCTCCGAAAAAGGTAAGAAAGTCTACTGTATGTGTAACCTGTAAAGGTGAGGAATCCAACCCAGCGAGCTGGTAGACTTGGCCGAAAAATGGTTTACATGGCTGACTCTCATCACAAAGGCTGTTGATGTAGTGGAAGATGACCGCCACCAACGTCTTACAGCCATGAGAGATAAACGACACTTCGCAGCATCACATGCCATCTCATCTAGAGATTTCCCATTCCCAACCTGTAGCATCTAGTGTGCGTCTAGATTTGGACCCAGGCGCCACATAGGTAGACTAAGTGGCCGCACAACTACCGTCATCAACAGACACGGTGGACAACCGAAGAAGAAGAATATATCAGCTAAACCCTTTCTTGATTATTACTAGGTTGTATATACTTTACCGCAGCCATTTCAAGCACATAAGGCCGTATCAGACTATGCTAGAGCGAAGTAGATAATGAAGTGAAATACGATGTCATACTTTTACTCGTAAAGAACTTCTTTGATAAAACCAAAGTAATCAAGGAATGTAAAACAAATGAAAAGCACTTTGAGAAGACATAAATACCGTTGAATGCATTATAGTACATAATGCGTTTTAATGATTAATCGGCTGTAATGGATACTGTTCTGAACAGATATTGAAAAGTAGATAGTGAAAAACATATTGACATTAATGAACCAGACAGCACATCTGTTAAATAAATCAGTCATGTTTTCTAGAATTAGCAGGACATAAGTAATTTGCTCATGAAATGATGCGGTATGCTATACAGATAAACTATACTTCGTATTGAACCAAAGAAAAAAAGTCCTTTTTAATGTTGAAATTATTCAAATTTTCTGTTTTCAGCCGCTAAAAGTTAAAAACTATTTTTAGCTCTGCCAAGAAATATCTCACTTCACAAAAAGCGTTTGATTAGCCTTTACTATTTCACAGATTTCGCGCAGTTTTTAATTCAGCTGCTTAAATTTGAATATCTTTTTTGTTGCGACTGTCCATGAGTCACGCGGCGTATGTAAAAAGGAGTTATCAACTGTTTTGATCTGGGCTGTTTTCTATGAAGATGTTCCATCTGAGAAGGTCTTGGTCTTGTCTAAAGATTCTAGGTAAAAGCATTTTGTTTTTATTTGAAGAGTTTTGAACATGATTGCATCTAGCTATACTTGCCGTCATTTTTGAGAATCCTAAACTTATTCAACTCGATACAGCTAGGATTATGTTCATGTGTGATGTACTGTAAAACTCTATAAACACACACACGCGTAATATATATTTCTAGACTCCAGTATAACGTAAAGAGTTAATAAGGAAGAGTTATACACTTTGCTTTAAAAATAAATTTACTCAGACTTACAGTACCAATTGAAAATCTGTTATGCAGTCTTCAGAACCATCACGTGACTGATGAGAGTAGTTATACGCTACTAATATTGATCAAAGCCAATTGTATTTATGGATAGATAACTTGATATATTAAGAACAAGCAACCAATCAAGTTTTATCTAAAGATAAATATAACCGCGAACATAAATCCTATGATTTCAGCCTGTTTTCAGCTCTATATACGAGCTTCAGAATGGAAGATCCCGTACGGGAACCTAAAGTATTATATCAATCATATCGTTCTGTATATTTGGAAATATATTAAAACTCCACAACATGCATCGGAACATCAATTTCACCACTAACGAATGCCATCACTAGTAAAGACCAAACTGAAGAGATTAGCCTAGAATTATGTAGGGGAATGTCACAAACATGTGCATGCTTCACATAGGTATATCTCTTGAAAGCTGAAGCTCAACCGGAGTATATGTTGCTGTTGTTAATGTCCACTTGCAGTGCAGTGCTTTCTTCCAATATGTGAGACAAAAACATTAATAATGTGAAACTGAACTTTTAGGCGATGTCCAAACAAACTTTCATACATTTTTAGTAACAATATAAAATTATTTTGTCAAATCTGTTTGAAATCAGTATTCATTTTAAGAGACTGTTCGAGACTACACAAAGTCAAGATCATACAAGGATCTTCCGTTCACCGCATATAAACTTAAGAGGGGAAACAAATAATTATAATAAAGTGTCCAGTATACAAGCAATAGACCCTGACTTTTATTCAAATAATCTATTTGTATTAATATATGGACTCATGGTACATGTATCTGAGTTATCAAGTATTTTAAGTCATCAGGAACAGGTCTTCGACAGGACTTTTCAAGACGGATAATATGATAAGTCATAAGTCACCTTCATTATGGCCATACAGATTATATTGACTTCATAGTTTAGATTATGTCTGGTCAATATTTTGTTAGCCAAGGATCGTTCCACATTAATATAGAGCGGAGTGGTTAGACGACCCCTGGCTTGCAAATACTCTTTTGATCAGAAATAGCAAAACAAATATTTGAGAAACAAAGAGAACTAAATAAAAACTGAGCGATACCAGGAACATACAAGTAACTGGGTATGTTTATAGGTACAGTGTCAAACAAACCTGATCTAACGTTCATATATTCATGACCTGGGTATTATTTTGTTTTATAAAAGTCTTTGCAGACTGGTATAATGGCAATTTTTAAGCGTTACGTCTGTCATTATTTTGCTTATATGTCTCATTGAAATGTATATACTCTATTTAAATCCATGAAAATTCTTTCCAAATATTTTTTTGTGATTGAGGCAGATTAGTGCTAATGAGGCAGCAACAACACGATTAGTGAAGCCCCATCTTACACATAATGTTTTCACATTGTGGCTTTAAGGTTGTGATCTCGTTACATTGAGAAAAAAAGGTTCAGGCAACGTTGCTACAACATTACACATTAAGAAAATTTTAATAGTCTTCTGATCCAAAGCAAAATGGCACGTATTTTCATTGATCATAACAGGTACAACAAACAGTTATATTTTTAAAAAGATACTATGTAACGTTTTTACAATGTTGTATCGAGGTTGTGTTTTAACTTGAATCTATGTGGGGAAGAAGTATTTTTTCTTAGTTTAATTTCAATTTCTTTTCAAAAGAAATAAATGAATGAAAATAACAATATCAATTTGTAACTTCATGCACCGGCAGAATAACATTTGCGCCTGAGACGATTAAATATCTGCTATTTTAAACCGACAAGATAAGAACATTAATGTATTATTGTATAATTCACTAGTTCAGTTGCAGAAAGTAGTAGTGTTTATGTTGTGATACAGATATACTTTGTAACTGATTGTTCTTTTATCTATGTTGACGCATTTAAGCACATATAAACACCATGCCACGAGGCGTTGCCATTTCTAAACAAACAAATTGTTATCTTACGGCCAACAAGTTCAATCTATACCTAAATTAACATAAACTTCTGACTTATTTATCGGACCTTAATTTGACTAGTATTAAATATATTGTGTTGATACACTTTGGAGTTGAGGCGAGCAGGATTGTAATGAACAATATTAAGGACGGCGATGTAACTACGTAATGAAATGTTTCTCTCTCTAGAACGTAAGATTTATCATTTTTGGCCAAACTATAATGTAAAATTAAATTGCAATAAAATGAAATAAAGTACAACCAAAATTTAAAGAAATTTATGTTTAGACGGATTTATACATATTGATATGCATATCTGTAAAATAAGAAATGCACATTAAAAGATAATTAAATTTTGATAATTGCAGACATGAATGAGCCATATAATTGTGATATTATTTTTAATATTATAATAACGTTTGTGGTAAACAATTAAATATTGCTATTTTGTTCAGTGATAATTATGTACATGGGCTTTTCAGTGATTAATATACACATCACAAATGAATGTCATCTGTTATCAATTATATGGTCTATCTGATAGGTAGTGATTAATATGCACATCACACATGAATGCCATTTGTTATCAATTATACAGAACATCTGATAGGTAATAACATGGATATACTAGATGTATGCAAAGAGACTTCATCATTTACTTGCTTGAATAGACAAATGTGTGCAAAAGTGTAACCTGCTTAAAGATATCAAGTGAAGCACAAGTAAAGTGGAGAAACGTTTCATTACACTAGTTAAATTGACTTCTAATATGTATGCAGTGCTGAGATGATATCGGACTTTGTTCAAGTCTTGACTTCTAATATGTAGCCAGTGCTGAGATGATATCGGACTTTGTTCAAGCCTTGAATTTTAATATGTAGGCAGTGCTTAGATGATATCGGACTTTGTTCAAGCCTTGACTTCTAATATTTAGGCAGTGCTTAGATGATATATGACTTTGTTCAAGCCTTGACTTTTAATATGCATGCAGTGCTGAGATGATATCGGACGTTGTTCAAGCCTTGACTTCTAATATGTAGGCAGTGCTGAGATGATATCGGACGTTGTTCAAGCCTCGACTTATAATATGTAGGCAGTGCTGAGATGATATCTGACTTTGTTCAAGCCTTAACTTCTAATATGTAGGCAGTGCTTAGATGATATCGGACGTTGTTCAAGCCTCGACTTCTAATATGTAGGCAGTGCTGAGATGATATCGGACTTTGTTCAAGCCTTAACTTCTAATATGTAGGCAGTGCTGAGATGATATCGGACTTTGTTCAAGCCTCGACTTGTAATATGTAGGCAGTATTGAGATGATACAGGATTTTGTTCAAACCTTGACTTATAATATGTACGCAGTGCTGAGATAGTATACGACTTTGTTCAAGCCTTGACTTCTAATATGTAGACAGTGCTGAGATGATATCGGACTTTGTTCAAGCCTTAACTTCTAATATGTAGACAGTGCTGAGATGATATCGGACTTTGTTCAAGCCTTGACGTATAATATCTACGCAGTGCTGAGATGATATAGGACTTTGTTCAAACCTTGACTTCTAATATGTAGTGATGAGATGGTATAGGACTTTGTTCAAACATTGCAATTATTTTTCGGGCCCCTAGTGTCCGAGTTGTCTAAAGCGCTCTCCGTTACAGATCACTGCCAGCTCACCTCTGTCTGCGTGGGTTCGAGTCTAGCATTCGGCCAGTGTGGGTATGTGAGAAATCCTGCCAGTAGCTTCTCGTGGGTCGGTGGTTATTTCCGGGGTTTTCCTGGGTTCTTCCTCCACCATTAATATTGGCCGCCTTGTATAGCCTATCGTGTGCTGAGAAATGGCGTTAAACCCTACAACAACAACAACAACAACAGCAATTATTTTTCAGCTTATAAGAGCTGAGGATAAGAAGACACATAATGACTTGACGGTTTCTGATATTTAATTTAATAAAATAAAAAATCAACATAAAACAAATGATGGCAAATTATATCTTGAACTGTTTTCTTTGTTCATACCCACTCGTCTCTTCTTAATTAAGTATCCATACTATTTAATACAATTAGAGTCTTATTCACTTTTGAGTTTAAAAATTATAAACATCGCCGTGCATTTGTATATATATATAGTACTTTGAATTAATTCGAGGCAGTTATCACGTATCACTGTCTTCCAAGTGTGCAAATTGGTACATATTTTGCATGATTTGTGCACTAGTGTGCCCTGGGATAGTATCGCTATTAATTCTAGCATGGTCAAGCAACTGGTCATATTTGGTTTGTCATCAATATGGTGACAAGAGTATCATTCGTGAAAATCCTGCTATCTCTTCTCCTCCTGGATGGGTGTTAATATTCACATTCTTGTGTAACATTGCTGGGGCTGTTGTCTGCTGTCACATGAACTAGTTACTTTGTTTATTGGATACAAGATCTAAAACAAACATGTGTTTGTGTAACAGAGACTCAGTTTATACAGATCAATAATCAATGTAATATACGGCCATTGGAGCTCATTTATTTTAAATACATGACATTAACATAAGGAAACTTAAACTAATGGCAGACGATTGTCTCCTTGAAAATCCGAGTGATTACTTAACGTTACAAATAAATGACAAATTGAGATTTTCTAGAAGTGGTAAATTCCACTGCGGTCAATGTTATTGAGTTACTGCTTTGATCTAGACTTTTAAGTATAATGCACTCACAGCCACGCACTGATATCTAGATAATGTGGACATTTCTTGAAATACAAATGTTGCACTGCATTATTCGAACGTCGGTCTCCACATCATGTATATTTTCAAATACAGTATGCACCAGATATCGCATAACAAACACATATTTCCAGGTAGGGATGGGCGCAATGCAAGTGTGAACTCATTATCTCAGACCTAAATTTTGTTTCTTCTCCTATGTTATCATCCAACAACTATATGTAATTCAAGAAACAATATTTGCTAAGTTGTAGCGGCATACATTTAAAACCACCGGCCACTAATTTTCACTCTATTTAGAAGAAAAAACATATTGTGGGCGATTCAAGATAAAACAAGGAAGTCAAACTGTAGAGTTAGGGGTACATCGATTTAAACTTAATTTAACGTATTTAATTAGTAGAATCCTGGCTGAAAAGTTTAATTAGTAGAATCCTGACTGAAACAATGCTATTAAAAAAGACAACAATACAAATATGATTGCAATTGTTCCTATATTTGACCCAAACCTTAATTATATTCCAGATGCAAGCCTTTACTGTTTTTTAAATTAACAAACAAAATAAACTGTATTACAAATTAAGAAAAAGTTAAAACCGCTAATAATCGATGCTGAAATAAAATTTGAAAAGTAATTTCATTTAATCAAGACAGTTACTTGCAGAATCGAACGTACCTATCGACCTCTTTGCAACTCTGACGTCACATATGGTGCTGAAAGATTTTGGCCGTTATCTGGTTATTTATCACTATGATTGAAATAAACAAACTGACGCTGATTTTCTGGCATCTTCTGTTGGATGCGTGTTATAACAGAGCTGAGATGTTAAAAGTCTCGATTCAGACCACGTAATGATGACGTGTGTATACAGACTCACCCTGGTGACAGCTTTACACTTGGTAAATGTGAAGTAATTACCTTCGCAATGCAAGTTGTTCCATCATCACGGGGAAACAAACAACCAGTACTTAGAATGTTCATTTGTAATATTAATACAAAATGTTTAGTACTTTGATTACATAGGAACCTGATTATATGAAGGCTTACCCACCCACCCATCCCCACTCAACACCCTCATCGAACCTTTGGGTTGCTACGTATTATCTTTCAAAGTCGTATACGTTGGAATATAACAAAAGTAGCTGCTGATGGCATAATTCAGGCATAATATCACTCATTCCAACGACAGACAAAATACTAACAGCCAGTCACTTTTATATTGGTGTTTGTTTTCACAACACTCTTTTTTATAATACAACGCCACCGTTTTATTCCGTTTATGTCATACAAATATAGAGTTCAAAATAAATCGATTTAAAGTATATATGCATGCATGTAACTTTGCTATCACATTTGCACAGGGAAACGACGATGTAAATTCTCATCCTAGTGTGGTAAATAGGGTGTTTTATATAAATTACAACATTGTTCAACTAATATTGACAGCATTACATATCATATCAAATGTGTCATAGTGGGCATAATATACAGGTCATTACTGTGTTAGATTTTAAATCTTACATAACACACAGTATGAACATATCACACACATGATACGATATGTATGAAATAACGATGTTGTTTTACATAAAAATATTTAATTTTAAATTCAATAATTTTCACTTTCCCATTTATATTGATTATTATCGTAGAAAGACTGTAATTTTGTTTGCATGTTAGACGGAGACGGCGACGGCGACCCCTGTATTTGCTAGCGTTAATAGATCGCAGGTGCTCAATTATGACCTAATGATTTATAACTGTAAACTATGTGAAACAAGAAATCTCATAGATTAACTAACAATCTATCACACATTCATAATTATCATTCAAATAATATTAGATACGTTTGTGCTACTTCCATCGTTGTCTTCTGCAAACAATTCATTGACTATTTCACTTCTGATTGACATCAGCCTGCTTGCACGTGATTTTCCGTATACCTTTTTGTCTACGTAACAATATCTTTGTATGAAATTATGCAATCTCCTATCGGCTGCCGGATTAATGGGTAAGATTCGACGTCATAGAACTTACTTTGAGTATTTGCATGGGCTGCATTTCTTTTTCTGAACCGATATTTGGATTCAGCAAGAAATCAGAATCATGACTCTAGAAGGAAACACTTGATTCATTCACACTGATGTTCCAAATCTTGGCTACTTTCAGTGTCGTTTACTCACGAACAGGTTTGTCTGCACTATCGCCACTAAGTATGCTAAGAATGTAAAATATAGCTTCAGACGATTGGTCCATCAATTTGGGCAATGATTTACTCAGGACAATCTGTTAAGTAATTAAAATTCTTCGGACAAAAATGTGTTGAGATATTGATATGAGCTTGTGCAAAATGTCACACTGTATGGAGCTCAAACCAATAAAATACGATATCATCAGTTTAATATTCCACTGGAACCATAATCATGTAGTTTATGAAAAATCCAATATTTTATTTTGCGTTTATAATTTATTTTGTTAGTCTGTGTTTCTTAATGTTGCATTTGACAAAGACTTAGTGAATGTCGAAAGCGCTTAGGCTAGTTAGAAATTAGTTTTGCATTTTAATAGTTGTCAGTTGTCTTTTTTAAAAGGATATTTGACTATACTAGACACACGCCATCCCAAACTAAATCCGCTGCAATCGAAAGAACTGTTATTCACCTTATGATGTGCATTCTTAAGCAGCTAAAATTGGCGATATTAAAATCAACTATAACAGTAGCTGTATTGATAATAGTAATTGTACCAGTGGTATCAGTAGTAGTAATGGGAGGAAGGATGGGTCTGTTGTAGCGTTTGCAGCTACATATGTAATAATAGTGGAAATTGTTAAAGTGGATAAGCATCATTTGATTTACATAACGCTGGTTGTAAGTGCCATTCATACACTATAAGTCTGGTGTAGGAATTTTCTGTCTTTATGTTAAAAATCTGATGTTTAGAATTAATGCACGAGTTTGGTGCACTTTTTTCGATCTTTAATCATGCATAATAAAGATCGCATTTTCGTTATCATTCTTAGTGTTTTCATCGTAATCTGACCCTAACGCGGTTCATCTTGTTACACTAGTGATGGTGGCAGTGACAAAGTGGTGTAGCAATGGAGATAACGATGATGATTTTGGTGACGGTAGTGGTCATAATGATAATGGCGATAGAGGTGGTGATATTTGTGGTGGTTGCGTTGATAAAGATCAGCAGGAGAAGGACATTTCCATGAACAGATAACTATCTCTGCAAGTTCCTGTTTTTGAATATATATATATATATATATATATATATATATATATATATATATATATATATATATATCTGAACATGTGCGGATAGATCTTTGTATTCCGTTAGCTGCATACGACTTTATTCCGGTGTTAATATCAGTTTGTAGGAAAATTACACCATAACACGTAAGAGAAGATTAACGTAAATAAAACACATCAGCCAATGGGGTACTGAGATAAGACACGATTAGGCGTACAGTGTACTAAAATAAGACACATTTAGGCTTACAGTGTACCAAAATGGGACACAATTAGGAGTACAGTGTACCGAAATGAGACACAATTAGGCGCTTACATTACATTATCTACTGACAACCTATTGGCACACACAGTTCCACAGGTTCTGATACTGTAAACACAGCGGAGAAATAAACCTATATCATGACCAATTCAATTAGCACTCTGTGCAGACCTTAGTGTAACTGATGATCCAAGTAACTTCATTTCACTGTGACTCGAGTTAACTTCACTGGTGACAGCCCGTTCATGAACACAGAATTTGTGTTTGGGAGAAGGGAACTGCTAATTTTAACTATTTTCAAGCGTTAATATAGTCTTTCAAATAATAAAAGCCTTATACTAGTAACCATTCGTAAATTGATGTCAATTATACGTACCAACCATCTTATTTATGTTGATAGCTCCCATTCGGACCACATTGGGTATTCGAGAAACAATGATTGACCTAGAAGTTAAAAATGATCGAACTATTGTTTCCTCTCTCAATTGTACACAAAATAAAATCGCATAAATAACCAAGGTGATCCGAATGAATGTTTCTTTGAGAAATTTCAGACGAATATAGTGTATGATATTTCTTTGCATTACGCCGAAATATATAGGCGGCATATTTGACTTGCATAAAAACAGCCTAGTTCCGAATGACTTGTACCCAGATAGACAAGCATCAAGTAATAGAGCCACTTTTTGCCTAATCACACAGATCAATATCGCAGAACACAAATCTCTGCTGAACGTTTCTTGTATGGCAGATATGATGTGATTCCTGATGCCATAGTACCTATAAACAAATACATTAATTGTCCATGCCGCCATGCGAAATGTTATCAGAATATGTCATATTAAATGCTCGGATCGTATTGTTTGAAATAGAGTAAATATGGCCATAACATTGTAGACTCCCGTCACTGGATGTAAGTTTAATTATGCTTTAATAAATCACATTTCCCACCCACTTACTTGCTTAGGAAAACTATGAAAGTAATCAACAAAACTCATACTAGTATGCCTGATTTCAGCAAAAATTCCCACTCAGGTGGGTAAGTTAAGAAAACGTGTGCCAGTGATAGAACTTATAACATACTTCAATTTCTCACGTGTCATATACTTGATGATTTTGCAAACAGTTTAGTCAGTTTAATTCTTTGATAAATATTAAGTCAGATGATTCATTGATTGACATTAAGTAAGATAATTCATTGATTGACATTAAGTCAGATAATTCATTGATTGGCATTAAATCAGATGATTATTTGATTGACATTAAATCAGTTTTATTGTTTTATTCTTTCACACTAAGTTTTGACTCAGCAGTAGATAGTTAGAAAAGTGATAAATGTAACCTTTTACATGATTCAGCTTCCTTTCAAAGAGGACTTTTAAGTCATATAAATGCTACTCCTATTAGTGTTCCTCACTGTTACTCATACTAGTGCTCCTCGATGTTATTATTACTAGTGTTCCTTGATGCTACTCCTACTAGTGTTCCTCAATGCTATTCTTTATAGTGTTCGTCGATGCTACTCTTGATAGTGTTCATCAACTCTAATCTTACTAGTGTACCTCAATGCTACTCTTACCAGTGTTCCTCAATGATAGTCTTACTAGTGTTCCTCGATAATACTCTTACCAGTGTTCCTCGATGATACTCTTACCAGTGTTCCTCACTGTTACTCCTACTATTGTTCCTCAATGCTAATATTACTGGTGTTCCTCGAAGTTACTCTTACTAGTGTTCCTCAGTGCTACTCTTACTGGTGTTCCTCACTGTTACTCCTACTATTGTTCCTCAATGCTAATATTACTAGTGTTGCTCAATGCTAATATTACTAGTGTTCCTTGATGTTACTCTTACAAGTGTTCCTCGATGTTACTCTTACTGGTGTTCCTCGATGCTACTCTTACAAGTGTCTCTCACTGTTACTACTGCTAGTGTTCATCGATGCTACTCTTACTAGTGTGCCTCAATGCTACTCGTACTAGTGTTCCTCAGTGATAGTCTTACTAGTGTTCCTCAATGATAGTCTTACTAGTGTTCCTCGATGCTACTCTTACCAGTGTTCCTCACTGTTACTCGTACTAGTGTTCCTCGTTCATACTATTACTAGTGTTCCTCAATGATAGTCTTACTAGTGTTCCTCGATGCTACTCTTACCAGTGTTCTTCACTGTTACTAGTACTAGTGTTCCTCAGTCCTACTCTTACTAGTGTTTCTTGCTGCTACTCTTACCAGTGTTCCTCACTGTTACTCATACTAGTGTTCGTCGATGCTACTCTTACCATTGTTCACCAATGCTACTCTTACTAGTGTTCCTAGATGCTACTCTTACTAGTGTGCCTAAATGCTACTCCTGCTAGTGTTCCTCAATGCTACTATTATTAGTGTTCCACAATGCTACTCGTACTAGTGTTCCTCAGTGCTACTCTTACTAGTGTTCCTCAATGCTTCTCTTGCTAGTGTTTCTCAAGGTGTGAGATCAGTAATCAGACATAAGTAGGGTTTGACTCTTGAGACAACGGCTTTTAATTTTATATTTTACCATAGAGCATATGTTTGTAAACATTGCCAAACAGGTTTAATTGATATCATGACGTTTCACTCCCATTTTTATTTTGGGGGGGGGGGAAGGTGTAAGAGTGTTTCATTTGTTACCTTAAAGATTTTGTCAATACGTGCACATCTCTCGGTAATACGTGCTTGTGTCTATGTCTAATGTAATGCATGTATTCATATAAATCCGATATAATGCATGTATTTGTTTAGATCTAATTGCTATACAGGATTATGAGGGCTAGTGATGATGACAACACTTACAATGCCAGGATGACGATAACTACAAAAATGTAAACGTGGTGACCAGTGTATGGAAATGTCCTATGCCCACAATTTAAAGATCTTAACTTGACTGGAATAGCCCATAACTAAATATGGAGTACAGAAAATAGGAAATCTTAATAAATCGATTGAATTCATAAGAAGTCAAAGAGCATATATATACACATACAATTTACGTTATAGAGCACAGACAGCAAGCACGGGAAAGCGGATAAGAGCTCTCAAGAGTCAAGGAACACTTTTCAAGGCGATTTAAACAAATAAATAACAATTACAAACGCAAAGCCGTTAACAGTATATCAATGGTCTGTGTATTTTAAGTACTTTCTCAATAAAATATTCATTTTCATTTGTTTGTTATCGTTGTTATCGTTGAGTTGCTGCAGCTGATGATGATTATATATGAACGTATTTATTAAACGTGTGGTGGATTAATGCTACAACGGCACAATAATGATTATATAAGGTGTTGATTAATAATGAATTTACAAAAAATATATATAATTGAAAAAACAAATTTGAAAATATAAATTAAACCTAAACATGCGGGACTGCAAAATAAAAAGTCGAGAATAGTAACAATGTTGTACAAGTTGAATATATTAAAATATATGGTTCAAACGAAATTGAATCATTCATATATACCGTAAGAAGATATAAAATAAACCGCAACCCATTTAATAGTTCAAGACTTTTTCTCTTGGAATATCAGGATGAAATTTATTAATGGAATTCTTTTTAATTGTATCTTACAGGATGTAAATCTCTATGGTATGGACTCTGTTCGAGTTTTACCATATATGAGTTAGGCATGGGTCAGAAAGTGTTTCCTTCGTGTGATCGACATCATAATCAACCTCTATGTCGACGAATGTGATGTCAATGTAGTATTAATAATAGTACGAGTTATTGGTGCTCGCTAATTAGTTAAAGATGTATATTGCTTGGCATATTATTTAACAATTTGGTGAGTACATAAAACCCTCCATTATATTTGATTTATAGTGGCAGAGGTATTTAAATGACTTGTCTCAATCATTACCTATATGGACATTCATCAATAATTAAAAGTTTAAAAATTGTCTTTCCCGGTATACAGGCAAGTGGATGCCCTAAATAGCATTAGAGCTCGACGTAAGTTTTATGTTATTTCTCTTCGATAAATTACAGGCCAATCGATCTGTACATATAGTACATACCATGCAATATCAGGGAGGGTAGAGTATCGGGCTCTTTATCAATCTCACATACCTTTACTGTCAAGTAAACTGTATCAGCGTACACTCTTAAAATTATCTGGTTATCTCAGTAAAAAAAATTGCATTCCTTTGAAACTAGTGTGTTTATGTGTGAGGGAAGCTAAAATGTGTCGAGGCCAATGTTTCTTGTACATGCTGGTATTAATTTGCATGCTGTTCTTAATTGTATTATTTGTTAATCTGCGTATAATACAATTATCACGCAGAAGCGAATTGTAATGCAAGGAACTATAAGTTTTCTACTTACCTCCGGGACCACGGAAAGCCGATTGGTATATTAAAGCGCTACCCTGTACCGCTCACTATCATCTCACGTTATTTTGCATTTGTTGTAGACCCAGGCTCGTTCAATGTGGGTATGTGATAAAGCCTACTAGTAGCTTCCTCTTTCCGGGATTTTCCCGATTGTTTCCTCCACCAGTAATACTAGCCGCCATGTATTGCCTAACACATGCTGAAGTAAAGCATTAAACCCACAATAACAGCAGCATCGACTTACCTCCCTTAGACCTATGACTGATTCAACAGATCTTTAACTGTAAATTCCATTACATATTCGTAATCATGTGCTTGGATGATGATGATGATGATGATGAGTGAGAAAGAGATTTAAACATGTGTAAGGTGTAAGTAAGGATGATTAATTATATTCACTTACACTGAATTCATTCATTTATTGAAGGAAATGTAACATGAAGAATCGCTTTTAAATACAAAGAATGGACGCCTTTAAAAGAAATATAAAAATTATTACCAGAAACTTAAGACATAATACTTTAAAGAGGTATATATTCAATAGCTACGTACGCATCTTAGGTTTTTCAATTTTGAAAATTCTAAGAGCGTATTAGTGCCATAGGATTATGTGAATATTGAAAACGGTATTGATTTAATTTTATTTTTCGTTTTTAAATATTGCCAGTAAAAATAAAAAAATCCAGGTACAGAGTGACCCTTTAGTCAACATATTCAAAGGTTTGGCGGACACAGCTTGAAACGTCATGATGCCACTAGCAATAGGAAACTGGGTCACCTTTCAAAATTTCCTGGTGCAAACAATATAATACCAGGAGTCTGGCTTAGGTGTAAATATGGTAGGTCATCCTTCTGTATGAGCTGAAAATGATATGACTTTGTAATTGTTTGGTGTAGTCAAAAATGCATAATATTAAATCCGAGGTAGGCTGTGGCTCGATAAATTTGCGTCGTATTATCTGGGTTGCTTGTTAAAATGCAGTCATATATTTTCGGAGGTAGCTGTCATAAAGCGGAGGCAAAGTGCCTCATATGTCTGCGCGATGAACTTGAAACAATAATTGAGCGGGTACGAATCCTCTCCAGACAGGCTAAACCGACAACCACGAGATATCCCCAGGCAAACATCATTTATTCTGATTGCACATTAATACCTTGGCGCGCAATAGCTTATCATGCAACAATTCAATCAAATGCAATTCATACAATAATACAGATGACGTAAATTATTTATTCAAGGGATATGCTGTTAATTGTAAGCAATATAATATCCGCCTCTTGAAACTTAAAGGATGGCATACGATTATCAGTAAAATGATACAAGCATGTAAAGGGGTTAAACAGGACTTTTTAATTGTGGAAATAAAATTTTTATTTACATATATGTATTCTGCTAGTTGTTGTTACGTTAACACTTTTGCTTTCAAACCTTTAGAGCGTCCGCCTCGGATGCGGGCGGTCGCGGGTTCGAATCCCCGGCCGAGACATATGGAAGACTAATAAAAATGGAACTAACAAATACCTCGCTTGGAGCTCAGCATTAAGAAGGTAGTGTGAGGACTGTTAGGCCTGAAGTCAGGATAAATGTGACTGGGTGGGACATGATGTTACAGGTCTGCGGCATGATTCCCCAGTGCTCGACATCGTAGCGATATGACGGAAAAAATTGTCAAAGCTACGTTAAAAATCCATATCACACACACACACACACACACACACACACACACACACACTTTCATACCTATTGTACATACTGGTTGTAGTTACATAAATACAATTCATGTCGATAGTATACTGAGTTCTGGGGTACATTATTTGCTATAGCAGCAGGGGGGGCGAATCCGACATTTTGTCCAAACGTTATTTGGCTTAATTAGTACTTTCTGCACTCAGCGGATCCGGTGTCGTCAGCGCCTGGTAAAAAAAAAGACGACGTCGTCGTTGGGGGATCGTCCAAACGTCATTTGGTTTAATTAATACCTTCTGCGCGCCGATCCTAGCGTCGTCAGCGTCCGGTAAGCACATCGACGACCGCGTCGATGTCATCGCCCCCCCTGCTGCTAAGTAGCTATTTACAATTTAACCGAATATTTGGTCAAGTCCGATACGATATCGTGTCCGAGGATCATGTAAATTTATCGTTACAAATCCATGTGGGGTCGACTGAGCATGACTAAAAGAGTTTCGAAAACCATTAAAGTCCATGTCACCGCCGCACCATGTCTGCCAAATATTTCGTAGCGTGTGTGTATCAACGCCGTTGAATACAGCAAGAATATTACAGTTGCCTCTGATTACTTTTGGAATCTGAGTGTATGGTTGAGTGACATATATCACGTCAGTGTTTTTATGCCTGCCTCTGGAAAATATCCTAGCTGGGTTTTTTTGATTGTCTAACATAACATCATCGTACACGACTAGATTGTTAACGTTGCCATCAATATCATCAATACCTGGTGCATCATTGATATCTGTAATAAACTCAATAACATTTTTTTTAGCGATCGCTGATGCATTCTCGTTGAAATCTTTCAACACCTCGTAGCATCGTTGATCATCTACGCTAGGAGCAACCAAATACAACTTATCCCACTTCATCCATCTTATTATTAAATTGAGTAACAATTGCGTCTTGCCGGATCCAGATGGTCCGATGATAATCATCCGGATTGAGTTTGGTAACGCTGCAACATGCTTAACTGGTTCTCTTGTTTTAGTCGCTGAAAAGTCAATTATATTCATGTCTCTATACATAAATTATGGATCTATATTGTGTAAAGTGTAGAGTGCGTACTGGCACAAATGATATGACAACCGTTACAACAAGAAATAACAGATCGGCGCTTACTGGCAAGTGTGTACAATGCGGTATAAAGAAATTTAGATTTATTTCTATTAGACCCGGAGATGTTTTAAAAAAAAGCGAGGAGGTGATATTGCAGCCAAGTTATCAAAACTCCCCGGAACCCCGTGGGCAAAGTATCCAGGAGAAAAGCACCTTCCAGGATATAGATACTGTGGCCCCGGAACACGATTAGATATTAGACTCGATGATCAAAATCAGCCCAAACCCGGTGAGTACCCAATAAACGCTATCGATAAGGCGTGTCATGCTCATGATGTTGCTTACAAAAGTAGCGATCTGCAACAGCGTCATATCGCGGACGTAAAATTCATTCACGCGTTAAATGCTATTCCTGATAAATCCTTCAAGGAAAAATTGGCCTCATGGTTGGTAAAATCGGCTATGAAAGGTAAATTAATGATTGGAAGCGGAGCTTCTCGCGCTGGTAATTGAAAACGCTAGCGTTTATAATAACAACATGGAATCCATCTATTATTCTCCGAGAGGATACTGGAAGGGGAAGGCCGCAATTGGTAAGCTTGCAAGCGCTGCAAAAGTAACAAAGGCCACTGCGGCTAATTGGTTATCCAAACAGGCTATATGGCAAATCTATCTACCACCGCCTAAACAAATCAACTTCTCGCGCTTTGATGTCAGCGTACCTAATGAAGTTCATCAGGCTGTTATACTATTTCTGCCGCATGACAACGGTTACAAATACGCGCTAACCGTAGTTGATGTTGCGAGTCGATACAAACAAGCGGAGCCGTTAAAAACAAAGTCAGCAGCTGAAGTGGCCGATGCGTTTGAGCGGATTTATCGAAGAGGTCCTCTGCGCTGGCCAAATCTATTACAAGTTGATCCTGGTAGTGAATTTCGCGGCGCTGTTTTATCAACGCTGAAACATCATAGCGTCGCGGTACGACGAGGTCATACTGCGCTACATCGTGATCAGGCAATTGTTGAACGATTCAATCGGACTCTTGCTGAACGGTTATTTGGGTATCAATACGCGAAGGAATTCATCCAAGAAAAACGATCTCGTGAATGGGTCAAAAGGTTGCCAGGCGTAATTGCAGCGTTAAATAACGAGATTACCCGAGCAATCAACATGAAGCCCAGCGACGCGATTAAATACGAGTATATACCCGGAAGATCAAAAATAGATAGCGTTTCCAAGCCGATTCTCGGCGATGTCACTGTTAGATATCTATATGAACCAGGAGAGCTTGAAGGCGGTAAAAAAAGAGCTACTGATCCTATCTGGAGTGTTACCACACATAACATATCAACGATAACACGATCAACTGGTAGACCACCGATCTATAGACTGGATTCAACTGCCCCACAGCGGGGGTTTACACGCGAGCAACTACAAGTGATACCTGACGATACTCAATTACCCCCGCGTGGTCTTAACTAGCGCCGTTGCGTCTATTGCACTCAAGACAGGTCAACCTCACATTGTTTTTGACATGACCAAGACTGTTATCGATCCTATCCACGGTAAATTGGCGAGTGTCTTTATCCGAATAACGCCAACTCATTATACAATTGCAACTCGCGCAGTGATTATTCTGTTGTTGTCGTAACGCAATTATTAATTCGGCATCAATATCAAAACGCCGCTGTTTTTTTTTATCCTGTTGGCGGTAACCCGAGAGTTTTCTATCAATGACGCTTGCATCGATGGTGACTCCGTCACTGACTCCGTCAATAACAATTCTTCGAAGCTGATTTATCCTCCGTACTCGGGACACCGCAAGATAGACTAGATTGGACCATTCGATGCGATTATCAACTATCCAAACAATTGTGTCCGTGATGGTTAGTCCCTGCGAGGAATGTATTGTTGTTGCGTATCCTAGCGTCCACGGGGATTTATCAGCACGTAGCGCGTCCTCGACGACGCTGATATCAACGAGCACGATATCATTCAGCACGAGAATTTGTTTTTCTGTCCGGCCTGGAATCTCAACTTCAATGTTCTGCCGCGGTGTATCCGCGGGTCTATAGCAGAACGGCACTGGACGCGTTGGAAACTTTTCCTTATGCAACGTAAACAACTTCCGCTGAAGTGTGTCTCTGACTATCTTTCTACTCGCTACAATCAAATCGTTTGGTCTCCATGTTTCCCAGAATTCATTTAACGGCGTTTCCGGAATCACCTCGCGGATTATTTCACACTGAATTCTATCCGGCTGTAATCTGATTAATTTTTTAACCCCGCGCAGTTGTTCATCAAGTGCCCGGTAATCAGTATCGGTTTCTTCATAATAGTCCACAAAACCCCTTAACCAATCATGTGGACCCTCGCCGACAAATGGTGGTGGTTGGCCATGATCTCCACACATGATTACCGCTGTATTCGCGAGCAGCAACCAATCAAGAAACATTCGTAAAGTATCTAACGAAACAGTACATATCTCATCCCAAATGATAACCCCAGGAATAAATTTTTCACCCATTCGATCAGGAGTCCACTCGCCGCCGCTGTATCGAAAAAAGCTGTGATAAGTAACGGCGTCAACATTTCGTTGTTTTATCTCTCGCGCTAGTCTATGGGTCGGTGTAAGCACGATTATACTTGCCCGCGTTCGAAATAATTCAATTGCCCGAGTCGTCTTTCCTGACCCGCCACAGCCGCTTAAATAAACCGTCTTGTGTCTACAAATTGGATCAGAACACGGTGGTGCATTAGACCATTCCGATAATTTATCACCGCGTAAGTAATTGTTTTCAACGGTGACATCCGCTGACGGGGAATAATCGCGTCGTATTTCATTTTTAATTCTCCATGTACCCCAACTCTCGTCCGGACTAGTAAACTCGGCTACGTTTTCCTTATACGCTACGTTAACATAAAGCGAATCAACGGCTACTCTAACCGCGGTGTCGGGGAATCTATTTATCATCGAGAATAAATTGATAGCGGCGTAACCCAGCATAGACGCCCTCAAATGCGGGTATGCTGGGCTGTCTCCATCGCTGTAGGTAACAACTGTACCCAACCTTGTTCCATTGGACAAGAAAGCTGTTTCGCAGTTCACATATCTATTTTTCGCCACTGCGTCCTTGATTACGAAATCATATTCTGCGTCATCTATAATCAGCCGTGAGCAATATCGTTTGTAGTCGCAGTTTTTTCCACCTTGTGTGAACTTACCGATTATTCTTCTACCGAGATATTTTGCCTCGTGGTTTCGTTGGTTGAATATCCTCCTGGACCATTCGACGATATATTCCTCGTCGGCATCGATGTGTTTTCTGGATTCGTCAATTATGCTATCTAGACGCTCCGGTTCTGGTAACCAGACTTCAGTCTGCGCCCGATATGATATAATCGCGTCACTGACAATCAACGATACAAGCATTTTACAATCAATCATATACCGTAGCAGCGCTATTGGCAGCCACTTCTTTTCAGCCATGTGTCTACCGATCCAAATATAGCAACAGCGATGAAGTCCTGCCGCGAACTCAAATGATACTATGCGAGCGAATCCGGTTAAATCAAAATCAGGCAGTGGTCCATTAATAGCAACACGAGTCATTTCATGTCTGGGGTGTCCAAATCGTTTGAAATACTCAGCGGCGGATCCATACCCGAGAAAACTCGCTGGATAACAGGCAACCATATCAACGGAAATCATAGCGTCGCGGTTGTATTCAGTGTTCCATAGTCCACCGTAATAGTATTCCAAACAACTGGATTGTACATCCGGTAGAAATTCCTTGCGCGTTGGGCTCCACGCATTTTTCCTCGCTGCAACATGAGCAGCAACCGATGGAATCGTAAAACAATTTGTTAGCAGTTGTTCATCATGCTCTTCAAATTCCATGGCGGTTTTTTTCATCCTGTTGTGAAATGCTTCAGTGCGGTATAATTCACCGTTTGGTCTTACAAACTGATCAAAGGTATCAGCGCTGCGAAGTAACCACACTGATACAGGGTCGTTTTTACACAAATAAGCGATAGCATCAAATAGTTTCCTCTCCGCGAGAAAACCATCCTGTATAAATTCCCCGGGAATATACTTTACTGTTCTATCCCGTGGAAACACTGCGATCGCGGGCGTCCATGCGTGTTCGTTATGATCAATAATTTTGATTGGGGCCCCATTTGATTTGTACTTTGATTCGTATAATACTTCACCGGTTATCGTTGTAACGGTTATTGGAAATCTCAGCGATGTTTCTAATCTCGCTATGTCGCTGATGGTTGCTCCACGCTCGCGCACTGTCTCCTCCCACTGGTTGATTTTGCTACGTCGTAAATCAGTCAATTTGTTTCCTCGACATGCATTTGTAAAATGCTCTGTTACTCGTTCTGCTACACAATTTATCCCCGTTGACTGTTTCATTGGTTTCAGTTTTCCGATATCAGGTTTCTTATTTAACGGGTATATTCCATAAACAACTGCTGTTTCAGGATACGCTCGTTCATAGTATGGTCTGTCAACTCCGGTTAACAGCCCCGGCTTGGAGTCGCGGCTAACAATGACTGTTTTCTTGTCGCTGAGAACCGGTTCAAATTTATCACGTATGATCCAATTACCTGATTCCACCCGGACAATGAATTTTACTCTGAAGAAATACTTTTTACCGTCAAGTTGTGATATTATCGTTGCTGCGCGGTTGTCGTTCATGGTAGCATCAACAACGCCATCAATTCGAAATGTTGACCAACTATGAGATGCGCCATCACGCTTGAATTCATCGATACAATCGCGTATTTTACTCAACAGGGTTCTATCGTTTATTAACGCTTTTGGTGCGTCCTTGAGGACTCTATCGAGATTGAACTTAATATTTTTCCAGGGCTTAATTGCTGCTAATCTCTCGAACTCATCCATATAATTAAAACAAGTATTTAAATGAAAGAATATAGTATAATGAATCACTGCAAATGGTTGATGATTGGGTCGACAACCCCGTGCAATAAATCATGTAGAGGCGAATTCTGCGGGTATCATTTACAAAGCGTTCGTAATGGTTCTCTTGGCCCCCTCCCGTGCTTGGTTTGTCACGTCGGTGTAAGAGGAAAATCGCAGTTGTGTATCAATTGTGGCGGAAAGCGATACAGGGAACTAAAACGCTATTATGACAAGCGAATTAAAAACGCCGTCATTGACCCCACCGCCGACTTCGTCATCAAAACCCCCCAAGACTACGTTGAAAGATTTATAATTAAACCAAATAATAAATTAGACAAATAGTATTATTATACAAATGGACCAAGAATTGCAGCCGCATCCTGTGCTCGTCAATTACGAGGCATCTCGCGACGGCATTGTTAGAAACCGCAAACTGAAGAAGCCGGTTGGTACCGTAAGTAATCAGGGGTATCTGATGTTTGGTGCCGGAAAGAAGAAGTACCATGTTCATAGGGCGGTATCTGAGGTATTCAACGGATTAATCGAAAATGGACTTGTGATTGATCATATTAATAATAATAAGACTGATAATTCTCTTATAAACTTGCAAGCTGTCTCGCAGAGTCAAAATACCAAAAAAGGCCAAACCGGTAAATACCCAAAGAAAGCAAAACCCGTAAAGTCATTTGATACAACAACTCACGAGGAAAAAATATTTCAGTCGATGAATGAAGCCAGTAGATACTTTGACATTTGTATCGCCTCAATACGAAAAGTAGCAGAACGAGTATATCAAACAGCAATCTCAAAAAAGACCGGGCATAGAATTCGATTTTCATATGTAAATATCAGCGAGTGACGAAGTCACCGGCGCCTATGGCGCTGACGAAGTCGCCATGACAATACATTGTCCATTCCGGAAGAAAACAAAGTATTCAGTATTGTTGAACACCTCGGGATTGATACACGGGGTTTCATTTTTTTTTTATTTAAAAACAAGATGTTTTATAAGAATAATGAATATCGAAGACATCAATAATATATTAGCCGAGATTTCAAAATTAAAAAATCAAGGAATTGAATTATCTGATGGTCTCGACAGCGAAAAAATATTATCCGATTATGAGATTATTAACGAACAATCGAAACGGGGGCGTTTTACCCTGGCCCGCGAGTACTTTTTTATAAAACGATTACAACATACGATCAATGAAAACTTGTACCACAATGACGCAAATGCATTCATTGGACTATTCACTGCCGTTGAAATAATACGAAAAAAACTCGGACGTGTTTATGAACGACGCCGGGAGATTTCTAGCAAGATCAAAAACATTAGAAGGATTATAGACGAAAACTCCGGCGAGAAATTAGAAATTGCTTCGCAATTGCAATAATGGTAGGCGAATCACTTACTACTCGGCTAGCCAGAGAGCGGCTAGCGGCGCTTAAAAAGTTCATACCGTTACGAGACAGGGTCCGAGAGCAACTTCAAACGCGGCAGCAACTACAAACCGATTTTACTGTTGGAAGCGAACAACTCTTTGCCCCGGTAACTAAAGCGACCAAAGATGTTACGGTGGAAACTGTACCCGTCCTCGATGCGCTTGAAAAGATAGCGGCTCAGACCGAACAAACAAAAAGGTCTTTAGAAACACTCCCTGCAAAAATAGTGGCTGCTGCAACACGGAGGCCACCACCACTCGCTATAACCGAACCACAAGAACCTTATGTTACAATGGCCGACGAGGAAGAACTAGGCGCCACCGCAAGAGAACCAGAAGAAGAAATACCAGAAGAAGAAATACCGGAAGAAGAAATACCAGAAGAAGAAAAAGAGAGGAATATACCCCGTAATGTACTTAAGAAGAGCACAAGGGATCAAATTAGAGGCTTCAGCAAGGGGGGGGGGGAGAATTAATTGATTTTACTGCCTCCAATTTTGCTAAGAGCATACGAGATAAGGAGCATATCAATAGCGGTTACGAGAAAAATATAAAGTCGTTAAGGAATTGGACAAAAATGGTGCATTTAGCGAGGATACACAGGGACGAAATACCACGTGGTGGTGGTCCCGATTACGACGCATTCCACAAGGAAGTTGAAAAAAGGGTAAAACAAAAAAAAGGAAAAGGATACTCTGTTGGCAAAGAATCCTACGGCGTTACCTGTCCTAACAGTGTTCTCAGTGATATATCACGGCTAGAGGTACTAATCGGAGGAAAACGAGCCGGAAATAACTCTCCGGAAATAATCAATGAGGCCGCTGATATTTGCAAGCGGTTATTTACGGGCGGTATCATGGACGTTAGTGCGTATCGAACGCTCATAGACGAACTCGTGGATGATTAAAAAAATTATCGTTTTTGTTAATTCTGGCCGTTTTTTGACATTTTTTGACCGTTTTTTGACATTTTTTGACCGTTTTTGGTCGTTTTTGGTCGTTTTTTGACCGTTTTTTGAGGGCAAAAACCCCAGGAAATCATTTAGAGAAAATCGATGTTTTTGCTGAAAAATCGAAAAAAAACGACTATAGGCAACAAAAAATTACCAAAAATGACTAAAAATCAAGAAAAAACCGGAAAAAAACCGGATTTTTATCGAGGGCAAAAACCCCAGGAAATTTTGATAAAATTTATTCCGGTTTTCCACACGGCGGTGGGAAGGGGGTGATCACAATCACTAATTGAAAAACCGGTGTTTTTATAATAAAGATGATCATACACTACAACCACGATAAACCAGTACTCGTCTACGTGGTAAACTCGCGATTGCCTGTTTACCGCGCGTACTATGGAGATGGTCTCGGTAGCACCATTGCGGGGTTATTTACAAGAATGGCTCCAAAAGTAGCGCCGTTAGCCAAACAATTAGGAATGAAGGCTATTGATGTTATTCGTGATAAGGGTATTAGTGCTATTGGAGACGTTGCCGGAAAGGCGCTTTCTGCAGCAAAGGACAAACTAATGTCGTTGGTGAGGAGAAAAAAACAGAAACCACCGGTGATGCCATCAACGACAGTGATGCCTGCGAATGTCAGTAAAGTAATAAATAACGCCGTGGAAGAAAAACTAGCGTCGTTGGTAAACAATAATCAAGATGACATCGCAAACATAATAGCGGGAAGTGGTTTAAAACCACGACGATGATTTAGATGCATCAGCGTATTATTAAATAAAATGTTTAAACGAACAGCTGACCCGGCGTTCGATATGGACGCACCAGTGCACAAGGATGATTCTGTCCGTAATTATCAATTTTATTCCTATCATGCAGTACAACCCGACATACGATCGCGAATTGAACTTCAAGTCCATGATACCAGTAAATATTTTTTACCGTGTGAAGCGTTTATTGAAATCGAAGGAGAACTTGTAACAGAGGCCGATACTCCTGCTGTATCAGCACCGTATCCAGATGGTACCAAAGTTGGCTTAGTCAATAACGGCGTAATGGCGCTATTTGAGAGCGCAAAATATCTCATTGACGGGCGAGAGATCGAGTCTATAGAACGCGATGTTGATGTTGCTACAACAATAATCGGGCTAGCAAGATATTCCGACGATTATACAAGATCAGCGGGTCCATCTATGATGTTTGCAAAGGATACTAAAAACACTGCTGGAAACTCGCAATTTGTGGTAAGACGACCAAGAAATAATGCTAATAACGCTGATGCTGATGTTGAGAATATGATTATAAGCAGCGATCCTAATTTTAACATAGGAGCTGCAACACGCATATCAATGTTAACAGGGGCGCGTAGATCTTTCTCATGCGCGATTCCACTGCATCATATATTTGGATTTTGTAGGAACGTGCGAAAAGTTATCTACGGAGCAAAGCATACCGTGGTGCTTGTGCGAAAAGGCGATGATAGAAATGCAATTTGGAGAATTCCAGCGGATCCTACAAATCCAAATAATGACCCTGGTAAAGTCGTTTTAACTAAAATATTATTGTGGATGCCAGTAATGACTCCATCCATTACCACAGAGGCACGATTGCTATCCTTTATGGAGCAGGGAGGAAAATCATTACTAAGTTGGTTAACAACAACAACAGATACTAAGCAATCAAATATCAATGGTATATTCACATGGAACCTGGCATCACAACAAGGCATTTCGGCTCCGCGTCATATATTTGTTGCGTTGCAGGATATGACGAGAGTTGATAATCAATTATTCAGCCATATGATATTTGATCGATTAGGCGTTACTGACGTCTCGCTGAGAATAAACGGCCAGCAGGAACCATCCGAGGATATACAACTTAATTACGGTCAAAACCATGTCGCACGTGTGTACCATCGGTTGCTGTCATATATGAGTCGTGATCAAAACGTCGACACTGGTTTGCAAATATCACAATATGATTTCAAAGAACTATATCCGATCTATTACTTTTCGCTGGAACATCTTGATTTAACAAGACAGTCCGTCGTTGATATACACTTCCGAGCTAATGTAACTCGCGGCGCTATTGCTAATTATAGAGCTATTGCTGTCATCCTCAGCGATAAATCAATGCTGCTAGAAGGTGCTGGCGGACGAATGAGAATCGTTGATGCGCCAGTGGAAAACATGTAATTGAAAGCACAAAACGCGTTTACAATAAAATGTCGTATAGTGTCGTCAGTGTAGAGTTGACTGATGGTCAAGTCAAGAAATTACGATCAAAGTCGGCTAAACAATGCGGAACCACAATAACGCTGAAGCCGTCACAGATGGCAGGTGGTAATCATAAGATATCGTTGACGGCGCGTCAAATAAAACATTTCAATAATGCGATGAAGAATAAAAAGGGTGTTCAAATAGATTTTTCAGCCGCAGCAATCAAAAACATGGAAAAGACCGGTGGGATATTTCCGCTGTTAGCTGCGATTCCAGCGTTGATTGCCGCGGCCGCACCAGCAGTGGCTAAGGCGGCGGCGTTAGGAGCCGTTGGTACCGCGGCGGGAATGGCACTGAAAAAGTCAACCGGGAAAGGCTACAAAAAAAACGACCCGTGGCCGGAAAGGGTCTAAGACTACCGGGAACTCCGTATTCATGGTACTCGGGAAAGGGTCTAAGACTACCGGGGACCGTTTATTAACGCAAGAGTCTATGACCCCCATGTCTAATTTTGATTTAATAGACGCCGCAAACGCGCTA
Source organism: Sinohyriopsis cumingii (assembly GCA_028554795.2). Taxonomy (NCBI): domain Eukaryota; kingdom Metazoa; phylum Mollusca; class Bivalvia; order Unionida; family Unionidae; genus Sinohyriopsis; species Sinohyriopsis cumingii. The sequence continues at coordinate 99,508,292 of CM068824.1, forward strand.
GCGATAAAAAACTTCAGAGGTGTTTTTATGAGGGATCAATTACCGGCGGCACCAAGGAATATTGAAACAGGCATAATTAACCTCGATGGGTCCTCCGGAGCGGGAACTCATTGGGTTGCGTACGCGATTGATCCGCGTGCGATCGTCTATTTTGATTCATACGGGTTAGCCCCGCCAAACGAGTTCATGCGGTATATCCGGGCGTGTTCAGCCCGGGCGTTTTATTCCACGTTGCCAACACAGCGATTAAGTGACCCACCGATATGTGGCCGTGAGGCATTGAACGTACTCGCGGCGATTTCATCATCGCGAAAACCACCTCATGTAGTTGTAAACGAATACACTAGTGGGGTCGTAGAGGCCCGGCGGGTTAATTAGAAACGCCGTTTTTTTTTACAATAACGATGATTGATATTTGGGGACGACCGGTTTCGGCGCTGAAAGAATCCACGGAAACGCTCGCCACCGATGACATAAAAAAACTAATCGAGGATGAAATCGCTGATACGTTGAATTTAACCAGTGTTGACCCAGGTGAAATAGTCGTATTTCAAGACCGCCAGGGTAAATTGAAATCCAGTAATGTGTCGCTGGATGACGTTTTAATACGACAGCGTGATGCCGCCGAGGACACTATCGCGTTGTATACCGGCGACGGACGACTCAAACCGGGTGAACATATATCGGCGGTAACATTAGTCAAAGACGGTTTTATAAGGTTGGATAGATCGGTGACCGAACTCGACGCGCAGGTGAAAAAATCTGCCACCGAGGTGAAAAAATCTATCACCGATATACAGCTCACTACCGCTAGTTTTTTCGGGACCCCGACGGTAACCGAACCGAATATTACAACAATAAGGAATACTATTTTGGATTTTGCAACGCTGTCGGGCCAATTTTACACGTTGCGAAAAAATGTTAACAGGATCGATGACAACTTTGATAAATTCTTTGGTAAAAAAAATACCAAGCTGGATGAGATTACAACAACTATAAATGATATCACTGCGTATGGACAGGAAATAAAAACAATCAAACTTGATGTTGCAGAGAACAGAGATGGTGTAGTAGTACATGAGCGGGAAATAGAAATAATCGGCGCTAATGTTGCAACGATCATAAATAATGTAGACTCGCATAGACGGAAAATAGAAACAATCAAAACTGATGTTACAATGATCATAAATAATATGAGCGCGCATACACAGGAAATAGGAACAATCAAAACTGATATTGAAGCGAACAAAAAGGGTGTAGACGCGCATACACAGGAAATAGGAACAATCAAAACTGATATTGAAGCGAACAAAAAAAATATAGACGCGTATTGGCGGGGAATAGGAATAATCAAAACTGATGTTGCAGCGAACAAAAAAGGTATAGACGTGCATACATATGAAATAGGAACAATCAAACTTGATGTTGCAGCGAACAAAAAAAGTATGACCGAGAATACACGGGAAATAGAAACAATCAAAACTAATGTTGCAGCGAACAAGAATAATATAGACGCGAGTTGGCGTGGAGTAGGAATAGTTATAACTGATGTTGAAGCGATTAAAGACAGACTACCGAGAATGGCAGAGCAACTCGAAAAAATAAAAACCCCTCATGAGAACATCATCAACACAGTATACACAATTCAACACGGATCATTCGATTGGACTCCTACACAGAATACAGTAAATATTACCGCAACTGTTAAGGGCATTTATCGATTGACACTGGTTTCAATAATGCAGTTTAATATATTATCGTCGAGTTCATCCGGGTCTAACAATACAATATCAACAATTATAGACAGGAACGCAACTGAACAGTTTACAATTTATGCCGTTGATGGAAATTTAGCCGGGGCAAACATTACATGGTATGTGGAATTTGTAGCGAATCTAAGTAATTAAAAACACTAGCTCTTTTAAAATAAAAATGACCACCAGGGTAATTGAATCAGAGGTATCACCAACGTCACATCAATATCGATTCGATACCGCAAAAGAATTCTCCGCGAATTTGAAAACGCTTTCCGAACAATACCGCGCAAAAATAAAAAAATACCGCCGAAAAATAACCGCCATCGACGCGGTCGTGTACTCGGTGTCGGGTATAGTAGCCGGTACCGGTGTTATTTTATCCACGGTGACCACGATAGCCCCGATCGCTGTTCCAATCGCTATCTCCGCGATGACAACAATTGCTGGAGTCGCCAACGCAATCACTAAAAAGATATCATCGTGTTTTCAGAAAAAACTCGACGAGTATACAGTAAAACATCAAATAGTATCCGACGCGTACTCGAAATTATCCGGGTTGATCTCGTTATCGATTGATAATTTGTTCATATCCGATGTTGAATTCTCCACGATGGTCCAGTTGTATAGCTCCGCGATGTCAAAAATCGAGGATTTTTAACTGGAAGCCGGAACCACCTGGTTGTTGAAATTAGACACTAAAAACAACGAATAATAATAATGTCGCTGAACCCCGAAGGGTCTCAATTACTTCAGCGGATCGCGGAGAACACCACTCCGGTACAAACAAATATGATATCGATAACGTCAACGAAGCCAGAATTCAGTGTGAACTTCCCGTCGCCGGTTCCAGTGAAGGAAATGGCGCTGGCAAAATTGCGAATATATCACAGTTGGCCTAATATTCGAGCGGACGCATTTAACGGACAACAACCTAATAACTCGCTGGTTTTTGCATGGACAAATAAGCCCGATGGGACCCCAGACTGGAATGAGGTTACAATACCAACTGGGTCATACCAAATAGAACAAATCAATAAGGAATTTCAACGCAGGATAAAATCGATCACAGGAAAAGAATCAAAAATCGCTATTACGGTTCATGAACCGACGTTATCTTCGACGATTGAAATAAGCACACCGGGGTATATGGTTGATATTTATAACAGTTCAATAAGAACCATACTAGGATGGCCTAAGAATCCACCCGCGGACGCCCCCCCCCCATCAACTATCCTCAGATACGATAACGGAGATGGTGGTAGGCATATTGCTCCATACAACGTAAATATTGCATCGGTGATAGCAATCAATCTGGTGTGTGATGTTATCGAAGGGAGTTACCAGGTGGATACCAAGCAATCAAATCAAGCTCAACAGGGGTATACCCTTTATTCGTTTTCACCAACAGCCCCTCCGGGATTTTTGATCATTGAGGGTCCGATTAATCCGGTCTATATGCGATGCCATAATCGGCTTTTAACGAGAATTAATTTTAGAATTACCGATCAGTCAAATAACCTAATTGATCTGCAAGAGGAGGAGTTAGTGATCACTCTGTTTGTAAGATCATAGCAGCGGGGGGGGGGGGGGCGATGACATCGACGCGGTCGTCGATGTGCTTACCGGACGCTGACGACGCTAGGATCGGCGCGCAGAAGGTATTAATTAAACCAAATGACGTTTGGACGATCCCCCAACGACGACGTCGTCTTTTTTTTTACCAGGCGCTGACGACACCGGATCCGCTGAGTGCAGAAAGTACTAATTAAGCCAAATAACGTTTGGACAAAATGTCGGATTCGCCCCCCCCCCCTGCTGCTGCTATGTCGGGAGGTTTAACAATTGTCGCAAGTATTTGTAACGTATCTTTGGTTTTCCAATCATGTAATGATACACAAAATGAACCCCATCTGAAAGAGGTATGCTGTTTTTAAGTTAAACTATAAACCTTATATTTACTTTTGGAACCTTCGGGTGTTAGTCTGTTATTGCGCGAGAGAGAGAGAGAGAGAGAGAGAGTTGTTAAGCAATTTCCTTTTAAATATCTTATCCGCTGTCTTTTTGTGCGGATTATTCGAATGATTTATAACGTTACTTAGTCTAGTACACTACTTAAGGGAATATGATTATTGTTGGTATAACATTTCAAAAGGAAATGTAGATGACAAGGAAGGTTTCGAACTCAAAATGCATCCAGGATGTGGGTGTGGATTTGGGCGGGGGTGCGATATGGGGGCAGGACGTAAAAAAGTGAAAAGTATAGATATTAGTGATGGCTTCAATCTCTGATTAAAATGCTTTTGAGGTAATACTGTTACCTTTTACACACCATATGATGGCTTTGGATGAAGCGGCAGTGAAAATAAAAGTCCATAGGAAAATATATTAGTATTAGCAGCAATGGGCCGACTGGGGATACAATGTAAAATATGTGTATCAATATAATACACAGACACACGTCACACAATTACAATACACGGACAATTGTCACACAATATAATACACATACACATGTCACACAATTACAGTACGCAGACATACGTCACAAAATTACAATACACAGACACACGTCACACAATTACAATACACATACACGTGTCACACAATACAATACACAGACACATGTCACACAATTACAGTAGGCTATAAAGGTTTTCAAAAAATCTTGAAAAAAGTCTAGAAGCCTAATTCGTCTGATCTAAGAAATAAATGGGATAGCAGCTGCTAACTGTAAAAGATTCTAAAGATTATAACTTTAGGAATAAGTTAGTCATGATGAAAACGTGGGGATAATTATATTAATTAATTTGGATTGTGTCTTTATTTGTAGAATTAAATTAATTTAGGAATGTAATTGTAAGTATACAAGTAGGCAGATTCTAGGGCATTCGCTTTTTAAAGACTAACGTTTGATTTGGATACACGTTATTTTAATATGGATATGTAATTTTAGAACGGCATACAACATGAATATCAACACTGTGTTATTTTACAATAGAATGCAATTTAAATATCAGCGATGGGTTATTTTAGAACTGCATACAACATAAATATAAATACTATGTTATTTTAAAATGACATGCAATTTAAATATCAATGATGCGTTATTTTTGAATGGCATATAGCTTAAATATCATAAATGTATTATTTAATATACTTCTGAGAAGGCTTACAGAGAACCCTATATCGAAAAGTTATTGTATTATGTAATGTATTTTGATGGACTTCCCATGATTCCATTTTTATCTTTTTACATAATACCTGTGTCAAACCTGTTTCAGTAGCGAAATCCCAATTATGTCTTTAATTATGCATTACCAGGCTGTTCACTGTCTAATTATAATTTTATTATGATAGAGATTTCTTCTCAAGAGTCGTGAATACTTAAGATTGGGAAGTACAAATAATATATAAGAAATTGTTTCCTTTCTACGCTGAAACAAAATCTTTAACGTTCTTTTGTTACATTTAAAATTTATAAATAATCAGAGATGATAGTTTTATTTGTCTTTACACATGTATAATTTATTTAATATTATGAATCTATCTATTATTAAATATAATAAATACTCTTAAAATTATAACATTTTGGAAATGTCACTGAAATGAGGCTTTATTTCATAACTAAATTCTTTCTCTTTGTTCAGTTATTGTTCACCGTTTTAAGATTGTAAAACTCGATAATATTAGATTTGTACGTAACTCTTTATGTACTTGATGACATGTTCGTGCAGCATACTTTATGACACATATTTCCCAAGTTTTCAAATAAATAACAATATAGTGTCATAACGCATCTTGAATGTTGTTTTGATATTATGCTATCAGATTAAACATTATTCACAAATGAAAGAATAGTGC